>OV651816.1:49555240-50085240 GCA_927349885.1 Psylliodes chrysocephalus
TTTTGTATGTTTATTTTATTTTATAAATTATTAAAAGTCATACATTATTTTAAAATTATTTATTTTGTCTTAATAAATTACTTTTTTAAATTTGTAGAATTTCGTTAGGGTGTCGTAGAAAAAATATACTGTACAACTCGAGTGTATTGTCTGTATCGCACTCAGACGATTAAGCACTCCGTCTACGGCGTCGTTCTGAAACTTCGTCTTCGTGCGATATGGCCATCATATCCAATTTTGTTGCACAAGCTACTATTCACGCACAGACTACAAAACGAAAAAATATACTATTGCGTTCAACTAACGAATATATTTCATATCCATTCTGGGTAGTGAGAACACTGCAAAAAAATAAAATCCACCAATCACAGTTTATATATTGGACACCCAACAACTATTATTTTTAAAATTTTAAATAAGTGACAATTCTGTCAAACTAATTGTCAGTATATTTTTTAGGAATTGAGATTAAATATACATTAAAATGAGTTATTTTTGCGTAGGATTCATAAATAATTTTAATTTAGACCACAATTTAAAAAATCCTAAATTTGAATTAAACTACCTATATTAAACTAATTTAATTACTACTTTTAGAACTAAAATTTTAAATGTGGAGGTGAAAATGATGATACGGCATCTGTCTTTCACGCGAGAGGCCCGAGTTCAAATCTGGCCTGGGGACTAATTAAATGAAATATTTTTTCATGTTTATTTTATTTCACAAATTAGTAAAGTCATAAATTATTTTAAAATTAATTATTTTGTCTTTTCCTAAAATAATACTTTAAATTTGTAGATTTTCGTTAGTGGGTCGTAGAAAAAAACATACTGTACAACTCCAGTGGATTGTCCACTGTTGTTGCACAAACTAGTATCAAATGGGTTATTATTTAAAAAACGTATTTTTATACAGGGTATTTGTAAATAAGTACGAACAATTTTTGCAAATTGTTATCAAAGTTATTTTGTTAAAAAAAGTTCCTATAAAAGTAGGTCGAAATATGCTTCGTTTCCGAGATACAGAATGTTTAAATTTTAATTTATTAAATTTTATTAATTATTTTTAATAGTTTTAAAGATATTTACTCTAAATTTGCAAAAAAACTTTGACGGGGCAAATGTGTATTTTTTGGGGTGTTCCAAATATTTCTACTTGTACCAGTGGCGTTTGTGCGAGAATGCCACTTTTTTAATAAAAAAGTACTGCGCCACTGACTTTTTCGATCTGTTTTTTTTATAAAATAACTTCGGCAAACATTCCCTAAAATCATTCACACTTACCAACAAACACCCTGTATATAAGAAAATGTAGAAATAGGTACATATGTATATTTAAAAATATATTTCGTAAATAAATAAATTAGTTATAAAAAAATTTTTTCGAAAATGTTACACCAGGTTATACCTTTAAAAAATATTTTAAACGAGAAAACAAAACAGAAATACTCTTTGTTAGACCGGACCTGCGATTTATCGGCATTTTTAATATTTTAAATCATCTATAGTTTATAAGTAATAAATTGAAGGGAGCGTAAGCCTGGGAATAGAGCAACGTTGCCAAAGTGGGTTCAGATGCACTGAAAGTTGTCAGTGTGTTCTAAATCTGAATTTGCTGTTAGGTGTTGCATGGATATCGCTCTTAACCATTGGATAAGAGAGGAAGGAAGGAAGAAACTCGTAGAAAATTTGCGTCATAATAATTTATTTCCTAAAGCGCATGTCTCAACATTCATTAACACATTCTGTATACATAAATTTGTCATTAAAATAGGGATTGTGATCCCCTGTACATTAACTCAAACTTTTGTTTACATCAGAAATAGGATATTGTTGTGCCACCATTGGTTTAACACATTCATTTTAAAACATTTTTGGCCCTTGGTATTTTTTCGAAAAATTACCTTTTTTTTTCGGCAATATACAGTATCCAAAAATTGACGGCTACTAAAAAGAGTTGATCTTATGTTATGGGGGTGTTAATACACTGCGATCTAAAATACCTATTGTGTCCCCTTCTGTCGCTAATGCAGCAAAGAAATGTCTCCATACCTATAACGATCTTTCCAATCCTATCTTCTCAAGGAAGTGTAGGATTTGGAGTGGCTTCAGCTTAGGTAAATCTCCCTTCTATTTGTTATGCTCCTAGGCAGTGGCGACTAGTGAGGGATGGCGCTGGGGCACCGCCCTCCCTGCGAAGTAGCAGGAATCATCTGCAAATTAGTATTTCCATATACTTAATCACTAATTCTATTTAACTCCTCCTAAATTTATTAACAATAAAAGAATCAAACACAAATAAATGCAATAATAAAGTTTGTGAGCGAACAATTTAATTAGTTACGGACGAACCGGACCTGTACAATACGAATAATACGGTGTTTCTCTATCATAACAAATGCGCGCTATAATTATTGTATCGGCGTAGTACCAGCAGCCCATAGCGAATCGATGCACGGTTGTCATATCGTTACCGATGTCAAAGTGTAGATCGCGGAGTATTGGAAAGAAATCATGCAGTTTGGATACATGCGTTGGCGCCGTCGGCGGGCGCAGCTTAGTCAGCCCTCAGCCCATCTGGCGATCGCTTTGTGGTTTGTTTTGCTATGTAAATATAGTGTGGTGTTGTTTATCTTCGTAATAATTATTTATCATGAAAGTAACGGAATTAAAAAGCCTCGTATTTAGCCGCTTAAATTTAAATGATTTTTGGTATTGATTTTTTGGTACTATTATACTCATATATTACACTAGTTCGTAGCAAACTGGAGTATTGCAGTTGTGTTTGGAATACTAACCATTTAAAGTACATAAGTGCATTAGAATCTGTCCAAAGAAAATTTTTAAAATGTATTTACTTTAAAACACATGGCCGTTATCCTATTCGTCACTATGATTATAATTTATTGTTAGAAGAATTCAGTTTTGTGAGTCTGAGAAAAAGAAGAGAAATAGCAGATTTGATATTCATCTATAAATTAATTAATAATTCTATAGATTCATCTTCTCTGCTATCTCAATTTAATTTTCACATCCCACGTATTACATCAAGGTCAAATATAACATTTCATATTCAAGTGCCAAATTCACAACATCACTTTCACAGTCCTTTAACTACAATGTGTAGAAGTGTTAATCAGTATTCTGTTGATATATTTTTTCTAAAATTTTACCAATTTAGAGAGCAATGTTACAGATTGGTATCAAATTAGGTAATTAGAATGTAATTTAGTTAAGTAAGTATTCTCAAACTTTGTATTTTTAAATATTATATTATATACTCCTGTAATTGGGCTGATAAAGCCTGTTGGATGTATTAAATAAATAAATAAATAAAAGTCTAGAGCCGCCACTGCTCCTAGGTATAGTGTCGTTGCATTCTGAAGTGCTGCACATTCAGTCAGAACGAATATTGAGGTTTCGCCCTTATCCTCATAGAATATGCACTTACTATCTTCTACTACTCTCAGTTTACTAAGATGTCCTTTGAGTCAGCAATGCCCGGTAAGGATCCCTGTTGGCCTGTTACAATGCTTAACCTGTTCTTGCTCCGGCAGATACAGGCTTCCGATCTTTTCTTGTTATATTCACATTCACCCAGAAGTAACTTAGACTGTCTTCCCCAAGAGATTGTTCCAATTGTCAGTTCTTCTACTGCCCAATGATTTTTTTATTTTAATAAATGGTGTTTAAGTCACTTTCCTTGCGAGACTATCTGCAATCTCGTTACCATTTACCGCGTTATGTCCCGGGACCCAAGTGAGAGTAACTGTATTTTCCTCGCCTAGCTCATTCGGTTTTTCCAGGCTTCTACAAACCATTTTTGAGCTGATTACGTAAGAGCCCAGCGCTTTGATGGCTGCTTGGCTATCGGACATAATCATAATCTCTGATCTACACTCCTACACTCCTATTCCAGTTACTTTTATGGTTTTGGAACCATCCGTATACCACTGAATAGTATGTCTTTCGGTTGCAAGCACGGTTGATTATTGGCACAAAACTATACTTCATTCTCATATCATCCTGGGGCATATCCCAAGAATCTTCGATCCGGAAACTAACAGACTTTCGTCTGATTACTCCGTTCCTGATCATTCTATATCGTGCCATTTTTGTCACGTTCTCATTAAATTTAGAGGGGTGAGGTTTAAGATCACCTCCATTGCGACCGTAAGACAGACTCTCATTGCACCGGTGATTCAAACACAGGCTAGTCTTGGTACTTTTGAGATATTATCTCTCGTAGTAGATAAACTAGTTCTGTTACTCCAGGCTACAGACCCGTAAGTGATAATTGATCTCACTATTGTATATACATCCATCGCAGTGTGTTCGGGTTACATCCCTATCTTTTACCCGCAATGTTTCTGCATAACATTAGGGCTTTTGTGGCCTTATTTACTACTTATTTCCTTCTCATGTATGTTCCAGAGAAGTTTCTTGTCCAGGGTTAGGCCTACATGTTTAACTTCTTTTTTCCATTCTACATCTATCCCGTTTAATTTGACGGTTCTGAGATTGAGTTTTCTTTTGTCTTAAAAGGTTACTAGTGTAGTTTTTGTGGAGTTTATACTAATTCCCACCTCATGTCACCATCTTTTGGAGTTTTCTAGTTCTCTTTGGACTATATCACACAGGCTATTTCCAAACTTGCTTCTAGCAAATATGACCATGTCGTCGGCATAAACTTGACACGGTATACCGAGGTCAATCAAACTGCATAGAAGTTTACCTACGGTTAGGCTCCACATTAGTGGACATCCTCTCGTTGTGCAGATGGATATGGTGTCCTGTCCTATTTGTAGTTCTGCAGTTCTCGTAGATAGCAGCTGAGGTATCTATCTGTTCTGAGTTGATCTCACTGAGGCTAGTTTCAACCACTCCTTTTGGTGTGGAATGTTACCTGAGGGATGAAACACCTTGTAGATCTTCGGATAGCTGGCGGTTTGATGATGCTTCTCGGATAGTGTACTTTACGATGCAGAATATGCATACAAGAAAGGCCATTTTGAACAACTGTGAAATATTATTTAATCCAGATCATTTAATTTTTAAAAATACAAACCATATAAGTATTTATTTTTTTTTAAAAATCGTTAAAATAACTTATGCAGACCTCAACTGTTTAAAGTGGCCGTAATTCTAAAATTATTTCGAAAAAGTAATAAGGTCAAAGAATTTCAAAACGAATGTGTTAAACCAATGGTCGCACAAGAATAACCAATTTCTGAAGTATATAAAAGTTTGGGGGTATAGGGGATAAAAATATACATCAAATTTAAGTGGGGTGCACTGTTTTGGTAATTTTATCTCCAAAAGCTACATTTACTTTAATGTCTATTTTCTTGACAAATTTTTAAACAGTTCTGGAATTATTAAAAAAAATATTAATTTGTAACTTCAAAGGACAATAACTTTTTGTATATAGACAAGCTAGGCCTGAACAACCTTTATGTGACTCCAGAATATATGGTATAATTTATTATTTACCTTGTTATACCCCGTATAACCATATCCTGATGAAAACAAATCCGACATGTGATAACCGACATACAAAATCGGAAAGGAGACCTTACAAATGACAGACCGATTGAATGTCGCCGTCTTGCCGACCCTGAAAATCGTCGATAAGTTGATAATACTATGTTTCTTTTCTATTCTTTTTCGTTTTTTATTTTTTGTTTTATGTACCGGAAAAGTTTCCGACGAAATTGTTCAAGGTCTGAGTACGGGAAGAGGAGATATGAAGTAAAAGAACTTTCATAAGAGTGATAAAGTTCGAAGTTTTGAGTTACAAGAGTTATTACATAAAATTACAATATTTTCGTCAGTTTTTTTACTACTGGCGTATCCATTTAGTGTATCTTAGAATGGACTGTAAGTCAAATTTTTTTATTACTACATTTTAAACATTACCACTTATAAAATACTTTAGCAAAATTTTGCCGTTCAGATATCAATGGAGACCGAACAAATAATTGTTAAAGTTGAAAATTTTATGTCCCCTATGTCCCGCGACGTGTACCAATAAATTCAGAAAATTTAAATTTTATTGCCAAACGTCTACTTTAATGTTTTTATTAGTCCCATCTCTGTGCGTATTGTAGGAAGAGTGAAATAGAAAAATAATTAGGTGTTCTTTTTAACGATTCTGGACAATGCATTAAGTGGTGTTGCAACAAAATTAAAATGGTAGCGTTGATTAAAATTTACTGATAATGTTTGTTATTGTCGATGTGTATTTTAAATAAATAATAATACCTATTCGCTCCGTGCGTGACAGCAGCGCCAATTCATTTATGTACTAATGGACTATTTTTGCGTATACTGACTATACAGTTTTTAATAGAATTTGTAATTAAAAAGTATATATGTTAGTTTTAATAAAAGTATATGGATTTGTAAAATAAGTAAAATATTAATTATTATTATAATTATTATATATTTTTATCGCTTAAACTAAAAAAAAATTAAGTATAATCAATAAAAATCAATAATAAACTATAGGCAGGCAACAGTATTTACGGGAAAATGTATGATAAGTTGTCTTTGAAGATTTAACCAATTCTGTCAAAATAAAAAAATTCCATTAAATAATAGTGGGAAGTTAAAATGTATAAACAGAAGGATTGTTATTTATATTTTAATTTTTGTTCGAAAGAAAACATAGAATGAATGATTAAAACTGGTTTCCTATCAGTAAGTCACAAAATTGCATTCCGGCCATATACAATAATCAAAGGCAGAAATATAGTTCTTGCTGAACATTTAAAATTAAAGGGATGTTGAAGAACATCATAATTTATTGTTTATTTAAAACCTTTCAAGTTTCTGATGTCTACTATTTCCAGTACTACTGTTATTATTACAAAAATAAAGGTAATTTTTCTTCTTATTGTACACCTATTCATTTATTTCTTTAATTTAATTTCCACTTTGCTACTGAACATTTTTATAATTTACACTGTTTTTTTGCTAGTATTTTTACAATTTTCAACAAATCAACTCCGGTTGCCTATTGTACTATGATGTTTATTTACTTTAAAACAACAGTTTATTTATTAATAATTTATTTAAACACTTATTTATTTTATAACACAACTATTCTAATTTATATATACTTCGAATGTCTTTAGACTGATCACTATTTATATTCACCACTGTCTATCTACTAATTACTATTTATCTTCACTGTCCATATAACAACTGATTCTGATGGCTCATCCACCAATATTTATATACAAACTTAAAAAATTGGAGGACGTTCTAGTAAGTTCACATATTCTCTCCAATACACTAGAAACATTATCTCGTTCTTTCTGGAATGTTCGCGAAAGTGTCTCCACCATAGTCGTAACATAGGTTTGGTCTTAAGGGGTTAAATTATGTATAATAATCGGACAAGTTGAGCCTCAAAGGCCAAATAATACAGAGAGGGACTTGGAGTATTAGAGCATGACTGAATAATGAAATGGCTCACATTACAGTACTGTTTTTACCTACTTTTTTGAGAAAAAGTAAAATGTATACGTGTATTTGATATGCCAAAATTACAAAATATGGCCCTAAAATTTACGAATTATCTACAGCTTGCGCTAGTATCGCTTTTGCATGACTTTGCACTGAGCGAATAAAACAGTAACTTCATGAGTATGTGTTGAAAAAGTGTAACCTTTTGCTGAACCTGTGAAAAAGAAATCAATCAAACGAGATTGTTCACATCATAAGCATACGCCTTTTATACAAAAATAACACTCTGACATTGTGTTTACATAATATGACCTATAACCTATTCTGTATGCGTTCACCGCGTTTTCCATGTTTTACCTACTTATCCGTTATACGTAACCTGAAAGGGCTTATAAAGAATTCATAGAGACTTTTTGCGCTCGTCAAACTCTGGTGTTGTCAGGAAAAGCGAAATAGATGTTGCGGTAATCGAATTCTTCCTAACAATTCTAGTTATGGTTAGAAAAAAATATGAAATATATTATAAATGCAAAATTTAAAGTCACATTAAAAAACCGAAATAAAATTCAACAGATTCCTAATGCCAAGGGGGAGGCTTAATTTTAAACCGCATCGCAAACTTCAGGATGAAAGGAACAAGCTACAAATATAATCAGGAATAAATAATTGAAAAGAAATCCAATCAAAGCCTCTCGACAACATATATAAATGATGAGACGGTTGCCGTAAGAAAGGACTGTAAAGGGAAATTGAAAGGATCTAAATAAAAGGACCTACAACAAAAGAACTGAAATTATGTGTGCAGTAAAAAAAAATTGATGTGTCCAACACATGACTTTCCTATCTAGTTATTATATGCTTTTTCTGGTTATTTTGTACAACCTATTGCAGCACCTCTATAAATGTTTAAGAGGATAAACTAAATATATACATTTTCCACATACATCTAACTCGACACATTTTTCTATAATATATATTCCATAAAATATAAAAACGGCTTCCCATAAAGGTTGGGTTTTGGTCTTCGATAATACAAAAATAAAGATCTTACTGTATACTTTAAATTTAATTTGCCTTGAAAATAAAACATGTATCTGTAAAAATAAATTTTTGTTTTTCCGGTCTTGTCATCGTCAATTCTTTTCTTATTCTGTTTTTCTTTTCCGTTTTTCTTCACCCTGCCTTTTTTGTTTATTCTCACACCTTCTGCTAACAAAACTAGACGCAAAACGGCCCTTAAGATTATAGGTTCATTGGTAGGAGCATGGTTATGCCGCTCTGAAACATTCTAAAGTGCCTTTCCAAAACAAAATAAAACGCCAAAGCGACAGAATGGACGTTCAGACAAGAACCAGAGATAACAGATGTAACTACTAACAAATATCGTGCTGTCCTGAATAAGACATATTCTAAGGAACAAGCGGGTATAATATCCGCTGTTGTCATATACCTATTTCATTATTCTCGCTTTGTTTACAAAATTATTTACATATATTAAAAAAGCTAAAATAATTCAACTTATTTCATTGCAACTGAACCCAAAAAATTTTGAATCATTAGTTATATCAAATTTAACTAAATTAAATGTAATAATTTTCAATAAATTCAGAAACCTAATTATGGTAAGTTGGAAGTGGCAACAGAGCTTACACCGGCATGGATATCTACGTTGTTTATTATAAGCGCACATCGCTTACACATTTATTCATTGATAAAATAAAGTTCTATCTGCGTGAAAGACTTCTCTTTATACCCTCTCTTACTTCTCACCTTTCGTCTCCTCGCCACTGACCTACAAATAGAGCATATTGATTTTTGAATTAATCTTCGCATCGTGAATATCAATGAATGGTTATATCTCTGTTATCTCTAAGAAGAACCGTCTGCCTGGAAAGTATGTAGTACGCGAGCCACTACAAGCATACCTTCCCACTCCTCTCACCGACCAGTGACAGTTGTGTACGTCGTAGTACGTTACATATTATAACAAGCGCGAAATTTAGTTTTCTATTTGGTGACTACGAATTTTGTTAATTAACGTTGAAAATGCCAAACGTGTATTGTAAAAAACTATATTCATTTATTTCGGTAATTTGTACCGTTTCTAGCAAACAAGTTACAAATGTAAAAATTTGGATAAATGGTTTTATTATAAATTATTTACTAATTTTTGGTTTATTGAGAATCTTTTTCAAGTGAAAAGAATATCATAAAATCAAATTAAAAGAAATATCTATGTCAAGTTCGCTTGATGATGTATGAGCTGCACTGCTAACCGGCTACTGTTTTATAAATTATCTCATGTTAACCCAAATTATTAGTACAGTCAGTTCATTATAGACACTGTTACTTAAAGCTTTAATAAACGTTTCTTATTGAAAAAAACCTTTTTTTCAAGTAACCAGCGCAACCAAGTTCCAGTTTCATTATACATTTATTCGTTTCAAAAATACTGATGATCTTTTTTAGTTAGTGGCACTGGATATAAACCAACAGGCCAGTCAATTGTGAGGTGAACAAATGAAAATATCGTATAACAAACTTTATTATTTTTCAAACTACATTAAAGTTGCTTTAACTTATTAACTAAAATAACCTGAACTTAATATGGTTCAATGTTTTGTTTATTTTTTAATTTCCTTTTTTCGTTTTCTGTTTTTATGTTTTTTCCTGTTTTTTTTTTTTTTGTTCTTTTATTTTTTTGTTTTTTCTTTTTCTTTTAGTTTTTTTCCTTTTATTAACATTTTTTTTCGTGTCAGGTGTACAAATAAGTAATGATTCGCTTTATTTTTATTTCCTAATTACAATTTTAATTTGAGTGTTTTGACGAAATTATAGAATATGTTATATATACTCTCAAATGTCAGTAGATTTTTTAAATTTATAGGTAACTGAATTTTGTTTTTAATTAAGTTTTGGTACAATAAATTAATTTCTAAATAATTTATAATACAATCCAAAAATGTGTGTTGTAAATCAGCAGTCTCATCACTAATACACAAATCATCTAATAGGCCTATTCGCTTCTTATATTAAAGGTATAAAGCATGATTAGTTCTAATTCTGCGATGAATTCTGCTAATCGTTTGGATTAGTTGTCTATTTAACAGCTTATCAAACCACGGTTTTACCCTTATTTTAGGTTGAATAGATTTATAAAAATTACTGATGATCTTTAAGATACAGTATTCACAATTTACAAATAAAGTCAAAATTGCACCAGATTTTCTCCAGGTTTTTATAATATTGAAGTATATCTGGAAGGCCTAATTTAAAATTTTAATCCGGCTCACGTTAAAACGCTCTTAAGGACGGGGTATCCTTCGGATTTCATCCGATTCATTCTACATGCTAGAGATTAAATTAGTGCAAACAATTACAGAACTATTTAACTTTAAATATGGGGGAATTTAGGTATTGCAAATCGGTTTTTAGTAGACTGGCGAGAGGACGAAGGGATACAATACCAGAACATAAAATCTGTTTTTCATTGATTGCCGGAATTTTACCGAATAAAAATAATCATTTCTGGAACTGTGAAAGCGTTTCATAAATTGTTTATAAAATTATAAAAATAACTGTAGGACTTATTTTGGAGTATTTAGTATAAGTACTCTATTTTAATACCGTTTTATATTATTTATTATATTTCCTTTAACGAAAATCTACTTGACTTCCTGGACTACGTTTAGAATGACGTGGAAAAAATCAATAACTAATCTTCATACAAAATTAAAATTTATAATTTGGACCATTAATACGAGGGGGTGACTATAATTTCAGAATATTATTATTTGGGATTTATTGGTTAAAATACGAAAGATTTCTGTCGTTTGAATATTCATGTAGGTACTCACTAGGGTAATTTTGACTGTCTTTTTGTGAAATTTCCAGGCCCGCAATATAAAATTTTATCTAAGAGATTTCTATAAAATTTATAATATAATCACAGATGGAACAGTATTAAATTTTTTTTTATTTTTTATTGCTTACAAAAAGTCTACTCCTTATCGTATAGTACAAAATAGCGGAAAGATTAACACCCGTATGCATAGTCGATCGCCAGCGATTCGCCAGAGATTCATTTCGGCGTATCCCAGCGATTCGCTTTCGATCCGCTGGCGAAAGCCCAAAAAGGTGGCGACTAGCTGGAGATTGTCACCGACTATGCATACGGCTGTAAGTGTATACTGTAGGAGTTATATTACAATAAAATGTATTTAAAAGAAATAAACTGCAATAGTCGTTATTTTATTATTTTCCATATTTTTTTCAAACTGGAAAAATATTGCATTTATTGGGAATTGAACTCGGATCCCGAAATCCAATGTTGAGCGAATTAACCAACCGAGCCATGAAGGCTTATGTCAAGTTAATGATCTTATCATATACAATGAGATTAGCGGCTTTTTTAAGACACCTTCATCAAGCGCTCCACCGCTGGTGCATCTGCAGCAAAATAATTAAATTAACCTTGCACAAAGGTACACCAAAAAAATGTCACTGGCTTCCCTGCCATACATATTCTTGTTCTTATTGTTCTTTGCGACTTTGATTTCTTCTCCATCAGCTAGGAGCAGTGGATTGTAGTAATGTAGCCAGTAGAAATGTGATGCTTGTAGATAGATGAATTGCCAGACTTTATTTGTTAATAATAAAATTAAATATGTTCTTCAGTTAACAACTTTATTTAAACCAGGGGCGGTTTATCTATTGGTTCATTTGCGCAGTGAACACCCAGTTAAATTTCATAAGAGCACATTATTTTAAAATCACATATAAATAATTTAATAATATAAATTCACTTTAATATATTTATTGTTTACGTACGTATTAATCTCTACTTTTTTTGGTACCCCACTGCGCTCAGGCCGATCGCGTCTGTCGGTTTAATATGTCTAGTGAACGCGAGAGGTGTCTGAGAAAGAATGTTAAAAAGACAGGTTAATAGATCCGTGAAACAGCAGTGTGCCAGCTTGAAACCAAGCTATTTTTAGCATGATTTTGTGCAGCGCACGTAGATTACGTCACGACAGTTAACTTCGCTTGGTCCAACGATTAGGTATTGTGCTTGGTCAAGGTCACTCTAATTCTAATTCTAATTCACTAATTCAACGTTGCCACATTTGGTAGATTTCTGCTTTTTTGGTAGATTTTCAGCTATTTTGGCTAGTTTTAGTAGACAATTTTCTTTTGGTAGATTTCAGTAGATTTCTATAAATTAATAAAAAAATCCAATTACTCAAATAAAACTTCCTATTTAAATAATTTTGTTGCCAAAATGGATTGTTAAAAACGATTTATCCATTAATCGATTATTTTCGATTCTTTCCGATTGTTTTCGATCATTTCGATTCTTTTCGAATCTTTTCGATTCTTTTCGATTCTTTTCGATTCTTTTCGATTCTTTTCGATTCTTTTCGATTCTTTTCGATTCTTTTCGATTCTTTTCGATTCTTTTCGATTCGTGACGTAATCTACGTGCGCTGCACAAAATCATGCTAAAAATAGCGTGGTTTCACGGATCTATTAACATGTCTTTTTAACATTCATTCTCAGACACCTCTCGCGTTCACTAGACATTGAACCGACAGACGCGATCGGCCTGAGCGCAGTGGGGTACCAAAAAAAGTAGAGATTAATACGTACGTAAACAATAAACATATTAAAGTGAATTTATATTATTAAATTATTTATGTGATTTTAAAATAATGTGCTCTTATGAAATTTAACTGGGTGTTCACTGCGCAAATGAACCAATGGAGAAACCGCCCCTGGTTTAAATAAAGTTGTTAACTGAAGAACATATTTAATTTTATCATTAACAAATAAAGTCTGGCAATTCATCTATCTACAAGCATCACATTTCTACTGGCTACATTACTACAATACACTGCTCCTAGCTGATGGAGAAGAAATCAAAGTCGCAAAGAACAAGAATATGTATGGCCGGGAAGCCACTGACATTTTTTTTGGTACACCTTTGTGCAAGGTTAATTTAATTATTTTGCTGCAGATGCACCAGCCTTCATGGCCCGGTTGGTTAATGCGCTCAGCATTGGATTTCGGGATCCGAGTTCAATTCCCAATAAATGCAATATTTTTCCAGTTTGGAAAAAATATGGAAAATAATAAAATACGACTATTGCAGTTTATTTCTTTTAAATACATTTTATTGTAATATAACCCCTACAGTGTACACTTAGGCAATCCGTTAATCTTTCCGCTATTTTATACTATAATGTACTCGTATTATTAAAAGCACAAAAAGACTAAAACATTATTTTACTTAATTTGTAATTTTGTATTTTAATAATACAAATTAGTTTTAGGTAGAATCATCAATAGTCAAAATTGCTCAAATGTAAAAATAATTAATTGAAAATGCATACAAGAATAAAAAATAAATTAGGCTCGATCAGCTAAGAGGTTGTTATAACCTCGCGACGTGTTCTTGAAAAATTAATTCGTCCATAGTATTCCAGAACTGGAATCGACGGTTCTGTTTGAATCAAAACATACCCAATTATTTCATGAGTAGTCTGTACCATCTCCCCCGTATATCAATAGTTGAAGAAATTTCGTCAGAAGTGGGTATCAGCTATGAGAGTCCTCAATTCATTATCACTGATCATCTTGGCTTCAGAAAAATTAGTGCTCGATGGGTTCCAAGGTTACTGACCAAAAATCAAAAACAGGTCAGGTCGGAGATCAGTGAAAGACTTTTGAATCGATTTCGACAAGAAGGGGAGGATTTTCTGAGACGCATCGTCACATGTGATGAGACATGGGTTCACCATTACACTCCCGAGTCAAAAATAGCAAGTAAGGAGTGGCGAAGATAGGATGAAGGCTGCCCAGTGAAGGCCAAAACCCGTCTCTCAGCCGGAAAAGTTCTTGCGACGGTTTTCTTTGACTCTAGGGGAGTTTTGCTCGTTGATTTTCTTTACGATTAACGAACAGTGAATGCGGCTTACTATTGCCAGTTGTAGAGTCGACAAAAATTGCCTATCGAAACAAAAGACGGGGTATGCCCATTAGAGAGGTCATCCTTCTTCACGACAACGCGAGACCTCACACCGCAGTTTTGACCAGGGATAAACTGGAAGTACCCTCGAACACCCTCCCTATAGTCCAGACTTGTCCCCCTGTGATTATTTTTTGTTTGGACCCTTGAAAGAATCACTCGGAGGAAAAAGATTTGAAAGCAATGAAGAAGTCGAGGAGTACGTGCGTAATTGGCTGACAACTCGCCTTCAAACTTTTTACGAAGAAGGAATATTCAAACTCCCAAAACGGTGGCAAAAGTGTGTAGAGCATGGAGGTAACTACATTGAGAAATGTTAAATGTTTTGTTTGTGTATAACATTAATCAATAAATGTATTTAAAACAATTATCGTTTATATTTGATTCACCCTCGTAGCTACTGTATTGGTATATCACATTTGAAAACACCTCTAAACACTGAGCCAACCAACCCCCCACCCCTATTTTTACAATTATTAATATTATCACAATACTATATAAAAATATTTAGAAAAAAATAACTAAACCCATCCATTATAAAAAATAAGTTGGATGGCGTTTTAATATAAAAAGCGTAGCAAAGTATCGCATTTTTTAAAATAAAGTCGCCTCTATAGTTGATTAAGATTTATGTATATGCATAGTATGTCACCTTGTTAATACATGTTCAAACCGAGCGTATGTGATCTATCATGTCGTAAAAGAAAATTTAACCTAAATTTATTGCTTGGGGGCACTTTTCCGTTTTATAGGAAATTTGAAATATGATTGTCAGTAAGGCGTGCTATGCTATGAGGCGTGCAAGGGAAGCTGGGGTGCGATTTCGTTCTCTGAGTAACTCTATCTGTTTTGACTTCGGAAATTCGTCAAAATAATGAAACATTCGAACTAATCTGACTCTTAAATGTTAAACAACCATAATTTGGGATCGACCGATATGATTTTTTGTGGCCGATACCGATATAGCGGCCATAAAGTTTTATTATGAATATTTTACTCTAAAATTTAGGAAAAATTGACTGATTATGTACCTTTAGTAAAATTTGTTAAAGAAATCTAATCAGGTAAACCAAGAGGTTCAGGACAATGTCCCTGACTCGATTTCTCAGTTTATTTAATACTTTTGTAGAATTTACCGGTATGATAGTTAGTCACTACCATATAAGAAAAAGACTGATACTGATACGATAAATAAAACTGACTTGACCTTAAAATTTACATTAAATAAAAGAAAATATTAAAAATGAAGATCCTTTGATTTGGTAGGCATAAAATAAGACATTTTTGTACTATTATAAATATAAATATGCCATGATATACTTAGCACCTCCACTAAGTAGTATGGCTAGTGAACAGCCATTCTCTTCGCTGGTATTGTATAGGACGATGGGCGATTCATTAAGGGGGAGAGCGGTCGTATCCCAGAATATCTTGAAGTAGATTGCTAAAACAGGTGGATTTTTATTTTTATTTCTATAATACCCTCAGCTGTTATAAGTCATTCCTCTCCCCGCCGTCACACTCACTCAGTTTAATTAAAATAGTACCAAGCATGACACATTATCGAAAAGGTAATTTTATGGGGAATTCAGCAATATGACTGTTCATTGCATTACGTACTTTTCATTTTAAAGCCCTCTAGCGAGATAATAACTTTTACATATTTTAAAGTGTGATACTTCATTTGAAAGTTAATTTTATTAGTAATCCAATGAATCACATAACATTAATCTAAATATCTCCATATTTCACTTGCAACAAAGTAAAGTTAGTAATAATGCAATCTTTTTTTTTAATTCTAAGTTAATTTTTGATTTGTAGTGCATTTTATTACTAATAAAATTAGCTTTTAATATGGAACAGTTTTTATCCCGCTAGAGGGCGTTAAAATGAAAAGTAATGCATTTTGATATCTACAAGGAGATTCAAAATATCGAACAAAAAATGAAAATTGAGAAAGAGCAATACTGTCCCCATGAAATAGGTACCCAATCATTTTATAGATATTCTAAGAATATAATAAAGAAAACAAAGCATATGATGCGGGAGAGGTTATCCAGACGTGGAATCAACATCTCAAAAAACTCATACACAAAGCTGCAATAGCTCTCGTAAGCTGTAGAAGAATATGTGGGAAAACCTGGGATCTAAATCCCAAAATGACCATATGGTTATACAAAAGGGTGATAAGACCCATGATAACCTATGGCGCAGTAGTGTCGGTAACCAAAACTGCGCAGGCAAGTGCAATAGGGCAACTCACTATGCCCTACTACCAACTGCAGCAATGGAGGTATTATTAAATCTCACGCCAGTGCACATCTTCATACAAGGAGAAACCAGGTTAGCTATTCACAGGCTAATGCAGGGACAAAGCGCCAACCACACAAGGCTATATCAGCAAGTAAAAAGGGATAATATTCTAGCTATGCCTACTGATACATACAAATTTGAATGAAATTTTCAAATTCAAATACCAGCTCGAGAATCCTGGAAACAGGGACCTCCCGTACAGGCTGAACTCGTCTGGTACACAGACGGTTCAAAAACCAAGGACGGACCCGGTGCTGGAATCTATGGATCCAAGTCGAAAACAACGTTTTCGCTAAGTCTAGGAAAATATGCAACAGTGTTCCAGGCTTAACTAATAGCCATACAGCACTGCGCACGAGAAATACTAAATCAGCAAGTATCAGGCAAAACTATTGCCATATACTCTGATAGCCAAGAAGCTCTAAAGACAATTCTCTCGCCAGAAATCAAATCACAACTGGTGAAAGAGTGTCTAGAAGACCTGGCAGAGCTAAGTAGTCAAAACAAGGTGACCCTAGCCTGGGTGCCAGGCTATCAGGGCAACGAAAAGGCCGACGAATTAGCCCGAGAAGGCTCAGATAAGGCCATGACAGGCCCCGAACCCTCCTGTGGAGTTGCTAAGGCATTGTGCAAGGCTTCCATCAAACAATGGATGTAACAAGATTCTCAGGAATGGTGGAACAACTCTCCAAGACTGAGACAGGCCAAACAGTTCATTAAGGAACTATCGGCCAAGTTCACGAAAGACTTACTGGATCAAAAGCGTCAAATCGTTAGGATAACAGTAGGTCTTCTTACCAGACACTGTCGCCTTAAAAGGCACATGAGTGTCATCAATCCAGCAGAAGAAGCAACTTTGTGCAGGTTCTGTGAAGAATAAGAGGAAACATCATTCCACGTCCTGTGCTAATGTGAAGACCTGTCTGGAATGAGGTTTCTAACAGTGGGAGAAGAAAAGCCAAATGCATGCAACTACATGCGGGAGCCACTGTCAAAGCTACTAAGTCTAATAAAAAACACCAAGCTAGACGACATACTCTAAAACAAACGGAGTCCCACAATAGATCTGTAAAGGTCGCGGTGGACAAGGACAAATAACGTCCAACTCCCAATCTAATCTAATTTATCTAGAAAAGACATTGCTCTGGAAACTAAATTCTTTTCAGTCCTAAGGTTTTACACCACACGCTTATTATTCAACGTCATTGAACTAATGTCAAGGAAAAGCAACCTTAACAATTAGATATATTATCGAATTGACTACTCTAGAGATGTCGAGTTTAATTAATAATCGAGTTTATTGTCGAATTTCGTTGAACGGAATAATTGCTATCATGGAGTTTGAAATCAAATTCGAGGCGAATCGTGAAACGGAATCCCACCTCAGGCTCCTCTAAAAGATCGAATCTAGCTAATTATAATTCACAGCCATATTTCCATTGTTAATCGTCATAATCGTCTAGGCCCTTTCAGTTATTATAAATGCGACCATAAGTGTTTTTTACGCTGTCCCTTTCAGCGCCATTTCTCATGATTTTCTCCTTTCATGTCTTAAGATTGGTAATAACAGTTTACGCTCCATACAACGTTCCTCAAGGAACTTTCCATTTGCCTGTCACATAGCATTCTACTGATCTGTCTCTCCACTTACCCACCCTGTTTTTTGTAAATTCATAACATTGATATTAATGATTCACAATGTCTAAATCTAATACTTTTTGTAAAATGGATACCAAATGCATAAACTTGTTACAATTTGTGACGGCTTATCTGTGTAATTTTTTATTGATTTTCAACTAATTTAAAATCATTTTAATAGCCCTGGAGCTAGGACATATTTTACACGGACTCGTGCTAGTTGTAAGGGAAGAAGTAGTAAAATTTAATTTTTCATTTAAGATCGAAAAAATTTCCGTGGGTTCCCGGTTGCAGAATAGACAGTAAAAGGCGAGTGTGTTCTTTTCTTAACTTTGCTGCTGCCTAATATAGATCTAGTAATTTGTCTTTGCTGTATTCTTTCACTTTCCCTACAATATGCCTTCTGTTTTTTTTTTCTTTTTAATTTACCCTTCCTTTTTCGACTAGATGCCATATATGAATATGTTCTAGTCATGTCAATCACTCTTCAAGATTCTGGCCTAGTAGGGTTCTAGAGAAAGAGCACTTTATTCTCCTCTTCAAATCTTAAAGTAGATTAATAGTTTCCCAAACTATGTCTTGGGTTCTTTGTCATTATGTACAGATCATAACCCTAGAACCCGAACATAACTATTAACCTCATTTGCACTTATTTATGATGATTTTGGTGCAGTTCAGTTCGGTTGACTCCAGAACCATTGACGTTTGTTTCTGTCATTCTGTCTAACGTCATTTGTCAATTTTCAATAAATCAATCTTAAACAAAATAACTCAGCTAATCTATCAGTAATGGTTTAATTACATCATCATTAAACAAAATTAACTATTACGAAATGTGTATTTTATCTAAAACTTTCTGTGGTATCACTCAACATAATTTTTAAATTTTTTACTCACTGATGTATGCCTTACACTCTTCACCTCTACATTTTTTGTGTTCTCATACTTTTTCTCCGACCAATAGGAATCGAATCAATTAAATCTATTCCAAAATGTTTTTTCTTTTTTCAAGATGGATGCTATATCAAAATTACAGCCTGTCTAACTGTAATAAGACCACTGAACTCCCCACTAGTAGAACCCTACACGATCCACGAGCAAAGTAGGTAAAAAACATTATATATTCAAAAAATTACATAAAACATGACAGCGTAAATTTTATTTGCCATGAGTTTTCCAGAAAATAACATTTAAATATTTCTTGAGTGCATCGTTAATGGTAAACACTTTCTTCCTCTTAACAAACTCCCGCGTGAAAAACAAGAACTAACTAGTTTAGGTGACGTAATCATATGTCCATCTCTCTCTTTAAAACAATACAAATCCGCAGAGTGATTCATACTTTCATGAAGTAAAGGTCACCAGCATTAGAAATGTGGTACTTCAGGAGTGGACCCATATAAATTTGGTCAAAATCTAATAATTGGGTCCATGAGAAAATTTTCAAACTCTTTATTTTTTATGTACGTTTATTGATAATTCTTTACTACTGTCTGATTTCTATGATTTTTTTTGTTAGTAAAAGGTTACCTCAGGTGTGGTCCCATATAAATTTGGTCAAGAGTGGTGATGGCATCTGCATGATTTTAAAGTCGGTTTTTTAAAATTACTTGTAATATATATTTTTTAACCACTTTGCTCAGGATATTGACTGCTACAGGTTTCGTTTGGTAGAGTACAATGTTGTTACATGCCTTTGGAGCATATTTAATTTCTTTATCAGATGACTACCGAAATTTGCAGTGGGCTGTCCTATTATAAGAGTAAGATCGGTAGAGGATACCAAATTGATTGTACAATTCCAGTCTCTACTGCTATTGTGACTTGAATTATGTTAAAATTGTAGCTCAAAGTTTGACATTCATTCACTAGTGTGCAGAGATAAGCAAGATAAAGATAGGAAACGCCCATAAGAAGCCAATGCTTAACAACGACCACCTTTATGGCAGTTAACATCTGACCCACTATGTGGCGCTTTCATCGATATCAAACAACGCAGCAGGAAATTTAAAAATCTGATAATAAAGGTTGCATAAATATCGACTGTACTCTCATGTTCTTGTAAATACACTTAAATAATGTAATTACGCTAAATTATTTATTAAAAAGAATACTACACTGACAGTCTATTATCGATTATTTATTGTAAATTTATATTCATGACAAATATTTTTTAATTTTTGATTGTTATTTGTAACACTGCATTTTTGTTTTTATTTTGGTTCTTATTTAAAAATGTTGAGTGCAAATCAATAATGGGAATTCAGATAATTTTCTTCCTATATCAAATCTTCTTTCTAACGTTTTGAAGCCATTTTCTTGTTCTAAAACAATAAATAATACATAAACACCTACTTTGTGACAAAAGTTGATTACTATTTGTGATACTTACATGAATAGATCTTACCTACTTTGGTTAATTAAAGAACACCACATTTGGGTTGTTAAATTTGTTCATGTGGCATGTGTTACCAATGCAATACGTTCTCCGACTTATTGTAATATTACAAAATATAATTATTGTCCTTAAATTTCACACAAAAACAGCCACAACTATTTCGCTTAGTTCATCTAGAGGAAAACACAATCATGAACTCAAAATTTTAAATTTAAATTCAGAATTCTTCGATATCACATACTTTGATTTCTTTTACTATACGGAGAATGGTCGCACTGCGCAGCTTTCTGAGTGCCTTTTGATTTGAAACTCAATCGAGCGAGCGTCGAGGAGACCGAGAAGTGATGACGTCACAATAGAGCATTGAATCAAATCAAATAAAACAGAGTAAAAAACATAACCTCGCTTTTTTGTGATTCTTGTTTCTGGTTTGTGTGTCAAAATAGTGAGCAAAAAGTAAAGAAAATAGAAAAACTTTTAATAGTAAGGGGTAATGGTCCTGAAATGCAGCATATACCACAAATGCCCACTTTGCTTTTATACTCCATGACTGTGATTACTGGTGATTAAATTTGGACAGAAAAAATGTATTTTCCAAACACACATTCTTTTTTTTTTATGACGAATAATTTTAGATATAAGACAAAAGCAGCTAAGTATTTTATTGACTTCTTGTCGGGTCTTTAATTTTGAGGTTCAATATTGTTTGTAGGTTAATTAAAAAGAGATAGGTAAAGACAAAGACAAATTTCTCCCTCTTCTCGATCCTTCTGCTCTGAGAACATCGAGCTCGCTCTATGTTCTCGCTCCGAAGCAAAACAAACACTTTAGGGATCTCTCGGAGTGGCAATTCAAACACGTTTGTAGCGCTCGGAGATCTCCGATGATCAAATCATACGCACCATAAAAGGAGATAGAAAACTCCGCCATTTTGAACCCTTATTACGTGTTGCCTACATCTTGGCGCAATATTTTTAATAGGTGCGTTTTAATCACCCGCTTCTGCTTCGGAATTGTCGGTTTTCTTGTTTTAATCTGACAGGTTAAAACGACTAAACCGACAATTCCGGAAGCAGAAGCGTATGATTAAAACGCACCTGATATTTTGCTTGCTGCTGTCAGCGTCAGTGAATATTATTTTTGAAGTCACAGTTTATTGCTAAAGAATCAGTTAGCTCACTCGGACCAGTTGAAAGTTCCAAAATAACATTCACTCCAGGGATACAACTTCAGGATACGCAGAAGACTGCTGTTTTATTATAGGCGGTTGTCATATATTGTATTATCCGAGTTGCACAGTGTATAAACTGAAACATTGAGATCTAAAGTGCCGACGCAGAGTGAGCGATCTGATTCTTTAGCTGTAAACTGTGTCACAGGGTTCAAAATGGCCGCGCCCTATGTTGGGCGTGTCGGACCTCTCTCTTGCCTCGTATAGTAATCAAAGTATGTGTTCGATATCACGATACACTGGTCTGACACCACCTGTGTGTTAAGGCCCGAGCCGGCACTGCTTACAAGTACCAATATAATATGTAGAATTTGAAAATGTATTAATTAGTTTCTAATAGCGTCTTCGAATCTAGTGCACGGCTTGCACTGAGTGCATACGAAAAGTGGGAGATATGTCAATACCAGTTACTTTTCAATCTGAAATGTAACCGGTATCGATATATCACTCATCTTTTATGTGCACTCCACGCAGGCAGGGAAGTGGAATCGAAGACGCTATAAGCTAGAATTTGTTATTCTGCACTCAGATATTCTTCAGGGTTACCCTGGACAAAATGGAGCTGTACCTATTTCAGCTGTGTACGGGAAATTTGTGGCATGTAAATTAAAAGCCGACTACAGGAATTACGCTATTTATTCTATTATAGGAAACGTTAAACAAATATTTTTTAATAATGTATATTATCTTTCGTGCTTGCAGAAATGTTTGTTTAGAAGGAAGTTACTGGACAGGGCGTCAAATTGACGAAGTGCATGTAAAATCAAAGTATGTGATAGCACTATATGTTAGTACCTTTTAGGTTAACTGAACGGGGAGGTGTCGTCTTCGCGACGTCCTTCCTGTTGAACGGTTGCTACGGAAGCAGTGATTTTTGAGTTCTGTGTGAGAGGGTGTGGCTTACTCGAGTCTGGAATGTTATGAAGAATTATTTCTTAACTTCGATGAGAGGAAGCGAGACAAGCATTGCAACATGTGAGATAACGCGCTAAAGAACGTGGCGAATGTTTAACCTGGCATACGTAATCTTTAGCACTGGTCGAGAAGCAATATTTTTAACTCTTATTTTATATAGGTGTGTATGCGACTGTGTGAACTCGTTGTTTGCAGGATGGGTAATAAAATGTGGATCTCTCAAAGGGATGGATAAAGCGAGATTATTTATTTGAAGGGCAAATGAAAGGCAAACAATATCTATTTTTTAAATGGGTGGTTCCAACACAAATGACTTGAACAGGAGCAGTCTATACAAATTGTGTTTTAATTTAAGATTTTAATCTGAAACTTAAACAATTAGGATAAATAATATTTATTGTAACGCAATAAAAATATATGATGGGTCAAATACACGATTTTCCAGTAAAGTTATCAAATACATATACTGAGTACGACTGATCAAACCAAAATGAATTGAAGCAACACACAATTTATTCGATACCTACATTTTTTCATATTATCTTTATTGACAACAAAAATATTGATAAATTTCTAAATTTGTACGTTTCCTAAAATTTCTCCATTATGGTCCATTTTAAAGAAATCATCTATATGATACAAATTATACAGAATGCCATCACAAACAACTCTAATTCGAAGACTTCTTTTCCAATCAGAAATAACAGGAAAAAGATACCCTAACGTTGCAAACGCGCCCCTATAATGTACTCCCTAGATGTTCCGACTATGCCCAAAATCTAATCAGTTCATCGCAGGATAAGTTTAAATTAAACCCAGAGTAGTCATTTTAGATAAACAATTTAGTTAATTTTGTACTAGTTAATTAGAATACCAATATTTGAATTATTTAGACAAATTGTTATTGTTCTAGGAACTCGGAACTCGAATTCCAGTAAAAAAGTTTAAGCGTAGCAGCTGCGCATTTTCTTAAATCTCTATTTTTCTAAAATACTAACACGATGTCGAATCCAATTTACCTTTCAACTGGTCTAGCTAAAAAAGCTTTTTCAAAAAACACCTCTTTCAGCCAAAGAAAAATAAACGCTAAATCGTAAAGAGGGATTATGCACGCCCCTGATACCCCTCTGATTCATTCGGTTGACGGTCGCTATAAATAGGTCAAGACCGTCTCCAGGATATGTTTGCAACCCTTGAAATCCAGACTTGCTCCAGAACGAACGAAATCACAAGGGCAAGCCGAAAATATTTTCAATAGGGCTATATTACTCGGAAAGATGATGGAAAAGATATCGTTTCTAAAAGCACACGGGGGTAATAATGTGGGATATTGGAGCATATGTATGAATAAATAACGTTTCCAGGATAAAAAGGTAGATATCCAAAGAAGCTTTTCCGAAATAGTTATTTGATATTTAGAAAGAAAATGATTCTTTTTATTTATTGGGCTATTATCGTAGTTTCAGAAATTTTATAAATCACGCCGCTTTTCTTTTCAAGTAAAGGGTGTTCCAATAATAATGAAGTAATTTTAAAAATATCCCACCGTTAGCCGGGATTTTTTGAATTAATTTAATTATTTAAAATTAATTCTGATGCCTTGGTAGGATTCCCCACTCGACCATTCACTGTTAGGTTCTAATTAACAGTGCTGTTCCTAAAGGGGCGCTGGGAAACAGTAACAAAGCCTACACAGAACACGAGTCTAATGACCTTAGCAGTCAATGCCGATGACATCAAATTAAAAAAAAAAATGAGAAACAAATTTAAAAAAATGCATAATTTGCATATATAAAATATGCCATTGGACTCGAAAGCCAAGTGGATTTAAAGAATAAAAATAAGTATTCTCAATATTAAAATACTTTCTAGTTATTAAATAACGTAAGTAACCATTGAAAATAGAGAAAAGCTAAAAAGTATTCAACATAACCAACCAAACCGGGCAACAACGACTTTATTCCACCAGAAAAACTATTCCTGACATGCTCTATAAAATTTCTGAATAAACAATGTAAATGGGGCCACGATAGGTGATCAGCTCAAACAATTACCCTTCTCAGAGAATGGCTACTTTGGAACTTGTGCATCGTCTTGAAGAACACAAACCAAGGTTTTTTTCACATAGCCGTACGAATTTTGGTCAATGTATTACCTACCGTACATAATTTTCCCTTTGGCATTTATTCAACAAATATACCACCTGCTGAGTCCCAAAGGACGGTGGTAATCAGCTTCCAACCGAAGCCAATGAGCGAGCCATTGCTCGTGCTCGACTCAACCGCGCGTAGTGAAGATCTTTCCAATGTTTTATAATGCATGAATTTCCACTTGGTGTTAAGCTGTGCTCGTTTGCATCGCGTTCTCCTCCTATATTTTCCAAAGCATCTCTGGAGATTGCAATGCCATCGATACTACAGTCCGCGATGCGGTGGGACCGCGATTGCCTAACGCGTTCCCTCCTTTGTAGACCCATTGCATGAACTCTAATTTTATTCCTATTGATATAGCCATCCATGTCTCAACGCCTGTTACCAGAGAAAGTGAGGATCTGCATCTAGATAGTCCCTCATCTGACTGTACGTCACGTTTTTTTTGCTATTTGTAGTTGGATTACGGGGGAGGGGGGTGAACCACATGTACTGTGATAAACATATATACTATTTCTCGGTGGTGTGAAATTCAAAGTAAAGTTGCTTATCGATTGTTTGTTTGTTTTTTGCTAGCAATGATATATATGCTTTTAGATATTAATAAAAATAATCAAATGCCTTGGCAAGCATTTTCTGTTGTCCAGTTTTGCTACTTCCGGTGTAGGGATTTCGGCCACGTGGTCGGATATTTACATTTTTTAACAACATTCGGAATAAGGCTTAAAAGCGTTTTTTTTTTTTTTGAAGTTAAGATGATATTGTATTAATTTTTTTGTGTCGGCGAAAGGATTGATATGCAAAATAATTGCAACCTGGCGAAAAGTTTTTTAAAATAGGTTCTATTCCATTAGCCATAAATTAGACTATTTTAATATTTTTTTTTTCTAGAAAACCAGGGTGAATAGAATGTTGAATGGTTAAAAAGTGGTTTAATTATTGCTCTCAAAATGTTTGTATAGCTCTCAACTAAGAGTATTGGTCTTCCAAGATTTTTTTATTCAGTAGTCCAACCATTCAACCTTCTATTCACCCTGGGTTTTCTAAACGAGGTAGAATTACTGAATAAAAAATACTTGCAATGCTCTTAGATGAGATTCATAAAAACATTTTGAGGGCAATTAAACGACTTTTCGACTTTTGGTTCCGATTTTACACCTATTTCAAGGTTACATTTTTTTTATAAACCCTTTCGTCGACAAAAAATGCTTGAAATATCATCTTAGGTTGAGAAAAACCGCGTTAAAGCTATATCCAGAATTTCGTTGAAAAACTTAATTATCCGTCACGTGGCCGAAATCCCTACACCGGAAGTAGCAAAACCGGACAACAGAAAATGAATTGCAAAGAGATTTTTATAGACGTCTAGAAGCATAAAGGGTGTTTCCGAACTTGGCGTCCAAATTTGTAGGGTTGGTAGTTCGCATAATTTGAGAGCGATTGGCAGATTTCGTTTTTCTAAAAAAAATTATAATAAACAGAATAGAGCCATTATAAAAAAATCAAAGAGCAGGTCCTACCCTAAGCGCGTAGCGCAATAGTCCTCAAAAACAGATGCGATTTGCAATTTTGTCGATTCTAAGCGTAGCACGCGCGAGTCGAGGCGTTCCTATCGCTGTGCAGGACCGTACCTATTTATAATTTGTAATTATTTTTATTTTAAATATTTTGGAAAAATGAAATCTGCGTATCGGTCTCAAATTATGCGAACTACCACCTCTACAAATTTGGACGTTAAGTTCGGAAACACCCTGTATATTTCATAGACAGCAAAAAAAACGCAAAACTCCTTCGAGAAGCTCCCACGACCGGCGCATAGTACATATTACCCCTCCCCTGTACCTAACTACAAAATAGCAAACAAAAAACACTACGTACCAGGATTCTTTTTTCATTTTTGTGTTTGGAAAGCTTGTTGTTTTTTGTTTAAATGTGGATTCACCACATACTTTGATTTTCTTTTACTATACGGAGAATGGTCACACTGCGCAGCTTTCTGAGTGCCTTTTAAAAGGAGATAGAAAACTCCGCCATTTTGAACCCTTATTACGTGTTGCCTACATCTTGGCGCAATATTTTTAATAGGTGCGTTTTAATCATCCGCTTCTGCTTCGGAATTGTCGGTTTTCTTGTTTTAATGTGACAGGTTAAAACGACTAAACCGACAATTCCGGAAGCAGAAGCGGATGATTAAAACGCACCTGATATTTTGCTTGCTGCTGTCAGTGTCAGTGAATATTGTTTTTGAAGTCACAGTTTATTGCTAAAGAATCAGTTAGCTCACTCGGACCAGTTGAAAGTTCCAATATAATATCCACTCCAGGGATACAAATTCAGGATACGCAGAAGACTGCTGTTTTATTATAGGCGGTTGTCATATATTGTATTATCCGAGTTGCACAGTGTATAAACTGAAACATTGAGATCAAAAGTGCCGACGCAGAGTGAGCAATCTGATTCTTTAGCTGTAAACTGTGTCACAGGGTTCAAAATGGCCGCGCCCTATGTTGGGCGTGTCGGACCTCTCTCTTGCCTCGTATAGTAATCAAAGTATGTGGGATTCACTAAAAACTGCATTTTTTAATGTTCCTTTAACCTCTCTCATATGCCACATTTAACCTCAAATTAACTTCAATTGGTAGGTTATGATTATTAAGACTAGGAAGTATGTGAGAATAGGTAAAATTTCAAATTTCTTTCCTTCTTTTTACAAAGTTCGCCAAATTGACTGTAGTTTGCAGGTCGAAAGTTGGCGCTGTCAATTATCTATGTAAGTTAATGTAAAATAAAATGTTTTTTTTTAATTGGTGAAAAGAATCAAAATAATGTGAAAAAAAGTACCTGAGTACAAGTAACATGAGTGACAAAAAACATCAAAACAAGATTTACTTTGCTCCAGATTGTAAAACGGGATACAAATCAGATGTAAAAGTAAAGAAAACAAGGAGAAATCAATTCAATGTCTTTTTAATGCTTCTAATGTAAGTAAAATAATGTATTTATTTCTAAATATATTTATTGTAAACTAGTCACAACTCGTATCTTACGCAGTGTAGTTTAATTTATTAAAAGTTTCTATAATATAAAATTTTACAGTCATTTATCCTGACTTTCAAACAACAATAATTACACATTAAATTTAACTTACAAATTTGAAAAAATTTCTGCATACAGAATAACAGTAGCATAGATTAACAAAGCTGACGAAAGAGTTGGACAAAACTTTGTCTAGCTTTTTTACTATTTCAGTACAATAGTGTTAACAGCAGACCACAACAAGAACAACCAAAGTTTAGTAATCAAGCAAAACATTTCAGTATCTCCAGAATTATAAACGTATGAAAACTATAATAGGAAACATGTATGGCTTCGAATAGGAAATTACCTAAATTAGCATATCTAGTGAATATTGTATTTAAAGAATATATTTTTAATCAAAACTTTTGTGCTTCTACTCCAATACTAACCATATAGAAATGCATATACATTTTATAGTATTAAGCAAGATTCGGATCAAATCTACCCACAATTTATAAACATTATTAAACTAAAATAAAACATTTCAAATAACATCTGTTTTTTTTTTTAAATAAAACATGTTAAATATATGTTTTTATTAAATACATAAATTAGTCTCAACCACACATTTTTTTTTTGTTTTACTTCTATTGTAAAAGTGACTACTAATTCACAGTCTTTCAAGTTTATTATTTCAAGAGACCAGCTACTTGATGATAACTTTTCTCTTTAATAATGATTTTGCATTTATCAACATTTTACAGCACTTTGTTTATATGAAACATCTATTTAGCTCTTAATTAAAGAAAACACAAGAAGAAATCAATTCAATGTCTTTTTAAAGCTTTTAATTTAAGTAAAATAATGTATTCATGTCTAAATATAATATTTATTGTAAACTAGGCACAATATGTATCTTACGAAGTGTAGTTTATTTTATTATAAGTTTCTATAATTTAAAATTTTACAGTTATAGATGCTGACTTACAAACAACAATAATTATGCATTAAATTTAACTTACTAGAAAAGAAAATTTATTTTTTATAGAGTTTTAATGTTAGATAAAGAGTTGCTACTGTTATTTTTTTTTTTGACCCCGATTGTGTCGTTGTAAATTTTTTTATAGGATACTAAACGTTTAGAACAGTGGCAGCATATATATCGTTCCTATAGTGCCGATAAAGCACTTTCTAGAAATGATGCTGTTCTATACTTTTTAGAAGATATTATCAAATATTATGAGACTATTTTTACTGATGGTACTGTTAGTAAAATAAAAAAGGGAAAGCTGAAATTAAAGGATGAGGTAATACCATGTACATTCCCAAATCTCCCTTTATACTTGTATTACAACAATAAAAAATATGTTAACTGTGTTTTATTTTACTCTTAAAACTATATATTGGTTCAATTAAAAAAAAAATTGCCACAAAATTGTACTTATCAAATTTCAGCAATTAAGAAACCTTTTCGAATTTGGTCATACATACCTAATTTATATTTTATATAGATAAAATTCAATAAATTATCAATTAAAACATGCAAGACTTATTTAGAAATAAATACAACAGTATGTTCGGTGCTTTATTTAGCTGTAAACAAGTTTATTTTTATTATTTTGACAAAATTATGTATAAAGAAGCCATGTATTTTGAACAACGTATGCAGTACCAGCGCACATGCGGTTAATTATAGAAGCTCAATTAGCATGCGTTTTTTGGGACCGTATTTTGCTCCGAGCAATTGCTCGGAGGTATTCTGAGTATGCCGATTCGCCTCCTTATATCTAGTCTTCATACTTGTACACAAAGATCGTAACGCTCCTTTTTAAAATGTCAAACATCGCAGACGTCAAGTCAGACAGTTTAAAAAACGGCGTAAACGAAATGGCGGCACATTCAAGTCCGCTATATCTAAATGACACAATGTGTATAATTTCCATATAATAATCTTAGACCAATAGTTCAAAACCAAATTCCAATAATAGAGCCAAATGAGTACTTACTATAAGTTGTTGATTATCACTTACCTGTAAAAATAAATGAATGTTAGTAATTTGTAAATATCACATTTTAAGAAAAAAAAAATTTTGGTATTTGTTTTATAAACAAACGTATTCATGCCAATTTAGGAGTTGCGCCTATAGATTAAAAGATAAGGAGCAACTACTGGGCTTAGGTGCGTTCATTTTTAATATGAATTAAAAAAATTCAAAGAATGTGTCACAGAAATCAGTCGAGCGACAACTGAATTTAGCGGCATTACAGTTTCCATTAAAGCGTAGAAGCAATCGATCGACATATTTCTATGACACAGATTTTAAGTTTTTCTTCTTTTTTCTTGGTCACATTTGAGTTTAGGATTGCATTGAAAACTATTTATTTAAATATTGTTTGTATAATGAGTATAATATAAATATATATGCAACACACAAACGAAATAATAAACTCAAAAACACGAAATAGAACTGTTAATCAACTGATAACTACGAGTGATCATAGTTTGGGAAATAATGAAATTTTAAATGAAGACTCATTGTCGATTAAAGACGGCCCATAGTAAATCTTTTTTAGTGTGCTAAGTGTGTTATCGATACAACAACATATTTTATTGAGAATATAATTCATTCTGCAAGTTAAATTGTAAATTTATTAAATTAAATAAAGAAACTTTTGTTGTGAGTGCGAACTGTGTTCTATAAAGTCTTGTGTTACCAGCAAACTTTACAAACATTTACAAAGTGAATTTGGTAAGGTGTAAAACTTAGTTTTTGTGCTAAAAACCTGATCCTTGTCAACAAATCTATTTCATTTCCATCGTTCACTTACTATCACGATGCCCACGGTCAATTGCGCTAATATCACGAAAATAGTATCTGATCGAGGATATGGCTAACATTCAGTGTGATGGCTGTAAAAGGCATATCCACCTCGCCTGCACGCTTAGATAAACAACCTGCACGGGATTCTCAGCAGAAGATCGAGTCACGAGAAACCGCGCGAAATGTTTAAAAATATTTTGTTCGGTATGTAACGCTAGTCTGGATAAATTTGGAGATATTAAAACCCTCCTAGCATTTTTTTAAAACGACCTAAGCAAGGAACTAGATGAAATGAAAATGAAATTCTGTGAAATTAATCATAAACTATCCAACTTTGAACATTTAACTACCCCACAATTTGCCGATAAAATTGCTCATGAAGCACTTGATAGAATGAACCGAGCTAAGAATGTTATAGTGCGGGAAATTACTGAAGTCCCTAGTGATAACGACACTAAAAAGAAGCATGACGAAGTTGCAGTTAAACAAGTTTTACAATATGTTGGCTGCACTTCCACTTTCGTAGCGCTTTTTCCGACTAGGCAAACCACAGTCAAACTCAAAGTACCCACGAATGATTAAAGTTGTCTTGCCCAATGAATATGATGCCCGCTCTGTATTAAGAAATAAAAAGAAACTACTTGAACACCCCACAACTAAAAACCTTTCAGTAATTACCGATCAAACGTCTATCCAAGTTCAAGCTATTAAAGATTTACGGGTCGATCAAGAAAACAGAAAGCAAATTGGAGAAACAGACATAACCATCAAGTATTTGCAAGGTGTGGCTAAAATTGTTAAAATCTCTAACTTTTAAATCTAACTCTGCTACTATTACTTCTTGGTCATTTTTATATACTAACCTGGATTCTCTTATGGCCAAATTTGACGAGTTTTTATCTAATGTTCAAGATCTCAAACCGCATTTAATATTTATCACGGAAACCTGGCTAAAACCATCAGATCCAGACTCTCTTGTTTCTATCCATGGATACACCATATTCCGATCTGATAGACTAGTGCGAACAGGTGGCGGGGTTTGTATATATATTTGTAAAGAAATAACCCTAAACTTTTCAATTAACTGTGACATCCCAAAAATAGCAGGTATAGATATTTTACTGCTTAACGTTTCTAAAGGTCTCTTCAATATTAATTTCGCCTGTATCTATAGACCTGGTGATTCCTGCGAAGATTCAACTAAGCTATTAATTGATAAACTTAACAACCTCTTAACTCTCCAAAATGCAATTGCAGTTGGAGATTTTAATTTTCCCGATATTTGCTGGCCTATAACTCGTATTCCAGACTTAGACACTTCAACAAGTAATTTTTCGCAATTTTTTGTTGACTCTAATTTCTTTCAATTAATAGATAAACTAACCAGGTTTCGAGTTAATAACGAACCCTCTATTCTTCTAGATCTTATCATCACAAATGATGAACAACTTATAACAGAACCTCAACCTCTTCCCCCAATGGGCATTTCCGACCATTCAGTAATAATAGCCGAGATTCAAGTTCATATTGAAAGTGTAAACAGTAAGACGTACGATTTATACAGGGTGGTCAACTACAACGATGTCAAGAAGCTATCAACTTAGATGATATTTTAAAAGAGTTTTCTATACACCATTAATGAAATAATAAACATTCTTTCACCAAGAAGTACCGCAGAAATAAATAGTGATGTCGTATCCTTAATTCATCATAAACGACGACTTTGGAGAAGGTACAACATTTCTAAAAATATAAAGGACTTCCGCTCTAACAGAAATTTCTCTAATTTCTTAAAACTATCCATTCGCTCAGCGAGAAAAGACTATAGAAAACATTGTTAACTCAGAAAATCACAAAAAAATCTACAAATATGTGCGTGCAAATTTATGTTCCAAAGTGTACCTTCATTGCGTCACACAGACGGTACATTATGTTCTACAGATTTCGATACTGCGGAAATTCTGGCAAACACTTTTACTTCTGAATTTACAAATGAACCTGCCACTACCGCACTACCACATATAATAACCACGAGGATACATAACAGTCTGATTGAAGTGCAATTTAATCCCGAAAAGGTTATAAATAAATTACTTAAGTTGAAGAACCACTCTTCTCCTGGTAGTGATGGATTAAGTTCTTTCTTTTTAAAAAAATATGCAAACACATTGCCGATCCTCTTTCCACAATTATGACCATGTCTTTTAATACATCTACTCTACCCGACTTATGGAAAATTGCGTCAGTCAAATTACAGACCTATAAGCCTTAGGTCTATCCCATCAAAAATCATGGAAAGCAACGTAGTTGATGTCATGACTAACTTTTTCGAAGAGTATAACGTAATATCAAAGGAACAACACAGTTTTGTTAAAGGTAAATCTACCACAACAAATATTTTATGCTGCATTTACAATTGGTCTCGCTCACTCGAATGCAAACAAACAACTGATGTAATTTATCTCGACTTTGCGAAGGCTTTCGTCAGACTGCAGCACAAGCCCGAGTCATTTGGTATTCGAGGAAAACTATTGTCATGGATTCACAATTATCTAGTAAATAGGAGCTTTCGTGTCAAAGTTGGTCAGTCCTACTCATCAGATAGATTAGTGACAAGTGGTGTCCCCCAAGAGGCTCGATAATGGGTCCGCTTCTTTTTGTAACATATTCGAGTGATCTACCTTATCATATCCAGTCTCAATTTTACGGAAACCCCTTAGTAGACTACGATAGTATTCAAGCTGACTTAAATTCAATAAGTGATTGGTGCTCGGACTGGTTTCTCCCGTTAAATATAAACAAGTGTGTAGTGTTACATATCGGCAAAAATAATCCACGTCCTCGTTACTCGCTCGGTAGCCATAATTTGGCGCAAGTGTAGATTTAGGTGTTTTAGTGACGTCAGAACTAACATGGTCTGAACACATTCTAAAAACATGTAAACGTGCAAATTCGATGTTGTATTTGCTTCGAAAGACTTTTGCAAAGGTATCTTTTCATACATTCATTAAATTATTTAAGACTTATGTTCGACCTTTGTTGGAATATGCAGGTGTAGTTTGGTGTTCGCATCTTGTGCGAGATCAAAACCGTTTAGAAAATGCTCAACGCCGGGCCACCAGAATGACCTTTGGAGCAGTCCGACCATAATACGCGGAAAGATTACAATTCTCAAACTTACCAACTTTTGCGAATCGTCGATTACGAGGGGACCTGATTCTAACTTTTAGAATACTTAAATATAATTACGGAAATCTTAGTGACATTTTTTTGTTAAATACTGACTCTCGTCCGTGGTCATGAACTAAAATTAAAAAAGGAAAACCTAAAAACGAAGCACAATCATTCTTTTCCAACCGGGTATTTAATGTATGGAACGATCTCAGCCACAAAGCACATAGAGGTTCCACGTGAATGACCAAGGCCAAAACCGACAACTGACATTTCTTATGCTATTGACTCCAAACTCTAAATGGGGCTACTGGTGAAATTATTATTTCATACTCCATTTTTAGTTTTTATAGACCAAAAACTTAACCAAAGAATCCAAAGATGTGACGTGTATTTATTTAAGTTTTTGGTTAGTTTCATTTTTCCGTCCGATTTTAGTGATTTTTTGTTGGTTTTGGCTTTTGGTTTCTGTTTATAATTTCGTCTTAGTTATTTGCAAAAGTGTGTTTTGCAATAATTTTGGTGCTACGTTGAAAACTTCGAGAAAAACTTCATTGATTTACCATGCATCATAAAAAACGGGTAATCAATTTATCACTGGACTAGATTCCGAAATCATTTTTCACATAAGAGAGTATACCATCTGTATTTGGAAGGAAAATATTTATCAGTGAATGAATAGTTAAAAGGATTCACCTTACTGGCTCACGAGCTAGGATGTGCCTATCATCTTAGGAGATGCACAATGGGCCTAATGAGACATAAGTGCCGTGGGGGTAAGTATGGAACTAGTAAGTTCGAAACTTGTATTTTACAAAATAATTTAGGGCGAAATCATTTAAAATTAATTTAGAACTATTACCTACTACTAAAAATTATAATTTGAATTTACCGCCATCTGTCAATTGTCATTTTAGTTCCTGCTCCAAACTCAAGGTGGCGCTAATTTGGTTTAAAAGTCTACCATTGGCGTGGGATCTCTAGAAGATACGTGCTTTGTGATCTCAGCGACGGTTGTTGATGCCATAACAGTTAACGTCTTTAAAAATAAGTTAGACGAGTGTTAGTTTAACATTTTTATTTAATTTTTAGTGTTCTCATCTTTTTGTTTCAGAGTGTTTACTTTGTTCCAATTTTTTATTGAGTTAACTGAATTTTATTATTAATAAGTGATAATACTACAGCGAAACAAACTTCTTTCGATACAAACCATTATCTGTCAGTTATAATGCTTCAACTCGTTGTATTTTCGTCGTTGAGACATTCGAGATATTTAAAAAAATTGTCGGTAATAATCGTACCTTTTATAAAAAGGACAGTAGTGTTATATTGATCACCACCCCTATAGTATAGTAAATAGTAATATTGTACAGTTCTGTGTGTTTACGCTTGTGCAGTGTAGGATATAGTATTTTCAATAAAACATATTATTCAACATTATAAAAAAAATAACTTTGAATTCAAGTGGTTCGTGAATATATTTTCCATAGTGATCGTAAAAAGAATTCCGTAAATTCTCATTTGGTTCTGAAAAGTACGTACACAAATCATCATGAAAAACGTAATATACTTCTGGAAATCGATATATACGATGCACACATGTATTTTCACAAATACTAAACAAAACACATTTTCTGTATCCTAATCGTACAAAATACATACTCTTATGTATTCTTTCGGATTCTAAGTAAAAACAAGTATTGCGGATCTTAGAATGAATAGCAAGGATTTTCTTAAAAATAAATTGTATTTCCCGAAAAGCATTAAGAAAGTAACAAAGGCGTAAATATCGAGAAAATCTAATTCAATTCTATATTGTCAAATGCAAATTTATATAATGTACGAAAAAAATATAAATACAAACAAAATATATGAATTTATAAATTTTTTTATGATATGTACTAAGCCCACAATAATTATTCTTAACAGTTTTAGATAAATGGTAAATAATGGAGAAATGGTGAATTAGCTCGCTGCATTCTAAACATTATTTGATCACATCAATACACATTGTCCATTTTTCAAATAAAAGCTAATATCCCAAGATGTTCTCTCTGGTTTCTCTCTTTTTACAATTTTCAACCCGGTCATTTGTCTGTTCCCTTCTTCTTCTCATCGAGACGGTGGTGTAGCGGTCTAACGCGCTTATATTCATTTATAGGCAAGTTTAAGAGTCAGAGACTGCTGGGCTTCGAATCCCATGTGGATTTTTGATTAAATTGCATGGTTCGGTTTAGGATTTGATGTGTGCCGTATTAATAGAAATTCAATTTCTGTTGATATGACATGCAGATTATAAAATCGCCATGCATTACCGTCTCGATGATGGTGGGTGAGGTTGTCCGGGTTTTCCTCACCTGTAAGTCAAATGGCACCATCAATTATCTCTAAGTCGCCCCGGAGCGCCACGGCAAATAATAATAGCCATCCCTTTCCCCGCACAAGCTCAGCTTTTGGGGTTAAAATTCACTCGTAAGGGGTGAATTAGGGAGAGTATTATTATTATTATTATTATTATTATTATTATTCTCCATACTTTCTTAACTTTGTACATACAGGCTCTATGCCTTTGTCTTTCCCAGAATCCCTCTCAATTTGTTCATTCAACAAACATCTGAAATAACTTTTTTCACCATCTAACTTATTTGCTTCATCTTTAACATATTTATTCTGTACCAAATATCTGTTCAGCATCGCTCTATATCTAGTCATATAAAAAAAAAAAACGTAAAACGTAAAAAAAAAACGTAAAACGTAACAAAACGTAAAAAAAAAACGTAAAAAACGTAAGAAAACGTAAAAAAAAACGTAAAAGCTGTAAACCGTAAAAATGTAAAAACCGTAAAACGTAAAGGACGGTAATAAAAACGGAAGAAAACGTAAAGAAACGTAAAAAACTTAATAAACGTAAAAAAAACGTAAAAGATTTATGACCAATCTAACTCTATGCCTTTGTCTTTCCCAGAATCCCTCTCAAATTGTTCATTCAACAAACCTCTGAAATAACTTTTTTTACCAGGACCCACTTTGCGTCAAATTTAACATATTTGCTTCATCTTTAACATATTTATCCTGTACCAAATATCTGTTTTGCATCGCTCTACGTCTAGCCATCCGAAATAAAAAACTTAAAACACGACAGAAAGAAAGATTTATGTCGTATTGCCAAATGTATGAGTATTATGTAGTTCTGCCTACGTAATGGGTCCTATGATTGAACGTTTACGTTATCCGTAACGTACATGTTAGGCCGAGTTTTAACAGTAATGAGGCAAGTTTGTATGATGGAAAACTTTTTCCAACACGTTACTGTTATTTTCCGCCTGTTATCTTCTAATTTAACAGTTTTCCATCATCCGAACTTGCCTCGTTACTTTTAAAATTCGGCCTAACATGTACGTTACGGATAACGTAAACGTTCAATCATAGCACCCATTATAATGAAATAGTAAAATGGGTAATGTTGTAGTTGAAGGGTTTGGAAATGCGGCTGTGCGCACCATTTCTGTTCCGGATAGTTCTGACAGTTGGAATCGTTACATAGTTGCCAGGTTATATTTAATTATTTGGAACCAGGGAATAAGCAGATTAAAATAACTATTTTACTTTTAATCATCTATTTACCAATTTTTACATCGATTAAAAATCCCATAAAAATAAAAACTGCTCTAAAAGATTTTCAAGTAATACGATCGTTATTTTTAATGTCAATAATACCTTTCAATAGTGATAATTACAAAATTTTAAATCTATCAAAACTGTCTTATTAAACAAAACATAATTGTTATTTCAAAATATAATATGAATCTTTATATTTATTTATCATACATTTTAATGTACAGAGGTTCGTCCCACTGGTGTAGGAATGAACTACACCAACGCACGCCATACCTTTCGTTTGGCCCGGTGTAAAATCCACTACACCTTCCTGTCGGCGATGTGGTGTCCACTGGTGGATATTTTCTCCACCAGCTATTTAGCAGGAGTGAATTACACTCAACATGTGTATCAGGAATAAGGAGGAAGTAAACTAGGTAAATAAAGGTATTGTAACTGGTGTGATTTCCACTGGTGGACACTACAACAGCGAACGAAAGAACCTAATGTATCAAGATCCACGTGGTTACCTCAAAAAACCGGAACTAACTGAGCTCTGTTCTTTTATTCATTGTGTATATAACATTGGCGACTTCAGCTTTGTATTGTCGCAATATAAAACTAGCTGACACCAGTGTAATACTACAGAAATACCCTACAGCTATCACCAGTGTAATTACCCTAATTACTTTTTTATGGAGGCCACTCTCGTCATCAATGCACACCTAGCCTCGGTCTATCTGGTTCAAGATCACTGGTAATAGTATACAACTTGGTTTGGCAATATCCTTGAATAGGGCGATTGCTGTCACACATGTAGCAGATAATACAAATAAGGGGATGGCCTTTTAGAGCTCTCGATGCAGGTTTTCAAAAGGGTACAAATTCTTATCTGCATGCTAGTTATTCTCAAACGTATAGAAGCATTCGAAATTTGGGTCCAATTTAAAAACGTGCCAAGTGCGAGTCGGCCTCGCGCATGAAGGGTTCCGCATCATCGTACAAGATTTAATATTATGTAGGTACTTTTTAAATTAAATTAAGATTGAGTAATTTCGATGGTTTAATTCTTACACCTCGTAATCCACAAAGAGTAAATTTTACAGTAGAGGCAAAAAAACTCTGTCCTGATACATATATCGTGCGGGTTAGGACTTGTTAGAAATCGCGAGAATCAACTGGAAATAATTTTATTTTGGACAAGAGGTTTTAGTGAGTGTCCATCTTTTTTTATTGAGTAAAAGTAAAAACGTAAATTCGTAAAAAATATGGGTTAAGAGTTGTTAGAATTAAGCCATCGATTTATTTTTATTATTTGTTGTTATAGCGGCAACAAATTCTGTGAAAATTACGTATCATGAGATACAGCCCTCTGACAGACAGACGGACGGACAGCGGAGGCTGCGTAATAGGGTCTCGTTGGTTTCCCTTCGGGTACGGAACCCTAAAAATTATCTGAGTTGACAAGATCAACAATTGCACGGTCCTTAATAATATGAATACGGTCAGTCAAAATTATGAAATTATTTAAGAGATTTAAAATTCTATTGTATACGTAGATAAAATTAAATTAAAGCAAGCACCTTTGGATACTTCTACAATTTTTCTCACATCGAATTACTTTGTCCTCGTTTTTCCTGGAAGGAGTCCTTAGAATCTATTGAATTCCATTATATTCAATCTGTTTCACTATATTTTTCTTATCGCCAGCCATTAACTGCATCAATTACGTATAATGGATTGAAATTTTTCATTTAAAGGAAACAACGATTTTGCATTGCCCTATGACCTAATTCTCCTATTTATTTTCGATAAGTGAGGAATTTCGGAAATAAGTGGGTCAACACGTATAAAGGTCGTTTTTACACGGTGCCTTTGGACAACAGCTGGAATAAATATATGTGTTTACTTATAAACCGTTTCTGTTTAGAAACGGTTTATTTTGTTAAAACATATTGGTTATGTGTTTTTATACAAGGTAACGCACAAATATTGGAAAATATTTGAACATATTAATTAAAAAATAAAATTATGAAATGTGAGATGAAAATAATGCAGAACTCGTAAGAAGTTAACTATGAAACTATTAACACAAAATAAAGATAAACATATAAGATGGTGCGACCACCTGATGCGGATAAATGACATGTGGATGGTGAAATTGTTGTTGGAAACTGAGACTGGAATTAAACACAAATCATTTAAGATTTAGGAATCAAGCATTTGAAATACAATTGGACATTGGACACATTTTTTACAGACTTCCGTTAAGTATTTGATCGTGCTGACAATGACATTTTATTGGAAAAGATGGCACGATATGGATTGAGGACAAATTTTTTAGAATTAATAAAATGTATTTAAATAAATAGAAAGTGTAGTGGGGTTCAACTCCAGTTTGACTGTCCGTATAGCACACGTCGTGCCCAAATTTCGTGTTCGTGCAATATTGCAATCATATCCATTCTTGTTGCACAAATTACTATTATTAAGTAGGTCAAATGAACTTATTCTTGAGGTGCGAGTACTATTTCGGCAAGTAAAGTATAGTTTGCATCGTTTGTTTTTGAAACTAGGTATTATCCCTACTCTACCCGCAAATATAAAATTAACATTTTTTTTATATATAAACAGTTCCTTGGTTGTATCATTCGTAAGTTTTTTTTTCCTGTGTCATCGGCTTCAACTGCTAAGGTTATTTTGCCTCGTGTTCTGTGTAGGCTTTGTTACTGTTTCCAATCGTCACTTTAGGAACAGCACTGTTAATTAGAACCCAGCAGTGAATGGTCGAGTGGGGAATCCTACCAAGGCATCAGAATTCATTTTAAATAATTAAATTAAATGAAAAAATCCCGGCCAACGGTGGGATTCCGACCTGGGACCCTTGGATCCACCCCCTTATATTTTATTTTATAATACACGACATATGTTTCGGAAAAGAATCTTTTCCATCTTCTGGTGCTGTCGATATAATTTAAAAAAACATATTTTATATGTTTTATTATTTACAAAGTAATATTTTTAATATGTATCAAATCGAAAGTGTAAAATCTTTTAAATCGTTTATTTATGTTCCCCGATGTTTTTTTACAATTATATCCTCTGACTAGAAGATGGAAAAGATTATTTTCCGAAACATGCTGTGCATTGTAAAATAAAGACATGAACGATACAACCAAGGAAGTTTTTATTTTTATATTGTGAACTATAAAAAGTAGCAGCAGCACCCTGTATAAAAAAAATAAAATTAAGTTATATCCAGGGTGTCGTTCCTGCTGCTGGTTTGGAATGAGAGGTTTTTAAAAAAGAATATATATATATATTTTTATATACAGGGTGCTGCTGCTGTTGTAGCTGCTGGAACAAAAACTGCGACAAGCTTCCAGTATGTTTAGATTCAAAACTGATGCTGCTGGTTTCGGTTTTTAGGCGGTTTCTGGATTAGGTTCTCTATATAAGGCAACTCCGTCAACATTTTTTTTTTTCGCAGTATGCCTCCGCGTTTCGTGTTACCATATCATCGATATTTGGGTTCAGGAAACGAATTGGAAAGTGGGTGGCCCGTTGATAGTGACGATTACATTGCCGAAAAACACGACTACGCCTACACTATCGCTATATCGGCAGAAGACATATTAAGAGCTGACAAAGACTGTGAAAGAATTTTGGAGTGATTTTTTAACAACCGGTAATTGGCATTCATTGATCGGTAAGTTTGGTTATATTAAATTTTATAGAATTTTGGGTGCCGATGGTTTAAATCTTAAGAATATTGTGGGGAAAAATACAGGTGTATTATATCCAGACATGGCCAATAAGCACGAGGAAAAATAAAAAAAATTGCCAGTACGTCTTGGCCTATCGAGAAGGAGGGGAGATTCCTGGGTTCATTATTTGTAGCTTGTTTTTGACAAAAGCAATGAAATAACAACCCTGTGTCGTTTCTTTAAACGTATTATATTATCTTTTCTATATTTATAAAATTCAAAGTTCGCCTCAAAGAATTTATCGACATGGTTTTCAGTTGGAAACTGAGTGGAACTAATTATGCGGAAACTAGACACCTTTATCTGTAGAATTTTCTCAACCGAACGCTTCTAAATAACAAAATGTTTGAACACGTATCATTAGGATTTCGATATAGTGGATTATGAATTGTTAATTAATAAACTAATTTGGTTTAGATAGCTTATTATTATGGATTAAAAGCTATCTTCTTAATAGAACCCAAATAACGTCACTATTCTCACGATTACTCTGCGACTTCTGAAGTTCCCCAAGGTTCCCATCTGGGACCCCTTCTTTTTAATTTATTTGTCAATGATGTAATTTCCTATTTTCACCAAAGTAATTTCTAATTTTTTTACAGATGGCAAGAATTTAAATGTGGGAAAATGTCGCATTATTCAGTTCAATCGTTCTGAAAAGGACATTACATTTGACTGAACATACAATGGTCAACGTTTAGATAGAGTAATACAAATTAAAGATCTGAGCATTTTCTTTTTTGGGAACATCCCTTAGCTTTAACCACATCTTTTTAGTTTTAGGTAAATGAATGAATATTATAAATATATAAATAAATAAAAAATTGATCGTGTTCTGATTAATTTTCTCAAGTACATAGTCATTAAATTACAAACTTACTATGATTACGCAACAATGGAGCAGTTTTTAAAAATGCCTACTCTAGGAAGGAAATCAGAAGAAAAACATAGAGACCTGATGTTACTTTTTAATATTGGTAATGGAAGATATAATTTTCCTGAAATCCTATCGAAAATTAAGATTGTTGTTCCTACTTGTAATACTAGGCAATCACAAACCTTGACAGTAACCTGCCTTGCGCTAATCTACAAACCGCAGACCATTTCATGCTCTAATAACATTGACTACTACTGGTCCGATCCTGTCACAGCTATCGGAAGGAGGGCAACACAGTGTGTGCCGGTCTCCCATTAGAAATAAATTGCCTATCCCTGACCATACTGCATCTCAGTGTGTCCCGAACTATAGAGGTCCCTTAAAAATTGCCATAATCCTGTTTTTGCCCATAGTTCATTACCATTGTACCAATCTTACTACTTTCTTGTACATCCCTGCTTCTGCTATCTCCTTTTTCCCAAAGAACGAATTTTTTAGTACTATTCCTTAATCGTTAAACGATATACTATTTTTAAGATGATGACAACGAGGCATTAAATGATAAAAATTAAAATATTACTCAGACAGTTGTGTCTTTATCATGAGGGATACAGTGCAGAATCTCAGGGCTCCCAGCCTGTTGGGAGCAACAAAATGACGAAACCCAGTACCCACATTTTTTTTGCTTTCTAAAAGAGGTCTAAGACGGCTCAGTACACACCATCCAACCTATAAGCAACATATTGTAATGTGAGCCATTTCATTATTCAGTCATGTTCTAATCCTCCAAGTCCCTCTCTGTCTTATTTGGCCTTTGAGGCTCAACTTGTCCGATTATCATACATAATTAAACCCCTTAAGACCAAACATATGTGACGACTATGGCGGAGGCGCTTTCGATTACTATTCGAGAAAGAACGGGATGTTTCTAGTTTATTCCAAATATAACGAGATATTTCTAGTTTGGCGGAAGAGCATTCTGGAACCTTCATCATAATTTTAAATTTGTATATAAATATTGGTGGAGGATCAACGGGGAATCAGTTATATATGGGCAGTGAAGAGAAATAGTGAACAGTTTAAAGAGATTCGAAATATATATAAATTAGAATAGTAGTGTTATAAAATACATAAGTGTTTAAATAAATCATTAATAAATAAACTGTTATTTAAAATATGCACTATGAAATGTGCCAAATTTTCATAGCCTTTATTTCATAAAATGTCTGCACTTTGGAACTCTCTTCTCCTAAAGTTATTCCTAATAATCTTTTAAAACGATCATCAACAAGTCCCAAATCTTGTTAAATGTAATATTAAAACAAAACACATTTTGATTCAAAATGAACCAAAATAAATCATATAATATTATTGTTGAAATATCATCAAAATGATGATCTTTTCTAACGTCAAAATTTTTCAAAAATAAACGCATAATATGTTTACGTTAATTAACTAGTAAAAAAAACTCTACGGCAGATTTATTTTATTTTAGTTACCGTAAAATATTTAAGGTTATATTTAAATAAATTTAGACAATATATAACCCAAATTGTTTATAAAACACGGGCTTATATTTAGTTCCAAACTTCCCGAAGACAAAGTTGTTATTATTAGAACATTTGGAATCGTATAATACGTTATAATGTAGTTTTTCTTAATTATATAACAAGAATTTTTAGGCTTTGAAGTAGAAAAATGCTTACGATAAAATCAATACTTATTTTTATATTAAGTTGGGGAAATCAGTGCTTTTTAACGGCCCATAAAATTTGCCAATTTATGACTAAGACCGTAGGTTGAGACCAAAAATTATTCAATCGAAAGCTTCGTAAAACATAAATTTCGCCACGAAATTTAAAAATTTTTTGCTCAACTTTACAATGATACCAATAATTAAAAATATGTTGCATTTCAATTACATAATTGCAGTAAATTTCATATAAAAAAATTCAGATAAACATTACTTGGATTTTCGCAACCATAGAAACGTCATAATTTTTAAGTAGTCATTAGAAGTTTGAACTAGTAAACAATTTCGTCAGTAACATATCATATACTCATTAAAATAACAAAACTTTATTTTTTATAGAGAAACTTCACAAATTTCGCAATCCTTGCAACCAGTAGTGTTAAATCAGGGATTCTCAAAGTGGTCGACATCATTGTTGTACTTTTAAAAAACTCAAAAAGTCGATAAACGTGCACAAGGTCGTACAAGATGAAAAACTCAACAAGTCTATAAGCGTGGACAAGTCGTGCAAGATAATGAGTTCGAGCGTACAAGTCTTTCAGGCACGTTTTGACTTGCTCTGTATTTGATTCATATCGTCGGCTTAATATGAAAAGTGCATAAGTCCAAATTTTTTGATTTTGCGATTTTGGCTGAATCTGGTTCACCGCTGCTAAAGCTACAGAAATATATTCTTAGTTTACGAAAATTGTCACTAGATTTTACTAAAAACACTATATAAAGCTTGTAATAATAACGTAAAAATAAGTACAAGTGACTCAAAGTTATATTAAACCGATTATACTTCAACAAATATTGATCTGTAAACCATGTTTAAATTTTGAATGGAGTTGTGCAATTTTCATAACAATGTAATTTTTATTTAACTATAAATTTTAAATAAGCCGTAAATTCGTTTTTGTCTCTCCTGTAAAATTGTTTATTTTGGACTTTTTCACATTAAGCCGACGATATATGCAATTTAACACGAACGAAATCATGACAAGCTTGCACTTAGGTTGAAAGCTTATTTGCGTTTTGAAATTAGTTGGAGCTTGAATGATAATACACTCATCTACTAATTTATTTCAAGAGATTACAAAGTGATTACATAGTTAAATAAAGTGAATTAAAATAAGGTTATTGAAAAAGAATTTACAGTGCTTAGTTACCTACGCGCGTTAATAGCGTAACCATACATTTCTGCAGTTTATGAAAAAGTAACAGGGTGAGGTCAAAAAAACGTTTTAATATTTTTCTAAGAATTTTTTGGAATTACTTTAGAAAAGTTGTTACCTAAAATTATAAATATTCAGTTTTCTTTGTTTTCGTTTTTTACGCTGATTGGTACCTAATACAAATTGTCTATACTACAGTGACTATATCTAAGTTTATCAATGAGTAAGTTCGTGAACAGGGGCGGCTTGTGACCAAAATTTTGGGGGTTTACAGTAGCAGAATATAGATCCCGGTACAGATTTAAGTAAAAAACTGTCAGTGTTTTAGAAAGGTATATTATAAACTTTCTAAAACACTGAAAGTTTTATCATTGTTTTTTTTTTAAGTAGTTTCTTAAACATATTTTTTTTATTTGCAGGTTTACTGCGAGGTTTATGATGGCAGAGACGAAAAAAAAAATGCAGACAATACAGTTTGGACTATTTGAAGTTTGAATTTATTCCATCTCTATCAAATCAACACTTGCCGATGTGTCTCATGCCATTGCGGACGTCCTCAACAATGTATTGCACAATCCCGCTCATGATATTAAAGAAAATTCCTTTAAGCAATAACACCGTTCGGAGACGAATAGAAGAGATGGGTTGAGACGTGGAAAATATTTTATACAATTTCTTACAGACCAACAGATTCTCTTTCTAGTTCGACGAGTCTACATTACCCGGCAATGAAACTTTGTTGTTAGGATATGTTCGATATATTAAAGATGAAAATATGTGCCAAGAACTGATTTTTGCTACATATTTAGAGACTGATACCAGAGGAGAATCAATTTTTCAGGCCGTGGAACGTTTTTTTACCGACAAAGCTATTCCATGGAAGAACATTGTTTCTGTTGCAACTGATGGTGCACCATCTATGGTTGGTCGTGATCATGGTTGGTCGTGATCGTGGTTGTATAGCTCACTAAAAGTGACAACTGGAGTCCTAGATTGCACCAGTATTTACAATATGTTATAAATTCTTTGAACTCTCGGTTATTTGCTCAGCTATGTGAGGAAAATGACGACGTATTTACTCGGTTACTTCTGCACACTGAAGTTCGCTGGCTATCAAGAGGTTCCTGCTTAGCAAGATTTTCAGTTATTTTTGCATCTGTGATGGAATTTTTACAAGAAAAAGACCCGAATTTAAAAGAAAATCTGAACAATTGTAAAACAGATATTTATTACAGGAGTGATATCTTTGATATGTTTAACAAAGTTCATTTGCAGCTGCAGGGTGACAATCTCAACTTGATTAATAAAAAATCAATAATATCGGCCTTTGTGGGTAAACTTATCCTTTATAAACAAAATTTGAGCAGAAAAAAATATTCACAGTTTCCGCATTTGTCAAAATTACCAGAAATGCTTCAAGACGATGTTATTTTATCATATGTCACTCACTTAGACGGATTACACAAGGATTTTACTAAGAGGTTTGAGGATCTCTTAAATTTACACATTCCTCAATGGATAATAAATCCGTACAATGTAACAGCCATAGAAGAAGCCAATGGGATAATACAAGAAGAGTTGATCACCATCAGCACAGACGAGAAGCTTAAGCAGAAGTTCAACCAAGGCTATCAGAAGTTCTGGTTGCAGCACACATTGAAACACAGTAATCCTGTATTGTGGAACATTGCTTTTCCCATCATCATACTATCAGCGTGGTTACAAATATTTTGACAAAACAAAGAAACCGTTTGAAAATCGACGAACGCGGAGATTTAAGGCTGCAACTCACCAATTTTGAACCAGATTTAGCTAGATTGGTAGTTAGTCACCAGGTTCATCCATCACACTTAATTTTTTATTTTTTATCTTTACTTTGCGATTTTAATGTATTTTTTTTAATAATTATTTACTTAAGTATTTTTACATAATATGTATTAATAATTATTAATTACACTTGATATTTACTGAATTTTATGTCTATTTATTTTGTTAAACTTTGATGAGAATATGTTGTGTAACTTAAACAACCGCAAAGTTTTTAAATTGATAAGTATTTTGCATCAATAGGAAAAAACCAGAGATAGGACTTTTAAAGTAATTTGGCTATGGGGGTCTGAGCTATCAGTTCATTTTAGAAAAGGGGTATCTTACACAAAATAATTTGGAAATCCCTGCTCTAAATGATAGTAGCTTATTTTTTAAATTTTTGTAACCAGCAATTCTACATATTTTTTGTAATAATAAAACAGAACACATAATGACTATGTCACGATACGCTAGTTTCGACCAATCGAATTTACTTTAATTTTGTTATTAGGTGTGCTCAGCCTTTAGTGCCAATGCTCCTGTCTCGTCGAATTAGAAGAAGTCCAATACATCCATCTCTTTCGCACATGTAAACAACAATTGGAATTTCAAAAAGCAGTTACTATGCCGTGCTAAAAGGTTACGTCATCAAGATCTTAGAAAGTTCGATAAGCCGTTGGTAGCACGTAAATAGTAAATGATTACAAAAAGGCCGGAAGACGCTACATATGGTTCTTCTCAACGCTACCTAACATGTAAAAAACTCGAGGCAGCCATGCCGTGCTACTATGCAACAACTGATTTCGTTATATCAAATAATGTAAATACCAAGAGAATAATTTTGTGAACAAGTGTTACCTTGCAAAATGTTAAACTTGTTAATACTCAACGTTCTTTTGTGATATTCATTGTGATATGTAAATGGTTTATAATAGTTATTAAATAATATTGTTAAAGTAATATATGAACTTTGACTTAAAGTATCAGACGATCAGTTATAATATTCAGTGACGCAAGACAAGCAGAGAAGGACATTTTATCAATGATAATACAGTCCTCCAGGTTGGTAATCAGGAACGTATTTAAAACCTCCAGAGTGGTATTCAGGACCGTATTTAAGTGGTGTAGGTAACCGGTTTTGAAGTCCTTTATACTACAATAAGTTACAATACCAGTGTTCTATTATTAGGAAATCATTATCTGTTACTCTTAAAATAGATAATTTTTTGACATTTCATTTCGAAATAGCTCCAATATTTGGAAAACGCAACTTATGCTTTGCACTCGTTACATTTTCGTCGTTGGGACTGACATTCGTGACATTTCAATAAATTTTCAAGTTTGCGGAACATTACACACTAACTGTATCGCCTCGTACTTAACTCACTAGAATCACCAATCTCAACCTCGCTAAAACGTTTACGTTCTCGATATCGCTTATTCTTTTACGAAATAAATGCGCTCTTCGTTCTAACGATTGTATTTGCCGAAGTGCTCATTTCGAAACTTTCAGTAAAATGAGCTCCCCACTGTGCATCTTAATTTCAAAGCCAGTGGCAGACCTACTAAGTACTCCGCATCTACCTACATCTAAGTGCCAATAAACTGCCAAGCCGATCACCAAACAAAACGCCTAAGCACACGGAGTGAATGAAGGCCAAAATTGCAATATATGAATCAAAAACTGGAGATTCAAATTAAAAATCTGGAACGAACGAACTTCTAAAGCAGGAAGTTCTCAATTGTACATGAGTAAAGCTTATAAAATAATATCTTGATAATAAAAAAAATGAAACATTTAATAAATAACAAAATGGCTATTTATGTAACCAGCAACAACGTGTTACATACGGTTTTGTTTTTTATTTTGACCTCCGTTGTTCCAATTTCCTTATGTAGATATCCTATCCACTTTTCAACTTTATACAACTTGTTGCAGAGTACTGCAAACCCTACCTTTTGATGTGCGCCTATGGCGAGAATACTAGGGAAAAGAAACAATATATTATATAATAGACAATCCAATTATTTTGTTCTTCATGTTTGACTATGCAAAGTAAAAGCAAGCGGTTTTCATTCCAACTAGGTATAAGATACCGTCCACTACGAAAGGCAAATTTAAAACATCGATTCAAACACACCCGATATTACTTCCTTCCGCATTGGTGGTTGATAGATAGAACATTACTTTGTGCAACATATAATGACCACCCACTAACAAAAATCTACAAATTTTAAAACTTAATTTAGGCCTTTAAGATAAAATAACTGATTTAAAAATAATTTATGACTTTTAATAATTTATAAAATAAAATACACCAGACCTTCCGCGTAACATGCAGTACGCTAGTCTCGGGTCTATTGGCACACTTACTTTTTATTTCTAATACTCGTAATTAAATTGGTTTTATATGGTTTTATTAAAATTTATAATCTTTTTATAAATACAGACGAATATCTTGGTAAATTCTATTATTTATCGATTATTCACAAGAATCACTCATTTTTAGGGTTCCGTACCCGAAGAGACCCTATTACTAAGCCTCAGCTGTCCGTCCATCTGTCAGCGGGCTATATCTCATGATCCGTAATAGGTAGACAGTTAAAATTTTCACAGAATGTGTATTTCTGTTGCTGCTATAACAAATTATAAAAATAAATTAAAAATTATAGGGGGCTCCCCTACTAGAAACGTGTTTTTTTGGCTTTTTCGCTCGATCTTAATAAAGTGTTTAAAAAGTACCTACATAGTAATAAATCTTATACGATGGTGCGGAACCTTTCATGCTTAAGTCCGACTCGCACTTGTCCGGTTTTAATAATTATATTTAATCTTGTTAACTGATGTGTTGAACCAGAATTGCTAACCATGAGACTAACACTGACTTAATCTATTTTTGTATAGCCAACCGCCTTCCTTCCTTCGATATAAACTTTCAAACGTATCATAACTATTGATTTTAAAACCCACATACTTTGATTACTATACGGGGCAAGAGAGAGGTCCGACACGCCCAACATAGGGCGCGGCCATTTTGAACCCTATGACACAGTTTATAGCTAAAGAATCAGATCGCTCACTCTGCGTCGGCACTTTTTATCTCAATGTTCCAGTTTATACACTGCGCAACTCAGATAATACAATATATGATAACCGCCTATAATAAAACAGCAGTCTTCTGCGTATCCAGAATTTGTATCCCTGGAGTGGATGTTATTTTGGAACTTTCAACTGGTCCGAGTGAGCTAACTGATTCTTTAGCAATAAACTGTGACTCCAAAAATAATATTCACTGACACTGACAACAGCAAGCAAAATATCAGGTGCGTTTTAATCATCCGCTTCTGCTTCCGGAATTGTCGGTTAGTCGTTCTAACTTGTCAGATTAAAACAAGAAAACCGACAATTCCGAAGCAGAAGCGGATGATTAAAACGCACCTATTAAAAATATTGCGCCAAGATGTAGGCAACACGTAATAAGGGTTCAAAATGGCGGAGTTTTCTATCTCCTTTTAAAAAGCACTCGGAAAGCTGCGCAGTGCGACCATTCTCCGTATGGTAAAAGAAAATCAAAGTATGTGTTAAAACCGAAAAGTTATTTTTATTGTTTGTTGGACTTTGAAAAGTACACATTTAGACAGTTGCTGCGATAACAAAACATCAATTTTATGTCAAAATCAGAAAAATACGTTTGTCAAACTTATTTTTACAAAGTTCATATTTCAGCAGAATCATATGATCTTTTTTTATTATTCAACATAAGAATCATTAAAATATTACAAATTCTACAACGAAAACTACAATTTTCATTTTATTCTCAAACTTGTAAGATCAAATTTTAATATTATATCAATGACAAAGGTGGTGCTGTGTAAAAACTGAAAAAAGTCTTTAAACTCGTCTCAAAAAGATTACAGTTTATTTAATAAAGATTAAAAAAATAATGAGACAGAAAAAAGTATACGTACCCATCTAAACAATTTGCAACCTTTAAATAAAATTATCACGAAACTACTGATAGCAGTATTTTGAATCATTCACCGTACATGTATAAGTAATTAGTTTTTTTAATATGCCATATATTAAAATACGTAGGCATATATATCAGTAGTAAGTGTAAAATAATAGTTTTAAATTATATTATTAACTGTAAAAGGGAGAATGTTTAGAGCGGGGAGTATCTGACAAACAAACAGGAATAGGCAGTTTTTTTATCCTTTCAGGCTTACCCCATCTGGCTTGGATCCCAGTCTACCTTCTCTCCTCTGGGGTTCATAAGGCGCTACTGCAGTCTCTATAGCTTATTGTATCACCATTTAGATGCCCTACTCCTTTCCATTCATTCAACTCATACATTCCAACATTTGTATGGGCCCCAAGCTCTACGAATTCGGTTAGCCATCCAGACTGTGACCGATTTCAGTCACCGCTGCGCTGTGATCGGTGTTTTGTATACCTTTCACATTCAGCCAGCGACCCGGCATCAGGTTTGGATATACTAGTGTGTGGTATAAAGAGGCATATACAAAAAAATAACGAAAGGCAAATCGTAGACATGTGTTTCTGACTGTTGTTCTTCATCAGTATGGTACAACCAATTTTAAAAGAACAAAGAACTTGCGATGAAATGAAGATAAACAATAGGAGATCACTCAAGAGACCAACTAGACATTTGTCACTTCGGCATCAACATTTTGTTGAATACCAGCGTCCCCACGGATGCAGTTATAGCCACCAAGGTGATAGGCCCTAGCCCAAGGAAACTGAACAAAGGAAAGAAGGTTTAACAAATAAACAAACAAAAAGGAATAATGGGCATATCCACAGCCACCTAAAACTACTAAAATTTTAGGAGGCTATGCCATATCTCAAAAATAAACAAACAAAGAAAACGAAAGGGAAATCGGAGACACGGAAACACATGTGTGGTTGGTTTCTTGAGTGGTCTCCTATTGTTTGTTTTCACTTCATCGTAAGCTACGTGCTCTTCTGAACTGATAAATACCAACAGTCAGAAACACGTGTCTACAGTTTTCCTTTTGATTTTTTCTTGTTTGTTTATTACCTATAAATAAATGTCCAATAAAATGAATATTCTGCACAAACCGATAACGTTAAAGTTTTTTTTTTGTACGAAAACTGAAATGGCGAATATTTCCGCCTGTAGATGCTTTTCAAAGATAAAATAGAGTTTCTTCCTTAGTGACACACCACAAACGTAAGAGTATCCTCATTTGTTCCGAACCTCATTTGTTCCGAACCCAACGAACTTTTAAAAAATGAGGCACCCAACCAGTAATGATGGGGTATTCCTACTTTACAAGGTATGAGAAAGAGGTTTTGTATTGCTGTGGCGGCTGAAAGGGGTGAAAGTAAACTTTATTAAAATTGCCCTGAAGATTTTTTTCGTAACACAAAATAAGCCAAATTCTTGGAAACACCTCGTAAACTGAACTGATGCATATTTTTGTGATTTTTTTTGACGACACAGTTAAAATCTGTTTATTTAAACTAATGGTACATTAAAGTATAACATTCAAAGAATATTGTGTCAAATTTTCATGTAGAAATATTAAAAAATACGGAAATGGCAGAAATTATTCGGAAGCGTCTCCGAAAAAAGTAGAATTGCGGTGTCGCTCCTAAAAAAGCTTAATTTATAACCGCCGTAACGTAACTTAAGAACTTAACGTAAGAAGTTGAAATATTGAATTTACGTATACTTATTTATAATGTTCGTAACGTAACTTAAGAACTTAACGTACCGTAGAAAGTTCACCAACTTTTAACTTAACAACATAACTTAACTTAAGACCTTACGGTTAGCCAATGAGATAATTCTGCGTTCAGCATGTGATAACTGTCAATTATTCTTTTTATTTTTTTTTTTATAAATAAATAGAAAAATACCATTTGTAAACTATCATTCTCCTTTTTGATGGACATACATTATCATGAATGATTTGTGTTTATGTTATTGGGGATAAACTATCTATGAGATATGAGTGTAGCTGCATATACCTATAAACATCAAGTCTAGAACTGAAATAAGACAAAACTTTTTTGCTAGGAAAGATTAAATTCTCATTATTGCTCAAAAACAATCAACATCTTCGGTAAACTATTTTGTTTTATTATATTTTTATATTATTGCTTTTAAAGTAGTTAATATATTCTTTCTATATAGCAAAATCATAATTTATAAGTTTTATTTAGAGGTTAAGTACATAGTTTACACTTGTTTATTTCATAAGGTTGTCAATAATTTGATAATCTCTGAAATCAACACGCATGCTCTACTCTTACGTTACGGACATTTATAAATAGACTTTATTTTTATATCTTAGGTTAAGTTTCTACGGCGTTAAGTTAAGTTACGTTACGGTGGTTATAAATTATACTTAACTCGGTGCTGGATCATCAGAAATAAAAAAATCAAAGTTCTCTCGTTAGATAATCGTTTTCCCCAGGTAACGCTGGGAGGGTTTTTCGAAATCTCAATTTTTCACTTTTTGGGAACACCTTGAAGTAAAAAACGCGATTCTTGCGAAAAAAAATAAGCTAATTTGTTATTATAAAATAAAGAAATAATAACAAATTTAGGCTATTCTCGAACTTATTCGTTCGTTCCTTAGATGTTCGTTCACTCGCTCCTTCGTCGCTCGTGGCCAAATTTTGAATTCGTGCGGGAAAATGTGGTCTTCTGTAACTTGTATTTTAATATACTATTTTAAAATCCTACTATTTTAAAATCCTTTTAAACATTTTCAAAATAAATACTTTTGGAAGGTTTACGAAAAAATTAATCTCCACCCTGTAACCTACCGCACCCAGGTACCATAATCATTTATTAATTCCATTTTATTAAAATAGTTGCATTCTTATTAAATACCAAATTCTTCATTTAACAAAAATCTCCCAGATAATTAAATCTTATTTACGACACCTAATAAATAACATCTATAAGAGATCCAATTTCTTAAAAGTGTCTGGGAACGCAATCTAAAACCACCATACAACACGAAGTAATAATCATTAAAACTCTTAACGCACTTATCTTAAGTCAGTTTGAATAGGAACGTTGTTTTCGATACACAAACTTTCCAAGGCAAGTAATAAATCAGCCACCCCCCTATCCACCTAAATTCGTATTTTCTATGAGAAACAAAACGATAGAGACGTCACAAAAACGATTAAACTGTGTATAAAAACCAGAGTTAAATGAGCTCAGATTCATTTCAATTTTTGTCATTTGATGTGCAAACATACATTTGTTATTTTACATTCAAAGCAATCACCTTACTGTCAGTACCCAGTTATACAGTCGGTAACTTTCCTAAACGCTCTTCCTAAACGACGTCTATCCCACAATACCTCCTATTTCCCAAAGGTGTCAACGTCTCGACGCCCAACGCCTCTCCGTTCTACTTCCCTACCTTTCGACGTCCCAACGATATCACTTCTAATACCACTTAGTATTTCCTACCATTATATTCATCCCGACGCCCAACGTCTCGACGCTCGACGTCACTACGTCATCTCTTTATCCGACGTCCCCATCCGTCGCTCAACGTCCCTGCTAATTATCCAGAATACAAAAATGTCTGAAATAGAAACAGACGATAATATAACCCAACGGCCTGTTTATCCGATGGTGAGTTAATAACAACCAAATTAAATTTGTAAAAATGGGAATTTATTGTTGAATAATAATGAGTATTATTGTGTAACTCATTATTATTCAATAATGGTAAATCTTCACCTTTGAGGAATTTATTGCTAGCCGACGTCGCATTTAGCTCGTCCAGATGTGTATGCTATGGGCCATATTGCCTTCAAATTAATATATCACCGTAAAAGATAATAAGAGTCTGGTTACCGAGCTGTCAATGAACCCTCGCAAATAACAGCTCAGCTGATTGGGGTAAATGACACATCGGATGACTAGACTCACATTTATCCGAATATGCTTGATGTTACTACAGGGTTGGACTATCTTAGATAATTATCTCTCAATCTTCGCACCGTAGGTAGATCTGAACATAAAGGGTAGTTCGCTAGTATTGCTCTGGCTCTATTCTAGTAAGACTACATCTACATAAAACCCCCCTAGGTTAGGCTGAAACATAAGGGATATCCGCCTGTTATTGCAACGACGGTATCTCAGTAAGCGCACCTATATAAAAAAGAAAACAACGAAACAAAGAATTATTAAAGATAGTGCAATTCTGAGGACGTCTGCTGTCTATTCTCAAGAATTGTTTATTACAAATATTTGATGGCAAGTGGCCTGTTGTTTGGGCGAGACACATGCGAGGTCTACCTTATAATAAAATATATATTTTATTGGAGATCAAGAAAATAAATTAAGTTAAATATACTTTGAGCATTATTTCATTCACAAATTTGTACCAAACTTTGCATCGAATCCTGGTTTATTTTAATTAACATTATCACAACGTGGGTATATAAATTATCAATTAATTAACTAGACGATCACTACACTACTAGAGGAAAAGGCCATATACAGTAAGTATGAATTTCTTTGAATTTCACAAGGGGAGGGAGGTAGTTAAATTAAAATACGGGCTTTTAATAATTATCTACAAGACCGGGGGTGGGAGGTCACAACCCTAAGTTTTGTTATTATTGGTATATCCTGAAAGTTTCACAAAAATCGGACTAAAAATAAAGGCTCAGAATGAATTATAAATTTTCGAGGTGTTCGGTTTACTCGAAAACACTTTTCCCGGCGAAGCCCGACGTTAACACGTTTTCATATATCTAAGAAAAATAGTTAACCGCAAAAAATATAACATGAATAAAATGTATTCTTCATCCGACAATAAAATGACACATGTTTCCTAATGCGTTGCTAAAAATGTAAATATGTATCCTATTGACCAAACAAAAATGTTTTCTACACTTTGCCGCACCATTTAAGAAGAGAAAATTCGATTTATACATAGTAAAAGAACATTTTTATTCGTCACATAGTGTGTAACAGCCAAATAAGTTCAGTAGCTCAATTACTGTGCATATTTATAAAAAATCCCGAAACACGTCAATTTTAGATTATAAAATGACATCCTGCAACGTGAAAATTTCCCCGCTACCTACAACCTCCTTCGAATAACAGTTGAATAAATTTGTAAATATGAAGTAGGGGCTTGTGATATCGATGGTCTAATTCTAATACCCTGTAACTGCATGGATTGACATTTTGCAGGAGAAGCTTTTTTGTGTATTAGTACTATATACAGAGCAGCTGTTAAAGATGGACCCAAACCTATAGTGCTTAAACGGTTCAACATACAAAACCCAAAATTTCAGAATTTCAACTAAATATATTTGCGCATATTTTAGCCCAAAAATTATTTTTTTTATAATTACCAGGGCTGGTATATCTAAGGGGGTCGCGACATAGGAGTCCATTTTGGACGCCATTTTTTTCGAAATAGTAGTCACATAGTAGTCGCCATTGATCTGGCAACGTGGCAACTTGTAGTCGCCAGGTTTACCAATATAAGAAAAAATCAATGTCATTTCTTAAATGACATTTACATTATAAAATGCCCATATTTTTTAGGATAAAATATTTGAATTTAATAAATTATTAATCTCAGATGTACATAAAATACGTCGGGAAAAGTAGATCACTTTCAATTTTGTGCTGTTTTAGTTTTGTTTATTTTAAAAGGTAATTGAAGAGATGAAGACAATTTTCTTATAGATGATACATACCAAATTATTGCTCCCTTTTTTAGAGCTCCAGTCCCTTAAGTCTATTTATTTTAGGTATTTTTAAATTGTTGGTAGGTATTATTCACTTCATTTGTACGTTTTTAGTTAATTTAAATAATTTTGTGTAATATCTTGCGATTTGTTTTCCATACATTTTAGCATGTATTTGTTGTCTACATCTTACAAAGGATGGATTTGAAATACCTTTACAACAGAGGTACTTTCCTAAAACTGGTCGAAATTTGAAACTGAATACAGTTCTTAGAGAAAATCTCCAGTAAAAAATGTCTGCATGCAGAATAACAGTAGCATAGATTAACAAAAGCTGACAAAAGAGTTGGACAAACCTTTGTCTAGCTTTTTTTAATATTTCAGGACAATAGTGTTAACAGCAGACTACAACAAAAACACCCAAAGTTTAGTAATCAAGCAAAATATTCCGGTATCTATATTTTTATTCAAAACTTTTGTGCATCTACTCCAATACTAACCATATAGAAGCATATGCATTTTATAGTATTTGCAAGATTCGGATCAAATGTACCCACAATTTATAAAGATTATTAAACTAAAAACATTTCAAATAACACCTGCTTTTATGTTAAATATTTTTTTATTAAATACATAAATTAGTCTCGAATCATAATTTTTTTTTGTTTTTACTTCTAGTGTAAAAGTGACTACTAATTCAGTCTTTCAAGTTTATTATTTATAGAGACCAGCTACTACAAAATATCTTATTGATGATAACTAATTTCTCTTTAATAATGGTTTTGCATTTATTAACATTTTACAGCACTTTGTTTATATGAAACCTCTATTTAACTCTTAATTAAATCACATTTAAATCAAGTAATTACATTTTCATATTCAACTTATGTATTCTTATTAGAACTTGGTCACTTTTTTTTACTTTGAATCTTTTGACTGTGGTAACAGTCCATTCACCAAACCACAAAGTCACTTAAAAATGTTGAAAGAGAATGTCATAAAGGTAAAATTCCTTCTTCTATCATGTTTTTCATGCAATTTTAGGTTGTAAACGTTTTGTCCAACACCTTTTTTACAATTTATCCCAAGCAATACTATAAATAAAGATTTAAATCCTGGATTTACAGCATTCAGTTTTGAGATGAGTGCAATCACAATGTAGTTTAAGAGATAATTTTCACATAACACTTATTTACCACAGCACAAACAGCATGTACCTATTCATGTAACATTAAAATAAAATGGAAACAAATTGCATAATTTGGTATATAAAAAAGTACAAAATGTTTTTAGTTTTAATTCGACATTGGACTACGAGGGAGGAAAACAGTGGTTCATTCCACTTGTACCATATTGACATTATTATGCACGATGCTCGTTCAAACGAACGTCAGAAAAGTGTTGCCAACTTAAGCTGACTACTATTTCCCCCCTAGCCTCAGTCACCCCCTCATCCATTTACTGGGTCTATGTCGCGACCCCCTTAGATATACCAGCCCTGATAATTACAAAATTTTAAGCATGGCCGCCATCTTGATTTTTTAAATAGCAACATAGGTCATGTGATATACCATTAGAAAGGGTTTAACATACTGATTACAAAAATGTATCACACAAATGCAAAGCCTCCTACGCTCCCTATTAATAATATCCTTTCTGTTAGATTTGGTGATGGCATCTGCACGTTTTTGAAGTCGGTTTTTTTTAATTTCTAAGACTTGTTTGAAGTCGGTTGACAAGTATTAGAAATTAAAAATTTAAAAAAATCGACTTCAAAAACGTGCAGATGCCATCACCAAATCTTAACCAAATTTATATAGAACCGCCACTGAGGTACCCCCTTACCAACAAAAAAAGAATCATAAATCGGACAAAGTGGTAAAGCATTATCGCTAAACATACATAAAAAATGAAGAGTTTGAGGATTTTCTCATGCACCCAATTATTAGATTTTGACCAAATTTATATGGGACCACCCCTGAAGTATCCCTTTTCTAACAAAAAAAGAATCATTGAAATCGGACACCGTGTTAAAGAATTATCGCTGAACATACATAAAAAAAAATATCGCGACAAATTGAGAACCTTTTTAACCGACTTCAAAAAAGGAGGAGGAGACCAGCTACTTGATGATAACTTTTCTCTTTAATAATGGTTTTGCATTTATCAACATTTTACAGCACTTTGTTTATTTGAAACATCTATTTAGCTCTTAATTAAAGAAAACACAAGAAGAAATCAATTCAGCTTTTAATGTAAGTAAAATAATGTATTCATGTCTAAATATAATATTTATTGTAAACTAGTCACAATATGTATCTTACGAAGTGTAGTTTATTTTATTATAAGTTTCTATAATATAAAATTTTACAGTTATAGATGATGACTTACAAACAACAATAATTATGCAATAAATTTGACTTACTAGAAAAGAAAATTTATTTTTTATAGAGTTTTAATGTTAGAAAAAGAGTTGCTACTGTTATTTTTTTTTTGACCCCAATTGTGTCATTGTAAATATTTTTTTATAGGATACTAAACGTTTAGAACAGTGGCAGCATATATATCGTTCCTAGTGCCGATAAAGCACTTTCTAGAGATGACGCTGTTCCCATTTTGAGTATGCCGATTCGTTTCCTTATCTCTAGTCTTCATATGTGAGCCTTATCTCAAAAAGGTGGCAGCGAACATTTTCTGAAAATTTCTAGTTTGCGCTTCTATGACAGACATTTCTACACAGGCTTTTTTAAAACGTTATCGTCGAGGGTTCCATCGCTGCGCAGCAAACTATTTCTTTGTTCTACAAGGTAAGAATAAACGAAATATTGATAATTTTACCTTTGGCAAATAACAATATCTCCCCTACCAATAATAGCAAACGCAAAAACAAAATTACATTTCAGATGTATAATTGAAACTCAGGGTAGGAAAAATAACAACAATAAATTTTGATCAGCAATAACAGAAAAGGTCTATTACAGTGACCGTAGGGAAATTATAACGTTTTTTTTTTTTCCTATTTTAATTATATTGTCAAAGACAACAGGCCAGTCATGTTGTAGAGTCGATTAAATATTAATATGAAAAACCATTCTGTAAATTAATGTTTAAAATTACTTAACAAGTCACAATTAACATTTTTTATTCTGCAATAATCTATTCTATAAGCAGAAATATGTTAAAAATTATTGAGGCCCCTACCTGTAAGCCGACCTAGGAGCATATCAAATAGAAGAGGGAGATTTACCTAAGTTGAAACCACTTCAAATCCTACAGTCGCACTGCATTAACACCTCATTTCGAACATATCATAAACTGTAAGCCTCAGTATTGAATTCGTGCCGACGAGAAAATTTTCTTACCCCCTTTTTTCTTCACGTTTCCGAAGACTCCATGAGTCCGAAGACGCAAAAAATGTCGTCTGGTAGTCCATGCGTGCGTATTCGCGATGACCCGATAATTCTCGATCAAAGGTTCCGATCAATCTGCGATTTTCACTTTACTCGATCATTTGTTCCAGCCGTAAACCCCAACGATTTTTAGAGTTTTTGGTTGATCTTTAAATATGTGTTTAAATTGCAATAATTTATGCAATGCGGTAACATACACAATATAATTTTCAGAACGGGTACTGATTTCACTATATAGTCATATTATATAAGTCAACACTGGCTACGAGAAGAGGAATTGAACATGGTGAATATTGATAATTTTAAGTTAATAACATATTATGCTCGCAAGAATATGGACAGAGGAGGGGTTTGTATTTTTGCAAGAGATTACATAAACATTCAACCGATTTCGTTTTCGCACTCCAGAGAACAAGCTTTCGAAGTATGTATGTCAAAACTAAAAGATCCAGTGGCAAAATACTTTACTTACATTATATGTGTATATAGGACAGGTAACGATTTTGATACTTTCGTGTGTAGTTTATATATATTTTTGCATAAATACTTTAATGATAAAGTCAAATATATCCTATGTTTGGATATTAACATAGATTTTTTAATAGAAAACAGAACCAGGGATGAATTGATCAATTTATTTTTAGAATTCAATATCAAACATCATATAAATGAGCCTACAAGAGTAACAAATCTAGCCAAACTTGTATAGATAATATATTTTTAAATCATACAACAGAGATAATTAAAGAACGTGACTCTTTTCTCTATGACCATACTTATCAGGTGGTAGAATTTGAAGGGTACCAAATCGGAGAACATGATCATAAATTTACATGGGTTTAGAGCTAATAAATCAACTAACACAGCAAACTATACATATTGTTATGTGAGCCATTTCATTATTCAGTCATGCTCTAATCCTCCAAGTCCCTCTCTGTCTTATTTGGACTTTGAGGCTCAACTTGTCCGATTATCATACATAATTAAACCCATTAAGACCAAACATATGTGACTACTATGGCGGAGGCACTTTCGCGAACATTCCTGAGTCAACGTGATAATGTTTCTGGTAATTTCCAGATATGAGATGTTTTGGTGGATGAGCTTTCAGGAGCCAACAATTTATATATAAATATTGGTGGAGGATCAACAAAAAGTCATTAGTAGATAGACAATGAATATAAATAGTGAATAGTTTAAAGACATTCGAAATATATATAAATTAGAATAGTATTGTTATAAATAAATAAGTGTTTAAATAAATTATTAATAAATAAACTGTTGTTTAAAATAAATAAACATCACAATATGAAGAACTTAACCGGAAACAGCATATTATTGGTATTTTTATGACCTTACCCGTGCCTTTGACTTAATGAACCACAGCTTATTATTAAAAAAACTCGAAGGTATAGAAATAAGAGGAAAGCCACATGACTGGGTAGTCTCATAGTTGGCAAATCGGTGTCGGACAACAGCTATTGATGGGGCTTCATCTGAATGCGAGAGTAATGCATTAGGCATTCCCCAAGACACATTGCTTGGGCCAATATTCTTTATAATTTTTATAAACGACATTTCAAACACTTGTGAAACATCAGATGAAGCTATTTTTTATGCGGATGGTGCCATTATGATACTGTCTGAGAAATGTGTCAGTACCCTAGTAGAAAATGGAAATAACGTCACAATGGAATTTGAGGGATATTGTGAGGAAAATAGCCTTCAGCTAAATTGCGAGAAAAGCTTATATATGAGGTTTCTACCTAAAACTATAACTCCTGACGAAGATTTGCTAATTAAACTTTCTGGAAAATCAATCAATGAAATTTCTAGGTGTAACTCTTGATCCTAAGCTAACATCAATAAGCTATGCTCAAAGCTGAATAACACCTGCTTTATTTTGAGAAGTCTTAGGGATAAAGTTTTCATTAACATCTTGAGAATATTATATTTCGGACTGGTACAATCTCAGTTACAGTATGGCTTGTTGGTGTAGGGTTCCTCCTCACATACAGATAGAGCATTCATCATGCAGAAGAAAATTGTAAGATGTATGGATAGAGCTCATCCATTAGCAAGCTGCCGAAATCTATTTAAGAAATATGAAATTCTAACAGTGCACTCTTTATATATTTTACAATTAATACTGTATCTCTATGATAATAAGAACCAGTTCACCTTAAACAATGAAATTCACTCATATAATACCCGCCATAATGATGACATTCATGCACCCTTCTCAAGACTGAGAGTGAGTCAGAATTCTCCCAATTATATAGGGGTTAAATAATGTTTCAATAAAATGAAAACGCTTATTGACTTAGTCGGCCCAAGGAACCGCATAAAGAATAAAATTATTAACTTCCTCTACAATAACACATTTTACAATATTAATGAGTTTCTCAATTCTTGAACTACCCAATGAAGGTATCATAATCTGTTAACCAGGTCATTTTCTAAATTTTAAATTGTGTTTCTTATAATAATTTAAGTAGCCTTATGTATATAATTAAGTGTTTACTATTTTTAAGATAATTGTTTTTAAAAAATTTTATATTGTTTAATCTTGACTAGCCTGATAAGTGGCTTTCACTATGTGAATGTCCTTTTATGGTGAATAAACTGATTTGATTTAATATAAGGTTTTTTTAAGAAAATTTTAAAGGATTTTATTTATACATATTCTGAATATGATATTGCGGGTGGTTTCTGTCACGATAAGTGCCCACACTACGAATTTAGCCTCCATACAATTTTATGATTTAATTAATTTTGTGCAAGAAAATCATGAAGGTAAGTTGAGGTCGAAAGTTCTATCAAGTTTTGATTAAAATCAAAGTCAAACCGTATGTATCAAGTATGCAATGATAGATACAACGAAAAATATTACTTGGATAGAGTTGTACGTGTTTGGTTCGATTTTTATACTACATCTATTGTTAACGTTTCTTAAAAATTGGAACGAGAAGTTTATTGTGCTTTCACAATGGGTTTTGTTGTACATGTTTTGATACAAACAGATATTTATTCTCCGATTACTATGTGATATTGTGTTACGAGTTCGGTCTCTCGAGTGCGACTGCGAGTAAAGAAAGTAAATAAATAATAGTTTAAAAAAACTAAAAAACAGGTTTTTAGAAAAGCAGTCTAAAAAGTAGAAAATAATTTTCAATAAATTTAAATTAAGAATAGTGTGATTAATAAAAAAATCTTTTAGAGGTTTAGGTAACATTATTAATGTTTCCTACCAAGTTCTCACCAATTAACAAAATAGTCATAGATATTATATTAGTCCTGGTCAGGATAACATTAGACATTCTCAACAGTTACTTGTCTTCCAAGCTTCCTTGTCTTGTAAACCCGGGTCTGTCAATGGATGCATGTGGTCCATTGTCTAGATAGATGAACATTTCTAACAAATATTATCTTAAACACATAATAAATGTTAGCGGTATTTCTCTATACTCCCCACCATACATTCTTGAAGTCCATACACATGCGTGTCAGGATGGACGAGCGGGAGAAGACAGACCAGCGCAGTGAGCAGTACGCTAATAGACAGTGGCAATACCACAGCAACATTGTAATTGAGAATACTTGATCGTGAAATAAACCATTGAAAAAGCAGTTTAGACATTTTTATTAGGGATGATATATCCCTTATGTTTATATAAATATCTACGAAAGCTCGAAAACTATACTAATATACAAGTGCATAATTTTCAACACGGAAAATGTATCTTACAATATAGGTAATAGGAACAAGCACATATCAAGCAGAGACCACTTTCACTCGTCGCGCATAAATTTGTGTCTGATGTATGTAGTGGAGCGAGCAGAAGTCGAGTAGAAGTCGAAATCGTATCGATACTAACTGATAGAGGTATCTCTGTTATGCGCACGTTATGTGCATGTTCCTATTAAACTTTATTCAAATCATTGCAAGGCATAGCTTCTGTGCTGATACTTCCGTACCTGCATACATTAAATAACTAAACGAAATTCAGAAACAATATTAAAATACACGAAACGACCACAATTAGCTTACTTAAACCCCGAGAAAAAAATTAATTTCTATCGCCTACAAACAATTTTTGTCCTACAAAATTGAAGGAGATAAGTAATTGAACAGAAGTTTACAAACTGTTTCTTCTTTATAATAACTAGGACTTATCCAAATAAGTGTGTAGTAGGAGAAAACTGTTATTTTAATATTAAAACTTTTGTAAGGAATAAAATGTCTTTTAAAGAAACCAGATTCATTTGTACAAGCCCTTCACAACAAATATAAAGGGAAATTTGTACTTGTGGGACTAGTCTATTCTAAAAGTTTCCAAGGCTAAAACAAATAGTTATTTATACAAATTAATTTACTTTCAACAAAAAAAATATAGGTAAATTATGTAGTTCATTTGTATTTGCTGTGAATTATATCCGAATGAACATACGTCAATATTTAGAACATAAATTCATTAAACCATTCCGAAAACCGTGGGAGGTATTCAAAATCTAAACGTTTCAATTAAAATATAGTTTCTCTAATTTGAACTAAACAACACCTTCGAATGCGTCACTTAATATGTAAATTTGCTTTAAAATTAAAAAAAAAAATGTAATAAACTGCTGTCACTCAACCGTCCAACAAAAATTGACCGCGCTGAAACAGTGTTCAAATTATACTAACCTAGAAACTAGAAACAACTTGGTACTCCTCAAAACACTGCAAGCAAGCAGTATAATTACAATCTAAGACAGAAAATCAGTTATTGAAAGTTAGTAAAGGGCGACAAAAAAAATTTTAAGTAACTCATGACCAACAAAGGCAAAGATACGAGTATGTCTATGGGCGTCATTCAAAAAATTTTCAGGGGGGCAAGTCTTATAGACCCGCAGGTTATAGTCGAAAGCCATGGTGAAAAATCCAAAATCAGCAGACGCCCTCCTTGTTTCCATGTGGCGGCGCCCATGATAATAATAACTACACACGAATTAAATCCAAACTGACACTTTTAAAAAGAAGAATTGCACACATCAACATGCGTACATTTTTCCATTGCCTACTTTAGAAAGAATAATTTTTTGTTGATTAGTCCATAGAAAATAACCGAATTTAAATTTTTTCGTAGATGAAACTTTTTTAAAAATAAATAAATAAATTATTTTACCTAAATTGTGACTTTTAATATACAGTGTGGAACAGTAAAACGAAATAAATTCGCTAATAAATAAATGGGGGCGTGTTCGGAAAAACGCTCTGACACGTCGATTGGTAATTTTAGTTGCGCATATTTTTTTAACGAAAACTTTTTATTCAGTGTGTGTCATGTAACAGTGGCCAATACCAACTTTCTTATTTTAAATACAACACTATATATTTTTAAATTTTTGGATTCTTCAGAAAATTCTAGAAATATTTGATGTACTATATCCTCTACCTTACTTTTTCGAAAATATTAAACATTTTCCGATTTATTGCAAAAATTAACATTAATAAAATAAAATTGATTACAGAAATTCGTTACAACACGCTCAAAAACTAATAAGTAATACTGTTCATTTCTTGATAATGTAACAAAAAAAACATTCCAATGTGGGAGATGTTCAAAATGCTCGCCGCGAATCTCTTGGCAACATCCTCATCTGAAATAAAAATGGCTTCTAATGTCTCAGACGTGACCGATCTAATTGCAAGCGTTATTCGTCTTCTTAAGTCAGCTAGGTAGAGAGGTTTAGTTTTGTAAACAATACCTTTGACATATCCCCATAAGAAAAAGTCTAATGATGTTAGATCAGGGAATCGTGCGGGCCATTCAATCGATCCTCGCCTCCCTATCCACCGAATTGGAAATACTCGATAGAGGTACTGCCAGACATTGATTTGGCAATGGGGCGGTGCTCCATCTTGCTAAAACCATATCATATTCGCTGGAACTTGTGGGTTTGCTGGATCGGTTTATAAGTTCGGTAAAGTTGGCACATTATTTTGGAGCAGTGCTAAATAATTATCGCCAGTCAAATTGCCATCAATGAAAAAGGGACCTATGATATGATCGCCAACAATTCCTGCCCAAACATTAACCTTTTCTGAGTATTGCGTATGTTTTTCTCTCATTCAGTGAGGATTTTCCCTAGACCAATAGTGGCAATTTTGACGATTAGCATGACCGTGAAGTGTAAAGGTACACTCATCAGAAAACAAAACATGTTCTAATTGGATCACTACATTATTTAACATTGCTATCATTTGTTCATAAAATTGCGTTCTCTTATAAAAATCGTCTTCCATGAGCCCCTGAGATGCTATTATTTTCTTTTAATTTTCGAATAATCGAAAAATGGCTAATATCGAACATTGGGGCTGCTTGTCGACTAGAAGATGAAACTGAAGCTAGCGCTTAAAATTAACAGCTAATATGGCCGGCCGCCAGGGACGAACTACGTTAGGGGTCCCGTCAGGGCCTCACCAATTTTTTTTTACTATTTAGAAGTCGTGAGATAAAAGAATCAGAAAATTGAAAAATTATGAAAAATTCTGCGGAAAGAAAATACGAAAATTTAAAGTTTTAAAAATTCTGTAACTTCGCAAATAATTCGCGAACTTGGTCAGCGACATGGTGAAAAAATTTCTTAGCCTCTGTAGAATACTCCTTTTAAAAATGAAGCTCTAAAAATTTTGCGGAAAGAAAATACGAAAATTTAAAGTTTCGAAAATTTTCTAACTTCGCAAATAATTCGCGAACTTGGTCAGAGACATGGTGAAAAAATTTATTAGTCTCTATAAGCATCTCATTCACAGGATCAAGCTTTAAAAATTCTGCGGAAAGAAAATACGAAAATTTAAAGTTTCCAAAATTTTCTAACTTCGCAAATAATTCGCGAACTTGGTCAGCGACATGGTGAAAAAATTTCTTAGCCTCTGTAGAATACTCCTTTTAAAAATGAAGCTCTAAAAATTTTGCGGAAAGAAAATAAGAAAATTTAAAGTTTTAAAAATTCTGTAACTTCGCAAATAATTCGCGAACTTGGTCAGTGACATGGTGAAAAAATTCCTTAGTTCTTGTAGAAAACTCCTTTCAAAGATGAAGCTCTAAAAATTCTGCGGAAAGAAAATACGAAAATTTAAAGTTTCCAAAATTTTCTAACTTCGCAAATAATTCGCGAACTTGGTCAGCGACATGGTGAAAAAATTTCTTAGCCTCTGTAGAATACTCCTTTTAAAAATGAAGCTCTAAAAATTTTGCGGAAAGAAAATAAGAAAATTTAAAGTTTTAAAAATTCTGTAACTTCGCAAATAATTCGCGAACTTGGTCAGTGACATGGTGAAAAAATTCCTTAGTTCCTGTAGAAAACTCCTTTCAAAGATGAAGCTCTAAAAATTCTGCGGAAAGAAAATACGAAAATTTAAAGTTTCGAAAATTTTCTAACTTCGCAAATAATTCGCGAACTTGGTCAGCGACATGGTGAAAAAATGTATTAGTCTCTATAAGCATCTCATTCACAGGATCAGCTTTAAAAATTTTGCGGAAAGAAAATACGAAAATTAAAAGTTTTAAAAATTTTCTAACTTCGCAAATAATTCGCGAACTTTATTAGCGGGATGGTCAATAAATATCTATGTCTGTATAGATATCTCCTTGTCAGTATGAAACTCTAAACATTTCGCGGGCAGAAAATCCAAAAGTTCAAAGTTTTGAAAATTCTATAAATTCGCGAACAATTCACGCGTTTGATTAGATTTACGTTTTGTGATCTCCTTAGTTATGATTTTTTCTACACAAGATGAAGCTCAAAATCCGCGTATATAAAATACACAATTCAAAAAACGTATCTTATTATTATCAGCTCACAAAAAATTGATTTTAGAATTCTTCTCTGTCGGTTTCCGTTTCTGCTTTGTAAATATTAATTTCACTCCATATCATATTGAATTCGCGATCACTTTTTTGTCTTTACAAACACTTTGGCAGTTATGGCACCCCTGAGGGCCCTAACGCATTTCGTCCCTGGCGGCCGCCATATTAGCTATTAATTTTTAAGCGCTAGCTTCAGTTTCCTCGACTAGAAGTATATGGGATTTCCTGAAACTCAAGCATATTATCCAATTTGGTATCATTAGTTATTGCATTGGCAGCTGTTTTTTTTTATCTGCCTTACATATCCAAGCTCGCAAAACTCCTCTATTTTTACTAATTGTCCTTTGGGATATACGAGGTAAATTTGGAATTTTTTTATGAAATAAGCAAACTTCCATTTAAGTCCATGTGTTATCTCCATAATCAATCATCTGTAGAATTATTTTGTGCATTTCTGTTAAGTGAACCATTTTTCTGATATGCAGTTAAGGAAATTCAAACGACTATAACACTGACAACTACTGTCATGCAGTGAGATAACAATTTGCTTAGGTCAGGCGTTTTTATTCCATATCAGTAAAAAGGAACGCTGAAATGATTTTTGCTTAGTTTCTCATTAACAAGACCAAAATAGGAAATAAGTATTGAGTGTGTTGTAGCGAATTTCTGTGATCAAACAATTTTATTTTGTTAATGTTAATTTTTGTAATAAATCGGAAAACATTTAATATTTCCGAAACAGGTATAGGACATAGTACATAAAATATGTCTAGAATTTACTGAAGAATCCAAAAATTGAAAAAAAAATAAAATAAGAAAGTTGGTATTGGCTACTGTTACATGACACACCCTGTATAAAAAGTTTTTGTTAAAAAATGCGCAACTAAAAATACCAATCGACGAATCCGAGCGTTTTTCCGAACACGCCCCCATTTATTTATTACCGAATTTATTCCATTTGGCTGTTTCACACTCAGTAGCGGTTCGTAACCCAAATTTTGGGGGTTCACAGTGACAGAATATAGATATCATTACAAATGTATGAAAAAAACTTCCAGTGTTTTAGAAAGTTTATAATATACCATTCTAAAACACGGACAGTTTTTTACCTACATCTGTACCGAGTTCTATATTCTGCCACTGTGAACCCCCAAAATGTTGGTCACAAGCTGTCCCTGTCCACACTGTATGTCATGTATTTCAATAACTCCCTGTTATTTTAAGCAGTTTTTTTGAACGGACCACCCTGTATGTAAATTTATTTTCTCGGATAGCTTTTGTAACAATTACAATGATATTCGCTAAAGGGCGATTTTGCGAATATCATTTTTAATAGAATTAGTAATTAAAAAATATATTTTTGGTTTTAATAAAAGTATATGGATTTAGAAAACAAGTGAAAAGATTAATTTATTATTATATATTTTTATTACTTCAGCTAAAAAATAAGTATGTTTAATAAAAAAAAATATTAAAACATGTTCACAGAATAGGTAATTAGGCAACAGTATTTACGAGAATGTGTATGAAAAGTTGCCTAATGAAGTTATAGGTTAATGTCAAACGTAGTTTGAAAGAACACATGGAATTAATTATTAACTAACTGGTCCAATTAATCAGCAACAAAATTGCATTTCAAAGGCGGAGATATAGAACAGTATAATGTGCAACAAGTGAAGAAAGTAACCATAAATCGTGAATAAGCTAAGTTGTATTTTTTCGCCGATATTTGAGGCAATAAGTCTTCTGTAATGTTATTCGACATTTCTTTAATTGTAGCAAGGGCGGTTTCTCCATTGGTTCATTTGTGCAGTGAACACCCAGTTACATTTCATAAAAACACATTATTTTAAAATAAATAACAAAAATTAATTTAAATTTTAATAATTTCAATGTTTTCATACGTGTTAGTATCTATTTTTGGGTACGCCACTGCGCTCTGGCTAATCGCGTTTCCGAGGGAGTGAGAAGTGTTCTTGAAAGTCTTTAGCTAAAAAGAGATGTCACACGTTAACAGATCCGTGAAATATAGTAAAACAGAAAATCACTTAAATCACCTTAATTTGTGCAACGCACACAGTGACGTCACAAAGTAGGGCGGGGCATACGAACTTTCCAATCATTGATATAAAATAAAGAGGAGATGATATGACGATACTAAAAGTGTCCGCACAGTTTTACGTCATATGTCAAACTCGAGCTAGTCAGTTTTAGTGAGAATAAATACCATTTTTTTAATAGCATTTAATAGTCATGTCATGTCACTAAAAATTTTCCTGCGACCCGAATAAATTTAAAAAATGTCAGATAATGCAGCCCTAGAGCGTATTAACAACCGTTTTGGAAAACGCGCGCGCTGCAAGAAAGAACTGTCCAGAAAAACAAGTTAATGTTTGTACTTTTTTTGTAATGTCATTTTTATTGGAATTTAATAGATATACATGTTCTATATTCAGTAGCAGCTCGTGATAATTTAAAATGGGTGTTCACTTTTTCCAATAATTTTATAATTTGTTCAATACTTTGTACAAGTGTACAATAAATAAATATTTTAGCTATTGTAATATTTGTTTTGTTTTTAATACGTTGAAAACCATCTATAAACATTATTAGTGAGTCAGCTGACTTTTCTTCTTATTTTGAGATTATTTTTAAATATATATTAGGTTATATAGAAAGCTTGATTGACATTGATTTCTGTGTAAAAAATATTGTTATATGAAACTTTACCTACCGTTTTTCAGTTTCTATTGTAAATTTAATCATTTTTTTAATGAAAATTTTCAATTTTGTCAAAAATAAACGTATTTTACTCTTGAGCAAAACTCATATTTTTTGACAAACCTCGTATACCACTGAAAAAATTCGATATTCTATGTTTTAGATAATGCAGAACTTTTTATAAAGAATAACTTTTTTTCCTAAAATTAATAATAAAAAAGTTATCCATATGATTCCAACTTAGGGGGCCATTTCATTATTCAGTCATGCTCTAATACTCCAAGTCCCTCTCTGTATTATTTGGCCTTTGAGGCTCAACTTGTCCGATTATTATACATAATTAAACCCCTTAAGACCAAACCTATGGGACGACTATGGTGGAGACACTTTCGCGAACATTCCAGAGTCAACGAGATACTATTTCTAGAACGTGATAACGTTTCTGGTACATACTGGCAATTTTGGTGGGGGAGCATTCTAGACCACCAATTTGTATATAAATTGGTGGAGGAGAGCCATCAGGATCAGTAGTTATATGGACAGCGAAGATAAATAGTAATTAGTAGATAGACAGTGGTGAATATAAATAGTGATCAGTTTAAAGACATTCGAAGTATATATAAATTAGTATAGTTGTGTTATAAAATAAATAAGTGTTTAAATAAATTATTAATAAATAAACTGTTTGAAAATAAACAAACATCACAATACTGTATATGAATTGTTGGTTTTTGTAACATATTTCTATGTTCTGATAACAAATTTACTATGACATAGTGGCGTATACTTCCAACGTGCCTCTATAAATAGTACCACTAACTTAAGAGTTAAAAAGTGTTGTTTAATGTTTAACTTGTAAGTTTATTATAGTGCTTTTTTTTAAATCAACTTATATTGTGATATCACTATACATAATATAGAATACCCCTGAAAAGGTCTCGATGAGCCGATTTTAAAAATATAACCTTTATAAAACTGCACTATGTCGACATAGTTTACCTTCCAGGTAGATATCTGTAAATATTTAATTTAGTCTTCATGATATAGGTACATACCTAACAGACATAACTTAAGTCTGTTGAATTAATTTAGGAGAGTGCAATATTTATATTTTACATCTTTAAAAAAAATGTAATGTAAGTTTATAAAATCCTCAGTGCTATATCAGTCTGACACTGTTCATTAAAACCCTATTTAAAAAGAAAATGTCATATTTATCTGAATTAAATAGTTTCTAATATTTCCAGTTTAGAAGTAAAAAATAAATTGTTTTTAAGTATTAGGTTTTACTTTTCTGATATAATCTTTTTAAAAAACGTCACCCTGTATGTCCAACCCTATATATAAAAAAGACGCTAATTTAAAAATAGAAGTTGTCTAGAAAGTTTTTTTCAAAAATGTTGTTTACTAAACAATGAATTTATTTCATACTTTTGTCATTCTCTATATTATTGCTTTTAGACAGTGTTTGAAATATAAAAAACAATTTCCAAGAAACGAAATAAAACTGTTTTAATTGTTTTAGTTTTAAATATTAAAACTTTATTAACTAAAAAACATAAAAAACTTTAAGAGTTAATCGAGATTCTCAAATAATTGAATTAGCTCGCTTTCAGAGAGAAGTTTGCTCGAAAGCTAAGTTTGAATATTCACATTTCAATTTTACGTGAAAGTAATTACAATGCAGCTTTTCTTATTAAAAAATATATATATATATTTTAAAAGTTTTAAAAACGAATTTAAAATTTAAAATTAAATAACATTCCCTGTGTTCCACTGATTATTTTAAATTAATAAAAAATGGGCATAAATTAAAATTCATTTTTAGCCATTGAAATTACTATAATTTCATTATCAGTTTTTAGCGACCATCAAAGGCCACAAAAATTTAATTATAAATTCTATAGAGGTTTCAACGGCAACCTGTGCATGTGCGTCATCTGTATCGATTTCACTTTCAAAAAATAACCGCGAAAATCTAAAATAAAATTATAATTTCCAAATGGAAGTTTTGAAACATCGAATGTTGGAGAAACTCTTTTGTTTCTTCAACATGTTCCAATTATTGTGTAAACGAATTTTTACAATACTAATTTTTACATTTTTTTTTCCTGAAGAATAATGCCCCCATACGGCGTTTCCCAACTCTTGCCCATTATTACCTGGCTCCGGGAATCACTGACCCACTCGTGCTCGTTCAAAAACCAGATAGAAAATTAATCCATGGTTTTTAATTTTTATTAATAATTAAAATATTCAAGACCTAGTTGGCCAGTAGTAATGAAAAATTTCTATTATTATTAGTTTTCGATTAAGGTTAACGTACTCTAAATAAAATTTATGTTTTTGATAAACCTTTTATATAATTAGGGAAATGGTATGTACTATCAATTTTTTTGACAAAAAAATTTTTATAAAAAAATAGCCTTTTTCGTAAACTTGATAACTTACATAGGCCTACTGAAGGTATACATATACATGTATTTAAAATAAAACTACTAAAAAACGTATTAATTAAATTTATTGCATATAACAAAATTTTAAACTATTATTATTAGACACTATTATACCACGATATTGTATTAACAAAATTAAATGTAGTTACTCTTTTATTTTTAAAATTATCAATGGTTCTTTTTAGAAAATCATGCTTTTTTCTTGATGAATTCCTTACAATTTTATTACAATCTACACTGCGACATTTTATGTACGTATCTTCTTGAATTTTTAATACTACCTCAACATAACAAATAATGAGGAATGTCAATTATAAAATGAACTATTTAAATGGTTATAAAATTATTCACATGCATTAGTGGTTCTGTATATGTAGCTGATGCTCAAAAACAAAGAGGTCGCTAACTAATTCAGCGTCTAAAAACATAATTCCAAAGCAGTAACGTAGCCATTTTGAAATATCGCTTTGTTTGTTTTTATACTCCGATAATAGTCCCAAATTTTGAATTTTTCGCCACCATGCTTGACTTAAGTGGAATCGGCAGCCTATCAATCTAGCATCACTCCAAATTAATCGCGTAGCATTATGAATGCCGATTTCAAAATCAATTACTATTTGTTCAGGAATTAGGTTCAAATTATTATCCTTACATATACCAATTAATTTGCGAAATAATTTTATGTCTTCTTTTTTATCTCGCAATAAACAAAAAACAAGTGGTATATAATGTCCACTACGTAGGCCATGAATAGTAAACATTGGAGAAAATATTTTGTGCAATACGCAAACGTCCCATCCATGTAAAGTGTTTTGCACTTACAAAGAAACTTCAAATTAGTTTCAGTACAAAATACAATTAGATTTATTTCCAAATCATTTATAAACACAAAATTATCATTCTGTAAAGTGCATGTATTGATATTATTTAAAATTTCAAATACTTCTTTGGCACTCGATGGAAGTTTTGGAAACTTTTGCGTTTTTCATAGTAAATTGATTTTTTGATACAATTTAAATCGTTTATTTAAGTTTATTTAAATTGGATTTAAAACATTTTCGCTGGGTTTTTCACAAATAGCATCAGAGGCCTTTCGTTCAACAGATGCACTCACTATATGTCTTTGAATAATATTTTCTTCTATTGCTGGATGATTATGTGTTAACACTTTTTCGGTTATTACACGACCACCTGAATCACCGATTGTTCGAAGAAAGGTTTACACTTTCTATTCACACATGCCTACTTAATTTCTCCAGATGCTAACTTTTTGCTGGTTTGATTAAATTTGTACTGTTCTATAATTAATATTTTTCCACGTTGACTTGTTACTTCGCGAATCGACATGTTTACTGAGCTGCTCTTACCACTTACAATTACGAAATAAAACTAACTCATTCATAAATATCAGATCCGAAAGAAAAACTTTCCGGATTTCTAGTATGTACAAGTAATTTTTCAATAATGCCTGTTCCTTAGAATTTTAATTAAATCCTTTAACAGTTCCTAGATAACATTGGGTGTTAATTAGGCAGGTATATTTTTCAATCGAGCACGAGGATTAGTGAGCACGAATTGGGATGCACCCGCATCATATACGAGCACCACTATTTAAGATTTTACAAAAGACCACTAGATGGCGCTATTGATATGTTATAATAGTTATAATAATTGGCATTATTATTTGAAAATATAAAGAATTTACCAAAAATTCTAAGAAAGTATTTTTAACGTATTAAATTATATTCCAAATAAAATACACGTATTGCAATAAAATCAACAATTAGGTTATTACTCTGGTCGATGGCTTACATTAAACTAGATAATTCAGGGTAGAAAAAGACTCGAGTAAGGACTATTGTCCAAAACTCTTGCCGAAAGGCGAGACAAACGTTATTTGAAACTTCACAACAAATTACATGAAAACAAACGAAAAAAGTTTGTATTTTGTTTGTATTGCACCTATCTTTCAGCCAACCAGTAATTATTAAGAAGCTTGAAACTAACAGTTGCTATCTTTTTCTCCTTTCAGTTATGTTCAAACTTCGAAACTATACACTAAACGCACTGTGTCTCTACTTTTACACAATTGCACATCACTAATTCAAACAGTGTGGCCCTTTCGAGTCTCCACATTAGGTATTGGTTGTCCAGGAACTGTCCAATAGTGGCCATTGAGAATATGGTATTCTAGTATTTTTAAATATTACTGGTAGGTATTCTACTGATCTTTTATTGGTAGAGTTAACCTGAACTGTTTTAGTTTCGTTCAGCTTAATGCGCCATCTTTTTGTCCAAATGTGGCTACTTTCATATTTTGCGTTTGTGGTATGTCGGAAGTAAACTAGCCACAGGCCACTTTCTTGAGGTATCCCTGCTATAATTTACTTCGGCGTTTTCTTTTTTCCCCTTCCCCAACCCTGTCCCTGTTCCTAAGGGGCTGATTTTGATATATTAAAACAATAGTGGTAAGAAGTGTATGTTCACAAGTTAATCCTATGACTAGTTTTTGCTATGGGATCAATTTTATCACTGCCTTCTATTTATTTTTTTTGTATCGATTTCAAGCAACATAGTTATTAGGTATATTTAGGTCAGTAATTTTAGATCAAATTTACGAATTGTATCACGTACTTTAGAGAATTTACAAATTGTTACTAATACTAAGTTTGGGACACATAACGCTATACAGGATAGATTATAAAATAGAGACACTCACTGGACCAACTTTTTGGCTCACCCTGTATACGTGTGATTTTTTTTATAATATTAAAATATCGCTTACACACACACTTGTATAACTATATATAAATAATATATTTATAATCATTATTTTAGACGTTAAATAATTTTTTAAATATGCAATTTGTATGCTTTAAAAAATTACTCACCTATGTATAGTTGTCTTCCAAAAAGGTTGATTTTGTATTTTAGTAGACAGAAATATCTTTTAATTGTAACATAAAATTCAGCAGATTCGACCGAAAGCCATTTGCCATTAGAAAATTGCGCGGTAATTTATTAATATAATCTAAAGTGCCCAAACTGTAGTCCCTAAAATCCCCAACTTGTTCCCATTTAACTAACCATCTATCTAGGCTGGTTTACAAATTCTCTAATAGGAAAATTAAATCGAGACACCCTCTTTATAAACTGAGACCAAAACTAAAAATAGCGTGTTAAATGATTAGACCTTTTCATACTCTCCAGGATATGACGGTATTATGTCCAAAGTTACCACAAAGATTTATTAAGGATGAATTTCTAACGCTAATTTTGATACTTGCAGACAAGCAATAACGAGCATGACGGTCACCGGTGACTGCTAATGAACTGCCACAATGCAACGCAACAAATTTTTATTCTCGTTTTGATCTGTTGCAAGACAGAACTAACAATTATTCTGAGACTACATTTTAAAGAATTTAAAAATAATAATAATAATAATAATAATAAGCACACTCTTATTCAATTTACCCAGTGATATGTCAACTTATATGTTTTTTGTAGACCATATAGTTATGGAAATACCCCTCAAATTCATCTTCCTTACTCTAAAGTTGCCTAAACGAAACAAAAAGTTACAAAAAAACCGTCATGAAGGGTCATCCAAGTGCCAGTCGATTTCGCGCATGAAGGGTTCCGCACCATCGTAAAATATTAATACGATGTAGTTACTTTTTAAATACTTTATTAATATCGAGCAAAAAAAGACTATACGTTTAATTTTTAATTTGTTGTTATAGCAGCAACAGAAATACACATTCTGTGAAAATGTCCACTGTCTACCTATTATGGATCATGAGATAGAGCCCGCTGACAAACAGACGGACGGACAGCAGAGACTTAGCAATAGGGTTCCGTTGGTTACCCTTCGGGTACGGAATCCTAAAAAAAGGCATGAAATAGTTAATTACGAAGCCTTTTAAATGACACAAATGTGTCAAAAAATTAGTAAACATCCGATATTTACTTGAAGTTGTAGAATGAAGCTTTAAATTAGGCATTCCAAACAAAAGAACTGTTGGTATATCTAACGGGTGGCGACATACGATGTATTCTACGAGTATCTACAATACGTGAAACCATGAATAATGGATTAAATTTAAATATTTTATATCGAACACAATGAGAGTATTATTTCAAAAAAAAACCGCTTATACATTTTTCATAAATTGGCAGGCTTGACGACTACTATTTCGAATAAAAATACCGTAAAAAAATAAAAGACTATGTCGCAACCCCCTTAGATATACGAGCCCTTCCCACTGACAGCTATTGTTTGACAGGTCATTGGAATGCGCTAGTTCAGTGTGATGTCATTTTGATTCCACTGACATTTAATTCTAACCAAACTTTTAACATAAACATCAATAAATTTGACGTATACGTTTTTACTGTTTTTAGTTTATTTCTAAATATTATTTACAGGTCATAAAAAATAGTTTAAAGGTATGTAATTGGTAACTAAACGATTGAATATTTGATTCATGTTATCTACTTACTTTAAGAATATATTTATAAAAGTGAAGAAACGATATAATTTAGGTAAACAAAACGAACAAAACGCACTCAAAAAATCTACTGTCACTTTAATTGTCAGTGGAACCATAAATACATCATCATTGAACTAGCGCATTCGTAATTATTATTTTTTTTTGTTTTAATTTGGTGTCATTGGCATCGACTGCTAAGGTCATTAGCCTAGTGTTCTGTGTAGGCTTTGTTACTGTTTCCCAGCGCCACTTTAGGAACAGCACTGTTAATTAGAACCCAACAGTGAATGGTCGAGTGGGGAATCCTACCAAGGCATCAGAATTAATTTTAAATAATTAAATTAAATAAAAAAATCCCGGCCAATGGTGGGATTCGAACCTGGGACCCTTGGATCCACAGGCAGAGACTCTACCACTGAGCCACCCACCCCTCCTAATTATTTAAAAATGGGAAACCGTTTCAGTGATCAATCTAAAAAAAAGATTTGACACTAAATATAGTTCCTTATTTTAAAACCTAAAAAAAATATTTTTACAGTGATTGTATTGTTCTTTTAAGGGCGGGGTGTACAATAGGCAGTACAAATGTAATCTTAGTTTAAACTTTGAACCTCGTTGTATAATCATCGGTTATTGTTAAAAATAGTTATAAAAATGACATTATTTGTCCTTTGAATATAACCAGTTAAAAATTAAACTCCTGTTAAATAAACTGAGTTTACTGCATTCTTTGTACAACCCGCCATAAGACAATAAAATTAATCGATTAAACTATAGATTATATTTTTGTTTATAATTTATTACTTTAAATTATTGAGAAAGTGCTAGAGGCTAGAACTTTTAATGTAAGGGGTCGATTGTCGAGTTGCAGGAATCTTTTCCTATAGGAATTTTTCATATTTTCATATACCTAGAAATGTCAAAAATTCCTATAGAAATAAATTTCTAATTCGAGAATCGACCCCCAGGGAGTTATACTTGTCATTTAGAAGCCTTATTTGTTCTAGAACTGGTCATAACACGACAGCATTTTACTATCGTCTACAATTTGTGTTCATAATTGTGTAGAAAGTGCTAGAAACTCTTCAGGAGTCCAAGCAGAGGGTTTTACTCATTATTTAGAAGCATCTCACTATCGTCTAGAATTTATAATTATTTTAGGAGGACCAGAATTTTAATCGAACTAGAACTCTAGAACTAATTTTTTAAATTGTAGTTTTCGTTAGTAAATTCAACAGAACTATTGATAAAAAGTATAAGGAACATTAGAACTATGTCAGATGTCATAAAATCTTCTCATAAAATATGAGATGCTAACTTCACACACCCGTAACCGACCTATTTTTGACTGCAGATGTTACACCCTATATAAATGCTAACGCCCGCATGGTGACATGATTTTTACAAAAAAAAGTCGATGTTTTTATGAAGAACTTTTTCTTATAACTACATTTTCCTAGTAGGTAATCGATGTTAGTTGTCTTTCAAATTTATTAACCTAGTTCATTGTCTAAAATTAAACGATTTATGCATTTAATTATCTTCCCTCGTATAATAAATAAATTAGCGGGCGTTATAAGCCAATAACGCCTGCTACATACATAATAAGTCTGTTTATGGTAACCTTACCCAAGGTATAATTAACAAGTAATATGCAAGTGGAAATTTATTTCAATTTATATGTCCTTATTATAACTTAATGTGATGTTATATTTTTATTGTTTGTATGAACTGTCATGTATATAACACATTTAACACATAGGCGAGCATGTTACTTGGTATTACAGTCTCGCGGGGTACTTTAATTTCGGCATGAGTGACCTCCGTAGTCCAGAGCAGGCATTTTATTTTTTTTGCCAGAAGGATTACTTACTGTAGACATTTCTTTGGCGCTGAACGTGTTAAAAATTAATCACTATTATCATTAAAAACCTTCGATTGTATTAATAACGTCAACATTTTTTAATTTGGTTAAAATCGATGTAGGAGGAGACTTTATGATATAAAATTTGGATAATGGAAAATATTTCAACAATTTTATTACGCATAAATAAAAATATCTCACACAATTGTTTTCATTTTCAAAATGTGCATTATTTCATAATGAAAAAAACTCAACAAATTTAAAAAGAAGAATTAACATAAATAATTTATTCCAAAAACGATGAGGATAATATTTAATTTATCATAAAAGGTAAAGAAACTTCTTCGTAAAAAAATATTTAGCATCATAAGAGATACCTACATAAAGAAATATTTAAAAAAAAATGAGCTTTGAAACTGTCTTGTATACTAATCATTTTTCTAAAAAAATATCTAAACAAAACCCGCGTTCTAACGATAACAAATAATAAAATTTAATTATAAGTTTTTAGTGGCCATCAAACGCCAAATTTAATTATAATTTCAACCGACACATTCAACAGCCACCTGTGTACCTATATCGATTCGCCAAACAAAAAATTACGTTAAAAAACAATATTAAAGCAACAAGAACAGCGGCCGATAATCGTTAACAAAATTGCAAAAGATAAGTGAAAACTTTTCATTGAGAAAAGTAAGAATTTTCAAGCAATAACACACAAAATACCTGTTGTTTCTGCTACAGGAAGAGACGTCGACGCAGAGCACGCGTTTCGAACGCTCCAGAACTACTGAAGATACCCGGCCGGGTGGCCGTCGCGACGCCTAATCGATTGTCGACGCTTGCGTACCGACGTCTATATCTATACCAATAACCAGAGTCGAGTTGTTGACTTGGTTGGACAGAATGCAGATCCGGCGACAGTCCGGATCTGCGTGACATTTTTGTAAGCATTAGTTTCCCTATTTAATACAAAAGTGAGGTAAGATTTAGCTTTAAATATGAAATACCTACCTCTACTCTCTACGCTTCTTCTTCTTCTTCTCCTATGCCTCTATTCGCCAACTATGCATACCCTTCGAATCCGTTCTAAGAACCTCTGCTTTGATCTCCGCTTTGATGCTACTTTGTAACTTATTTTTATTTATAGCTCTAATTTATTTTTAAATTCTATAAGTAATTTCTCAAATTTCCTTATTGTCCTGCACCATCGTCATGGGGCAGCGACTTTGCATCCTGCATCTCACATTCAAAATATCTCTGTTTTACCAATCGTTTTCCCCAAGACCTATTTCTTCAATTTCCTTTGGACGTTGGATTTACAATTATTTTTGTCCGTTTCATTTGCTTCTAATATTTGAAGGACAATAGTTAAACACTCTTTTGCGCCATCTATCATCGTTCTAAAAACAGCTATAATAATCCCACTTCATAAAGGTGGCGACAAAACCAAAACCTGTAACTATAGACCTATCGCGTTATTGCCTACCTTATCGAAGATAGTAGAACGGCTAATGAAAAACCGTCTTTTGCCCTTTCTTTTCAAGCATAACATCCTCACAGCTCATCAGTATGGCTTTCTACCTAAAAAATGCACTAGCGACGCAATGTTTTCCGTTCTTAATGAAATATACACATCACTTAATGATAAACTTTTCACCGCTTCAGTATTTTGTGACTTCGCAAAGGCCTTCGATTGTGTAAATCGTGATATTTTAATTAATAAGTTACAAATTTATGGCATACGGGGTTCTCCTTTACAATGGTTTAAAACTTACCTAGAAAATAGAAATCAACAGGTGCGGGCGAATGGTGAGGATTCTACAAATCTAGCAATAAGCAGTGGAGTACCTCAAGGATCAGTATTAGGTCCAATTTTGTTTTTATTATTCATCAACGACATCACAGACTTAAGAATAAGTGGTAGAATTACTTTATTTGCTGATGACACCAGTGTAACCTGGAATAATTCTAACATGCAGACATTACAATCTATCATAAGTGAAGATCTAGTGACTATTAAGTCCTGGTCTGATTCGAATGGACTTTGTTTCAACACCAGTAAAACTGTAGCATTGTCTTACAGAGGTACTTTACAACCTATAACTTTAAACAATAATCTGATCCAAACGGTGACTTCAATCAAGTTTTTAGGTCTTTATATAGACGATTCTCTAAAATGGTCTGCTCATATAGATACCTTAGCAAAAAAATTATCCTCCGCATGTTTTGCCATTAAATCGGTTTCTAAAGAGCTGACTCCTTCTACTGCATTAATAACCTACTTTTCCTTATTCGAATCTCACCTTCGCTATGGTTTACCTTTCTGGGGTTCTTGTAGCTTATACCTTTTCGAATCTATTTTTAAACTGCAAAAAAGAGCAATCCGCTATGTATTTGGTTTAAGTAGTAGGACACATTGCGAAAATTACTTCAAAAATTTCAAAATTCTAACCCTTCCTGCTCTATTTATTTTCGAATCCGTCTGCTTAGTTCGCAAGCACATTCAAAATTTATCCGAAAGACCGACTCGTAGATATCCTACAAGAAATTTAGAGACTGATGTTTATTTAACAATGCCCACTTCTGACCTATTAAAACATTCCATTACCTACAATGCCAAAAAATTGTATAATAACCTTCCGATGCAATTAAAATCTATAAATACATACGATAAGTTCCGAAGACTGGCTAAAGCTTTTCTTCTAGAAAGACCATATTACACAGTAGCAGAATTTTATAACGTACCTTAGACATTTGAGTTCCACATACAATGGCATTAATTAAATAATTAAATATTAAAGTTTAAATTTAAATTTAAAAATTAAATTAGAATAATTATAATGACGGATATTGCATATCCATTGCAATTGTTATTCCTATTTTGTCTGTTTGTTTCTGTTTGTTTTTTCTGCTGTTTTGTTATTTTTATAATATGTTTAGTATTTAAGTTACACGCTTTGTCTATAAAATTTTTGTAAATTTTTTTACGACAATAAAGCATATATCTCTCTCTCTCTCTCTCTCTCTCTCTCTCTCTCTCTCTCTCTCTCTCTCTCTCATTCTGTTTTTTGAGTAAGGACGATGTAGCATAGAAGCCACGCACCAAGTGGTAAAAATCTATTACATTCGATTAAGTATCATTCTTAAATTAAACCTAAAACAAATTCACGATGCGATGGAAGCTTCTCGCAATACTCCTTGCTTTGATAACTCAATCTAGAGACCAATTCAATCAGCCGAAAAACCTGTGACATCATCTAAACATCCTACAAGGAGCGATACTCAGGCATTACAATAACAATAACTGAGAATAAGCTGATCTATTTTCGAGGCACCTAGCCGATGTTTTGACTCTAATTAAGGATAAGGAAGGAAGGAAACCGAAGAAAGTATTCTTCCCTTGAACAATAAAAAGCTCCAGGCGTTGATATGATAAAACCGAAGGTACTGAAATAATTTCGCAAGACAGGAATTGTTTTCATAACTTATACTGGTTCGAAAATAAAACATTTTCCCTATTTAGGTGAATTCCTTGAAAAGCAAAAGTGAATTTTAGAAAGAATTTATAACTAAAGAGAACGCTAGGAATGTGGGGATAGAAGACCTTGCGAGAGACAATGTCTAGCAGTCAGAAATAAACATTTTTATTTAATCTTGACAGTGGGATGTTGTTCTTTTACTGAAATACAGCAGGAGTAATGTGATAATCTCCCTTGAACTTTTAGTAGAAAATGGCAGCTTCGACGCTCTCGTCGAGATGTTCAGCTTTATCTTTTTTGATAATAACAAATTTATAATTTCTTTTGAGCCTGTATTATTTTTAATCCCATTTTTGTGAAATTTTCTGGAAAAACCAATAATAAAAAACTTTATGGTGGAGAAACCTTGATTTTTTTTTGTAAACCTTCGAAAAGAATTTATTTTGATAATTTTTAAAAGGAATTTAAAAAAAAAACAATTACGCGCCATTCTGTATTAAATCTATGAAAATTTTCTATTTTTGTTTTATTAAATATCTAGTAGTTTTTTAAATGGGAGCATTTCGCCCCTTTTTTTCTTGAATGTCTTTGTAGATTACTGACTTATTGTTGCACAAATTTAAAGATCTCAATATTCTCTAGACCCATAACATCGCGAATTATTACCAGTGGCGCGCATATAAATATAATTTTATATTAGAAAATCTTCAAAACAATTTTGCTTTCGCGGGATGTCAAATGGTTAAATCTAATAACCACTATTCTAACTTATTTTAAGTATCCTCAGGTGTTCCTCAGGGGTCACATCTAGGACCCTTACTATTTAACTTATTTATTAATTATATAATGTATTGTTTCCGTAACAGCAAAGCTTTATTATTTGCAGATGACTTAAAAAATTTCCAAATTGTTAAAACCCTGTAGACTTCAGTCTGACTTGGATAATTTATCAGAATGGTGTTCTTTAAATGGCATCAACTTGAATGCCAATAAATGCCATATCATGGGTTTTTATCGTTCCCACCTAAATCCAACTACATTTGACTATAACTTAAATTGGCATATGTTAGCCTATGTTTATCAAATTAAAGACCTTGGAAGTAGTCGTATTTTTGATAACATTTTAAGCTTTAAACAACACACATCTGCTGCTGTCCACAAATCCAAGAAAATATTGGGTTTTATCAAAAGGTTGGCCCATGATTTTACTGACTCAACTGCAATTAAAGTTCTTTATTGTTCGCTAGTCAGACCCCACACCTTGACCATTACTCTTACACACTATAACATATAGTAGAAAAATAGACAGTGATCAGCACAACTTTCTCAGACATATAGCTTTTAAATTAGGTTTTTATTGTGAATGAAACAGTTTCTAAATATCCCTTCCTTGGAAACTAGGCAAAAACAGAGATCTTATTTTCCTATTTAATCTTATAAATAGTACGAGTAGATGTAATTGTCCTGAACCTCTTGAAAAAATAAATATTACTCGTTTACCTAGGCAACTTCAAACATTTTATGTACCTTTTAACAGCTGCATTCAAAGAATGCTTAGATTAGCTAACTTGCATGATCTCAGGCTGTTCAATATTCCATTGTTATCATTCAAAAATCAATTACTTAATACTGAGCTTTAATGCTAATGTTTTACTGTGTATTGTCTCTTTTTTTAACCTTCGACTAACCTATTTTGATATTTTAAAAATGTTCCTGGTCTGTATAGTACATGATACGTAAGTAAGGTCGACCTTCACCCATCTGTTTAATGAATGAAAGTTTTTTTATTAAATAAAATATGTTTATAAATATACCGCAAATGGACTGCCTAAGAAAATACGGTCATGACTATTTATCTGTAAGTAAAAAAAACGACACCCTGTAAAGTATCCCCAGGTGCTTCGAGATATTATGTTGAAAATTAAAATATTTTTTTTGCAGTAAAGTAACTTTACTGATAATTTTTTTTGAGCCCCTGCGAACATCCTTCGCTAAAAAAAAAATGTACATCCGTTCTTGGCCCTCGTACACCTACATTTTTTTTAACTGGTCCTTTGAAAATAATCTCACTTGTGTAGGCCTGTTCTACAGTATATGTGGGCAGCCCTCAGCACCCGGGCCGGAATCGCTCCTCCACCAGCTTCAGTCCGGCCCGCGAGAGATTCAGAAAATTCAAATAATGCACAAAAAAATTATACAGTTAGCACACATAGTTTATTTGTAATTGTATTAAGCGTACGCAGTAGAACGCCACTATTCTTCAATTCATAATGACTAAAATCGATCAATAATATTATTAAGCGTACGCAGTGGAACGCAAAATATCGTGTCAGAAATAGTCGTTAGAAAGAAACAAACAGATAAACATTCGGGAAGCCGCCCGATGCGCTTGAAGCGCTCGCGTACGATCGAGAGTATTCTAGTTGCTTATTGGGGGTAATGTATAAACCGATCAGCGCGCGTCACCTCATTACTTCTTAACAAGTGATAAATTTCGCATTGCATATTCACGTACGATCGAGAGTACGACACGGGAAATATTCTAGCAAAAACATGTCTGATTCAAAAAAAGCGGAAAATCTAAGACAAATTGGACTGATGAATACTTTTTTATCTTGCACAGTGATAAACCTATGTGTTTGTTGTGCAATGAAATAATTTCTGTTTTAAAAGAATACAATATGAAGCGGCATTACTTCAGCAAGTAATTTGCTCAATATGATTCACTCATGGGCCAATTAAGAAAGGATAAAATTAAGAAACTCATTACCGATTTAGGGAAAAAGCAACAAGTGTTTCATTCACAAAGATCAAATCTAGTCAATGTTGTTAAAGCTAGTTTTATAATTCCAAAATAGCGAAAACATCGTAGTCATTTTCTGAGGGACAGTTTGTTAAAGAGTAGACGTTGCAGAATTTTTGTGACCAGAAAATAAGAAAGAGGTTGACAAAGTGAGCTTATCGTTGTTCAACGTATAGATATGATGGCTAGTGATATCAAAAAACTTTGACTGATACAGTACCTGGTTTGCAGTAGTGTAAATTAGTCGGAGTTGTGCACGGATAATGCACCTTCAATAATCGGTTCACGAAAATATTTTATCGGAATTCTGAAGGAAATAGCAACCACTATGAATGTGCAAGAATGTGATTTAATAATTCTGCATTGCATTATTAACCAACAAAACTTTTACTCTAAGTTCATTCAATTGAAGAATGTTATGGATGTGGTAGTAAATACTATTAATTTCATTAGATTCCGTGGTCTTAACCATAGCCAGTTTAAATCATTTTTGGATGAACATTCTTAAGAACACGATGATATGACATATTAAGTTCTCTCCTAGCTCCATTTACTGCCAAAACGATAGAGGATTAAGAACAAAGCTAAGTAAACTTATTTCTGATGTAGCAACTGTATCCCACGAAATCATTGTTTTCACCGAAACTTGGCTAACAGAAAACTTTAGTGATGCCGAACTTGGATTTAAAAATTTCAACATTTACCACAAGGACAGATCTGCACAAACCAGCTCATCCTCCAGAGGAGGTGGAGTTCTTATAGCAGTTTCCAAATCTATACAAAGTAGTTTGCTCAACTCTTCACAAGAAATTGAACAGTTATTTGTCCTCATAGGCAATGGTAAAAGTACTCTTATTTTAGGAGTTGCTTACTTTCCTCCAATGTCACCAAATGATAAATATGTTTCGTTCACTGAAAACTTGGATAATTTGTCAGAGACCCTCATGCACAATTTTGCATTTTGGGCGACTTTAAGTTACCTAAAGCCATATGGATGTCAAATAATCTATGCTCAACTGCTACCTCTTCCTTGGGACCTGGAACTAGAGCGGATGAAACTGCTGCGATTAATACTATCTCCACTATGTGTGCTTTTCACAACTTCTTTTAGAACAATGCAGTTCAGAATGATTACAATACTACTTTAGATTTAGTTTTTTCTTATAAATCTTCAACAACCACCTCTCTCGTTAGTGATGCTCTAATTAATGTCGATAAATATCATCCCCCGTTACTTATACCCTTGAACCTTGCTGTAAATTATTGTAACTCGTCACATGTACCTAATGAGTATTACTATGATTACAAATTTTCGATCCATTGAACATCATCTGGGATTAATTCAGTGGGATTCACTTTTCTTACATAAAACACTTAATGAAATGGTAAATATTTTTTACGATTCTGTGTATTATGTCATTCATTCCTTTGTACCATTGAGAAAATTATCCACTCGATGATTTTACAGATGATTTTCACCTGAATTGAAAAATCTCCTAATTCTAAAAAAGGAGACACACCTTCTTGCGCTCTCAATGTAAACTTAAGTCTCCAGTTTATTTAACAAAAGTTTGTGATTGACCCTGTTGAAAGCCTTGGAAAAGTCTGTGTATATGACATGCACCTCACCACCTCCATCCAAGACGTCTGACAGATAGTCGACAAAAGCAGCAAGTAAATTCAGTTCTGTAGATGTTTTGTTAAGAAACCCAAATTGTTCTTCTATTATTGATAAACTTAATTTAGATCTTAAGTAATCAGCTATCTTTTCAAACAACTTTGGAATGAAACAAAGATTACAGATGGGTCTATAGCTGGATATGTCAGCTCTGTTACCAGACTTGATTATAGGTGTAAGATAGCTCACTTTCCAGAAATCTGGGAATATGCCCGTAGCAAAAGACTTATTAAATATAATGTGAAGTGGCCGCGAGAGAGCAAAACTACAAAATCTGAGAACAGAAGGGGGGATACCATCAGGTCCTGGTCCCTTGGTAATGTCAATACTAGCCATCTCTTCATAAATGGTTGATATAGGAATAACATACTCAGATATAGAAATGTTATTAAGTGACGGTTTACTTTGAGGATCAATATTCTAATCAGTATAGTTGCACAACTTTAAAGCTCTTAAAATTCTTGAGATACATAACATCTCGAAATACTCCCAGTGGCGAGCATAGAAATACAATTTTAAATTAGAAAATCCTCAAAACATTTTTGATTTCATGAGAGGTCTGGTTTGCTCTTAAGGAGATTTCGTAAATTTACGGATACACCCCTACCCCACATTGGAAAAATATTTTGTTGTCTTTGTTATCGTTCTGTAAATTCATACTTTAGTTTGTTATTTTTATACTATAGCACACACAGGTGGATACACCTAGGTGCATATTTTTAATTCTTTTTTTTATTATTAAGTGACTGTCAAATATAAAATGTATATGTAAATTATAAATAAATAAAAAAATGTTCCTAATGTATTTGAACCGAATTCAAAAGGAAAGGCATATAACTTCAAGTGTGCCAATTACCCATTACTAAGTATATGAAGCTCTCATTAATATTGACTAGGATTATTTATTGCTATACAAACATGTAAATGATGCTTTAGATCAGTTTTATATTACTTTGTACTCAATTTTTGATCATTTTGTTTCTACTTATAAAAATTTTCTCCATAGCTCGATTCGTTATTATTAAAAATATTAAGAAGAAAGAAAGATATCTCAAAAAATATAAAAGAATAAATATAATTTAAACTAATCCGATTGAAAGTAGTATAACCACTGATTCTCTTTTGTTCTGGTCATGTATTAATGCAAAAACTAAAATTTCACATATTCTGGGCACTATGTTGTTCGAAGATGAATCATTTGCCAACCTCAAGAACTCAAGAAATAGTTGATAAGTTTAGTCAATTCTTTGTAGCATCATCAGAGTCAAAGCAGGATAGGGCTAGTTTATTTGAATCATAATTTATTTATAATAACTCACTATTCTTCACACGTGTACTTCACAAAATCAGGTGTCCCTCAGAGTTCAAACCTTGGACCATTGCTATTTTTGTTATTTATTAACGTTTATTAATGATTTTAATCACACAATTACTCAGTCTCACTGAGATTATTGCACCTCCATTATTTTGTTATTTAATCTCAACAAAAAATAGAAGCATCCACAAATTAAGAACAAACCCTCTTACACCAGTTGCCATAATGTTATATAACGAACAGCCACTAAAAAAGCATCACAACTCAAAAAATATACTTTCGAGGAAAAACTGCTCAAAAATAATGCCAGGCATTACATCTGATTTTGTTGAAGATTAGCATCGTTGTTGGATTTGTATTGATCTAATTTAGTTCTTAAAATATTTAACCTTGTTATGAAAATTTGGTCTATAAGGATAGAACAGTAATATTTACATTTTCATGTAAAATAAAAATTCTATATGAGTTATGACTCTTTTTTAGTATATATAGACATTTTTTTTTTTAATAATAATAAATACACTTTACAAAAAATGAATCAAATAATAGGAAAGAGAAACTTTTATTGACTGCACTTGCAAATCATTATAAAATGATGAGTAATAATGATTCACCAACACAATTCAAAAAGACTTTTTTTTTTCTTATTTTCAGCAATTTTGGGTGCAGTTTTGTAGGCCAGTTTTAATCCATTCGGAATTTTAGTTTTTCTCCTAAATAACTCGTCTTGGGCAAATTCTTCTTGTTTATAGGAGATTTTGTAGAACACATTGTACGGACACACAATGTGACCTTTTTTTTTGAACTTTTGCAGAATATTCACATAAATTTGTGTCATCCGTTTAAAAACAATCAACATTTTTATAAAATTTTATAATTTTTTTAACATTCAACACCACAATCTTGCCCCCTGTTATCATAGTATTTTACCCATCTTAAATAATAAATTCATAGGATTTGTTTGTTTGTATGATGCACAGAACACTTACTTTCTGCTATGGTTTATGGTTGACGTTAAGATCTCTGTATCTTAGCATCGGTAAGGAAGGAAGAAAAATTCTGACTTACAATCACAAAAAGAATGTACAACTAAGCTTAGTCATTATAAGTTAGCTCAGATTAGTTAAAAAGAAAGAGACTATTGATTTCCATGCTGGTTCTAAGTAAAAAACAAAAGTGAATTTGTTTAGAAGTATTTATAAATAAGAGTAGTATGTAACATTTTTAAACTTAAGTAGGTAGTTAGTTTATCTATCAGTATATTCCGTATACCTACTTGGTTAACCTGGTTACTAAATTCATGTTCCGTAATTATCAGATTCCTGAAATCTGGTTAGTATACAGAACTTGTTTACTGAAAATCAGTTGACAAATCTATGTCCAAAACAACAGATCTTTTCCAGCGGTTAAAGTGGTTGAAGTGTTAACAAAAAACAGTAACATTATTTAATAAATACATTTTGGTATCCATAGCTACTCAGCCTTGTGCAGAGAGAGTTATTCTTCCATATCACTCGAGTCAGACAGTATATTATTGAAATAAAAAAATAGTGCTGCTCGAGGGGCAAACTACTATGGTCAAAACGTACCTGTATTTTGAAAATTCCCTAAAGATTTTTTGTAATTTTTAGTATATTTCACTGAAAATGCACCTTAATTATATACACTGACCTTTTTGTTTTATCTAAAAGCTGCTGAATTTACGTTTTTGAGTGACAATGATTTTCGATGATGATTTCACAATAATAGTGATTTTGGTGATTTCGAGTGAAATCGTACCAGTATTTCAGGAGTGGTTTACCCCTGGGTGCTGTTTTATCCATTTATTATTTTATTAATCTCAAATATCAATAACGCCAAAAATGGTAAAATTTTAAACAGAAATACCTACATAAACAAATCTTTTATTTTGGCATTTTACCATTATTGGTCAGTTTTTGTTCCGTAAGTATGGTTGTAAACCAAAAACCAATTCCAAACTAGCCTGAAAAACTAGATCAGACCAGGTCAGACTGGTTAACCAAGTTGATATACAGAATATATGGTGAATTATTTTAACTTTTTAACCTCCTGTATTTTTTATATTAATGATGTCATTATGTTAAATAAATTAGGTATGTCTATTTACCTATTTGGGACCTTTGTTATTTTTATTATTTATAAATGATATTTCAGATGGTTTCAAGTTTGCCAAATTTTTATGCTTTGCTGATGACCTAAAGTGCTACCTGGCAGTTACATCTCTTGAGGATTATCACAAACTTCAGTCTGATCTGGCTAGGCTTGATGAGTTGTGTGCGAATAATGCTATGGACCTAAACATCAGTAAGTGTCACTTGATATCCTTTACTAGGAAGGTCAACAAGATTGATTTTCAATATAATATCAAGGACACACGAGTGTCCCAAGTTGCATCCATTCGAGATCTGGGTGTTATTATTGACTCCACGCTCTCATTTGTCAATCACATTGACACAATAGTATCCAGAGCACTTGGTATGTTTGGGTTTATAAAGAGAAACACATCAGACTTTACAAGTATTAATGCTATCAGGTTATTGAACTGTACTCTTGTTATGCCTCCACTAGAATATTGCTCTTCAGTCTGGAACCCCCATTCATAGATTAAGACAGGTTCAGAGAAAATTTCATGGCTACTTAGCATTTAAATCAAATATTCCACGGATAGATGACTATTCCTAAGATTTTGCAGCACTGCAAGAGACATTCTCCTTACCAACTTTGAGAAAAAGAAGAGATCAGGCAGATCTGAAATTATTTTTTAAGCTCATTAACTATATGGTTGACTTCCCTACATTGATGTTGTTAACAGTCCCAACCAGAAGCTCAATATCAATAAATAGTGTTCATCAGCCCCACATGAGAACTAATACTGGCCTCAATTTGTTCATGGCTAGAGTTTCACGAAGCGCTAATGCTTGTGCTGATAGTCTAGATTTTTTTAATTGAAGCTTTTCTAATTTTGTGACAGTGTTAAAACTTACTGTGACTTAAATATTAGTTGTTTCGATTTTGTACATGTTATTATATTTATGACTTTTGTTGTTAGTTTATTAGTTTATCATTATTATGACATATTATTTACATTTACTCTACTTGAGTTTTTTTTGGTTTTTATTTGTAACTTTGTACTGAAATTGGAAAAGGTCCGTGAATAAATAAATAAAATAAAATTATAGCAGTATAATTTTGATATAGGTACTCTTAATACTCTTGTAAGATATTCTTATTCGATTTAGAACCTAGGTACCTACATAAGTAGGTACATACCTAACATTTTTAATAATGTAATATAGGCAACTTTTAACAGCTTGGAATATTACAAGTATGGAGGAAAGATAAATAATTTAAAATATGGATTGAAATTATTTCAGTACAATCCTGTATTGCTATGTTGTAACCACAATCTGCTGATACCTAACAACTAGAAAATCTAATGCTCCTGTATATTATAGAATAATTTAGGTTATAAAACGGTTCTAAAATTGAAAATACAAATTTTTTAATCCATAACAAAGAAAAGTTTTACAATTTTATTGTAGGGCAAATTCTAACCTAATTTTCAAATTAGTGTTATATCAACAGGTTGCAAATTCAATTTACTTGAGTTATTAGTGAAGATTAAGGTAAGAATAAGTATTTACAATTAAACTCTAAATACCTACATTGAATTATTCACTATTATTATTAGTTAAACTTACCAGAAGAAATTGGAATAAGAAGATCGTGTTCTACTTGTTTGTTCATTTTCTATAAACACTGTCCCATTTTAACCAAATTGTTTATATAAATAATAACTATGTTCAATTATAAATTATCTACTATAAATTATTCATTATTGCACACACAGTTTATTTGGCACAAACACTTGAGTTTCAATTATTGTTTGAAGTTCCAAAACTGATCACTATTCCTGTAAAAAATTGCACTTTTGTACACACCAAAATAAAGAAAAAACAATTATTCGTAACCGAAATTCACTATTTGATAATTTAATTAAAACTTGTTAAAATTATGGGGATCTATTGGATTGGGAGCGCCCGTGTTTTGACACTTGTTACTTTTATTTATAAAAAGCCATTTCTTCAGTCTGGTTTCTTCAGTTCACTTCAGTTATGCGGTGTTGCCATTTTGAAGATATATGAACCAGCTAATGTTTCACTCGTTACGAAGGTTGTCATGCTGTTAAATCACAGTCAGTCAGTCCACCATTTAAAAAAATCGTTGTAGTGTGTCTGCTGCGCCGCTTTTGTTATATGATTTAAAATTCAATGTTTAATGTTTATTTTTATTGTAGAAGCAGAAAAAACGAAGAATGAAGAACATTGGACAGACTAGACACATATTTTACAATTTTTACAATGTCGGAAAACCGCGTGCTTCTGAGGTCCTTACTAGTTACATCGAACAATGCAGTGAACCGCCTTGGACATCTTATTTTATCAAAGTAATAAGTACCTATTTATTTGATGCGTTGAAAAATACTACTTAATGTTATTTTTTTAGTATTCAAGTATTGTAGATGACCAATGGGGTAAATCACATTTTAATTGGAAAGTTGGTGCCTCCAATTATCATATACTTAGAACTGGATGTTTCCCATATATTAAATATCATTGTACCAAAAGAAGTCATCAAAACCTTGATATTGACGATATCTTCTTTAGGGGCATAAAAGTTCTTAATTTAGGTATTATATTAACATTTTTCTGTTACAATCAATTTTGATTAATTATTCCAAAACTTTTTCATTTTTCGTACCTGTGCTGTACCTAACTTTAACAGCAACTTGTTTATTTATTTTATTATTTTACGTCTGCTGTTATACTAACTCCGAGGTTTACTCCAAAGATTGACGCGGTGAGTATAATAGGTACGCTAACAGTGACGGCTTTTGTTAAAGACATTGGGTGTTCTGTAAGATTAAAACCCAGACATTACAACATAGAGACAAAATGTTTCATTCATAAATCCCCTACAATTGCGGATTGTTATTGTTTTAAAATTGTTAGTGAGTGGAAGAGAGAAAGACAGATCTCTTAGGACCGGCTGGCAACGTTGTAAACAGTGTCCATAATATGCTCGCCAGCGGCGTAGAGTTTTAAACTTGCCAGTATTGTCAGAGTAGTATGTTAAAAAAATACGTAAATAACAAGGTATATTTTTTTAGTAATATAATTATGATGATATTTTCATGTAGGTAAATTCAAGTACGAGGAAATTCAAATACAAGAGAATTCAAGTTACCTTCCGATTTTTAATATTTATTGGTTTATAGTTTATTGGCATTTACTATATATTTGCCTGGTATGATGTTAACCAAAATTATTTAAAATTTTAAATTAACATTAAGTAGGTAGGGGTATCTTAATAAAACACTGTCCTAAAAATATATAATTTTTTAATAATAATTACAAAAAAACATGGTATGGCAAAAATATCGTAAAATTTTTTTTTAAAATAACGTTTTAAGGTAGTTCACTCCTAAAACGGCTTTTCTTAAGAATTCAATAAAATTTAAATATAAGGTTTATGAAAGTGTCGTTTACGTAACCAAAAAAAATTAGATTTTTTTGACCGTCTGTGAAACGAGATATTAACAATCAAAATGTGCATAATTAACACTCTTGAAGCCTATCATGTACACAAGCAATACATTTATTTCAAGATATCTCGAAAACGGTTCTGACCATATTTTTTAAAAACTAATGTTAAATAAATCAAGAAGTTATCAAATTTTATAGATAATCGCTGAATTTTTTGACCGTCTTAGTAAAAAGTTATAGATTTTTAAAATAAAAATATTTTTAAAGCAGTTGAGGAGTAGTTTCGTAAAATTATTACAACTTGGCAACATTGTAGCCACTTCACGTATGAAAGTAACACTCGATCAGCTAAGAGGTTGTTATAAACTCGTGACGTGTTCTTGAAAAAATAATTCGTCCACTGTGTTTGAGAACTGGAATCAGCGGTTTTGTTTGAACCAAAACAAACCCTTAAAATTAGTATGAGGAAGTCACAAATTTCTATACCATATCGTTTAAATATTTGCAAGTTTGCCGGATGAAATTGATTAAAATTATAACTTGTCCATATGTGTTTATATACATGTGTTTTGTACAGTCTCTTACAAAAATAAAATTGATTAGCATTGAAAATCTCGAACTTTTGCTATTCACCATTACGCGATATTTTTATGTACGACTGTCGCGAGTAAACTACCTTTAATTTTTTTATGCTTAGTTATTAGTGTTATTACTTACTGCAATGTTTTTTTTGCTGCAGGTGGTGTTCCAAAAACAGTTGAATCAGAACTAAAAACCCATACATTAGATATACATACATATAGGTAATAAATAATGTTTTTCTACGTTCATGCAAAAAACAAAACTTTATTGAACTATATGTAGTGAAAAAACTGGGTCTTTATTGTGCAATAAAAATTTTATTGCACTCATCTGTCATTTTACTACAGCATTTTATGATCATGACAAACATAAATATTCAAATCAACGCCAAATATTTAGTCCATTTTCATTTTCTGTGTTACGTTTTAATAACAATTGCATATTTTATATTATTTTTAATCGTTTAATAAATAAATTAATAAAAAGATGTATTTTATTAAAAATGTCATTACAAATTATGAACACAAACGTAAATAAATGCCTCAAACAAAGGTACACGATCACGGCTACTATGATTTGGATAATACAACTGCAATTCTATAAAACATTTTTTGGTTTTTGCATGAACGTAGAAAAAATATTGTATGCAACTCGTGTAATAAACACTTACTTTTTGCACTTGTTGCATAAATAACTATTAGAGGTAAACAAAAAATTAATATTTTTTATTTTTACCTGTTGGATAAGTCATCCAAAAATAGAAAGCCCTCACACCGTCTGGGGTTTGCATCTTTTCTGACATATTTAGCACCATTTGCACGTAAACATCTTCAGGAAAAAGTGTTCTGAACACAACTCTGGGTTTTTACTACAGAAAACCAACGTTTTCTTTTCTCAGGATATTGCGGAAACCTAAATAGAATATTAAATAATATGTATAGGTGCCTAATAGGTAAATCATTTTTAAGGTATTCTACATTTTACGTTAAATTTTCTTTGCCACTATTCAATAATTACTATTTATTAGTATAAGAATAAATTACTAATTTATAAAAGAAATATCACTTTAAAAACTGTTTTAAGACTGTTTTAGACTACACAAGTTTTTGATACAATTTAAATTGTATATTATCAAACCTGCAGTAAATTGTCTGAAAAATTAGATTGGATAATCATTTTTCAAACAATTTACTATGTGATCCTATACAATTTAAATTCTATAAGAAATTGTATCAAATCTTGTACAAGAAATTGTATAGTCAAAATAGTCTTAAGACGGGTACCCTACTCCACTGGTTCAAATGAAAACAACATATCTTAACCTAAAAATTCTTACCGTTGAAAGGATAAATTTCGATTTAAATGATCTACCTTCACATTCTACCTTATTGAACACTACACATGCATGTACCATAATTCTTTATATTTCTCACAAAAATTCACAAAAATATTATTTTATGAATGAATAAATCAATAAGTCACCCAGAAACTGTCAGAAATACAAAATAGCTGTTAGGCCCGATTGGCAATGTTGCGGCTGGTTAAGGTAACTACATTTCATTCATAAAAATAGGTACTATGAGTTGTAAATTCGTAAAATAAGATATTCAACGTTGCCGTATTTACGGAGTTCTTTGCAACTCTAATATTTTGTTTAGATTAATATTGATTTTTAATTAAAAAATTAGCTTATATTAAAACTTTAAAAAATAATTTGATTAAAAAAATATTTTTATTTATATAATATAAAATTATAGTTATAGGATACATCAAATTTTATTTTTCGAAAGTAATTACTCCAAATAATTTTTATAGACTGATAAAACCGGCAAAGACGCAATAAACGAGAATCTGGTGGGAATAATGATTTGCCACATAAAAATGTAAACAATTTGGTCTCTTAGTTGTAATGTCTTTGTTAAAACCACTTTTCGACATTAGGTTCTGATTTTACATCTCTAAAAAAACAGGTCACTTTTCACCAGGTAGCAATTTTATTTGCATATCAAGCCTTTCGCTGTCACAAAAAATTCCTTCAAGATAATCTTAAAGGTATTTTTCGCGGCATAAACCAACATGAACGTTTATGACATTGTGTTATTTAGACCAATCAGATATGTCTTAAACAACATAATCTATCATATACGTTCATGGTGGTTAAGGCACTCCGCGTATCGGGGATAACACTAATCATTTGTAATTGCTGTGGTGGTAGGTGTTTGTGTGAATACGTCTTGTTTGTTTTCATTTACGCCATGACTAGCAGTAGTATTTAATAGCAAATTTCACATACAAGAACAAATAATAATAATAATAATAATGCCGTGACAACAAGAAGACAAAGTAACGACTTCTCGTAGGGTGGCGGCTTCGCCGCCACCATAAAATTTCAATCCATACCTGGCTACGCCGACCGGCATAAATACCAACGGCTTGGACACAGCTCATCTACTCTTTCAAAAGGAGACCGATGTACAAATAAAACGCGTACAACATGCGCACTACAAATGATTAGTGTTGCCCCCGATACGCGAATGGTTAAGAGGCTAGTTCATGTAGATGCGAATCGCGAAATTCGCAAAAATATATCTTTTTTTATGTCAATTCATGTACCTGCGAATGTTTTGATAGGATCCTGGAACATTTATTATTTTCACTAAAACATATTCGGCAGTTGGTATTATTCAACAACAAACAATACATAACAACCCCGATTCGTGTCTGCTACTGATAAATAAGGGTTTTATTAAATAAAATGAATGACGAATACGATAATGAATAGTATTTGTTTTATTGTTAAAAAAGACGAAGTAATAGAATTAATAGTACAATCTATGAAATATTTAAACAGACAACAACAAGGAGCAAAATATAACAATTTAGCATATATTATGGCTAAATCACAACAAAAAAATGTGTGCGATATTTGCAAAATATTAAAAGGATTTCAAGATTCCCGTCCCCCAGATTTTGAATAATGCGAATTCGCAAGAAATTCAACTTTCGGGCTGTCAAAATTTCCAGCTTGTCATTATTGTGATATTGACCAATGGCAGCGACCTTCGCAATTCGCAACTACATGAACTAGCCTTTATGTCGCGAAAAATACCTTTTAGATTTATAAAAAACCAATGAACTGGAGTGGGGTAGAAAGCCAATGTGCATGTTGTATCAATAGAACTAGTGCCACTCTATGGGCGCAGATGAAAAATAAAATGTCTGCGCCCACAGTCCCACAGAGTCGCATCTCAAACCCATTGACAAGCAGTCTGCCCAGGGGCGGCTACTCTTCAAGGCCGCATGGCCGCGCGCCCCTCCTCAAAAATACCAAAGAATAAAATACTAAATAAAAATATTATTTATTTGTTTATTTTATAATTTTTCCTATCGTCTCGACACATTCTATGAGTGTTATTTATTATGTCCCTTCCAAATCCTTCCTGTATTAACAATGTATGAACTCTTTGACTGGACTATAGACGTCCGCGGTAAGATTGAGGCCCCCGTTACCATGACAACGTAGTGGGTTACGCGCTATCGAGTACGTCTTGGTCGGGTATTCTAGTGCCATTTTTTAGCGGCGGACCAGCATTTAGAATTTAGATGATGAGGCGCCAGGCGATTGTTTCTTTTTTAGTTGTTTTATAGTTTTCTCTCGAAATTTTTAGAAAGCACCATGCTAAATATGATTGACTTAAACGCCTTAGCTATGATATCAATAAATATGAATTTAGTTCTGGAGATAAATAATTTCGACTTAAAAGGCATGGAAAATTTCAATTTCAGGATGTGATACATGCGAGAAATATTTTAAACTGTATCGCGCTCGCGCCAAACACCCAGAGAGTACCGAAAAAACTCGGAGAGCGCGACACAAAAGACCGACGAAATCGAAATATGACGGCAATTGTTTCAAAATCGCTATTGAAATTCGTTGTAATTTATTACTTAACAGCCAGAAAAATTAAAGACGCAGTTATACATGTTTTAATATAATGGTTTATCGAACTAAAACAAAGCAAGCCAAAACATGGTCCTTCTAGTTGGATGTTAGACGTATTAATGAAAAGCGTCTTAAAACTGTACCAAAGAATGTTGCAACTTGTCCAATATTTCTGGGCAAGATGTCATACAGATTATGTATCAGAATTACATTGCCGAGGAAAATGCGGTAACAAGAACAAAGGAAGGGAAAACTAGTTTAATTGAAGGAGGATGATGCACCACCTTTAAGGTGGCACCTTGCAAGAGAGGTCAAGTTGCATTTTAGAAAAGATAGATGTTTTTGTGGGTAGTGACAGTCAAACTGCCAACCACCAGAAGTGAAGTGACACGAGTATTAAGCCAAATATGTCTTTACCTTTGATAGGGACAATTAATTTTTAATTACTAGTTGAGGGGTCTAGAACCAAAGGCGACAATCTCTATTTTTTGCGAAAATCAAATCAAAGGTTCCTTGGCACCATGCCATCATTTTAAATGAGTATAAAACTGCGCAACTTTCTGTCTAATTTAACCAACTTTCTATCTGTTACCGTTTAAGAAATCGAAATACTATCCCTATCAAATAGTAAGGACCCCGTGTAATAATGAATAATTAATGATATCATGCATTGGTTAAAGTAAAAAACATTTGTTTAGTAATAAACTGACCCGATCCCGCTTCGCTGGAATTTCTCAAACCACAATTATTAAAAGTGAATAACAGTTTCCGTTACTCAAGAAAAATTTTTTCATGCGATACCTGGCAATTTTTTTTTTATTAATTAATTTATATTAATTTTTATCAATTTTTATTACTTTTTATTAATTTTTTTAATTTTTATTAATTTTTAATAATTTTTATTAATTTTTATTAATTTTTATTAATTTTTATTAATTTTTATTAATTTTTATTAATTTTTATTAATTTTTATTAATTTTTATTAATTTTTAATAATTTTTATTAATTTTTATTAATTTTTATTAATTTTTATTAATTTTTATTAATTTTTATTAATTTTTATTAATTTTTAATAATTATTATTAATTTTTATTATTTTTTATTATACTTCATTATTTACTTATGATGAGTGGCTACAATTTAAATTTTCAAGTTAATACTTTTAAAAAATATCGATATCCCCATAAAAACTTTTACCCTCCCCCCCTCCTTCTTTTCTCATTCCCCCATTGCCCTCTTAAAATATGAAAACCTAAAAACCCTCAAACACATCATTATTTATTTATGCTCAGATGCTCCCAGATAGCACAAAGTTGTCTTAAAGACATCTTTAAGACGTCTAGCATAAGACATTCGAGACGTCTTTAAGACGTCTGGTATTTCCTGAAAGACGGCTTTAAGACGTCTTAGAAGACGTCTGATGTTACAAAAAGCGACGTCTTTAAGACGTCTTATTAATGGCTTATATTGGTCTGTAGAGCTTAAAATAAGCCATAAATAAGACGTCTTTAAGACGACTTATTAATAGCTTATAATGGTCTTGTAAAGCCTTAAATAAGCCATAAATAAGATGTCTTTAAGACGTCTTATTAATGGTTTATAATGGTCTTGTGAAGCTTTAAATAAGCCATAAATAAGACGTCTTTAAGACGACTTAATAGCTTATAATGGTCTTGTGAAGCCTTAAAAAAGACGTCTTTAAGACGTCTTATTAATGGCTTATAATGGTCTTGTGAAGCCATAAATAAGACGTCTTTAAGATGTCTTATGAACGTAGGATGTCGGATGTTATTAAAAAGTAGAACAATCTTGCAGATTATAAATAATGCAAAAAATAGAATTAAAATATTTATTGATAAAACATCTATTAATCACAGGTCACTAAGAGTTATTTTCTTTGTAGCGCATTCGATCACTCCTCTTTAGTCATAACTGGATTGATTTTTCTCTTTGATTTGTAGTTGCCTTTGTATAGCTCCTAAAAAGAAATTTAGTTAAGAGCATCTAGTCACAGAAAATTATACTTTGCAAAAGTTAGTAAAAACCGACAGAACAGTTATCTATAAAATAAAACAAAAAATTAATTTCTTAGAATTTTAAATCAAAGAATTTTTATAATCATTTAATGCAATATGAGCTATTATGCTTAATCGCCTACTTTAACAATTTTACTCTAACTTCACTGAAAATGGCTATCTAATAGGGAGTTTTTGATATTATTAGTTCTCAAAATCTCTATAAAAACAAAACAAAAATGATACTTGACGAATATCTGAATTAAATCTTATATTAAGATGTTTACTTTTAAATTAATTTAATTATTCTTAGAAGAAACAGAATATTAATGTTTTATGTATATAACCAAATATTCATTTATTACCTGTATTCCAGGAACGTGCTACATCGGTAACACAAACTATTCTTCCCTCTCTGGTTTTTGTCCCATATTATTTAAGTAGAAAGAGGCAAATGCTCAAAATAGCCCAAAGTCGCTTTTGGTGGCTATAATCGTGTACGCAATAAAATAATCAATAATCCACAATGAGCTTGGGCCATACAAATTTTTGGCTTGGGCTTGAATGTATTTCTTCTTTTCTTCGTTTTCACTTTATTACACCGAATATTTTGTTTAATTTTGTATACTTTTTAAATTCGGATGGTCACTTTTATACTAGATATTTTGTGATTTTTATGGGATTTCTTGGCTCCCGATTCGGAGAACGCCATTTCAATATTGCCACGATGTTGTCTGAATCGGAAGTCCGGCTTGAATATAATGTTAAATCAAACGTCAAACTTCACTTCATTTGATTCTTCTTGTTACATTTGAATTATGTAAACCGTGCAAGTTTCCGTCCGACTGAAAGACGTTTGTAAGACGTCTTTGAGCTTTCACATTAATATATGGATTTGGCAAGACGTCTTTAAGACGTCTTAAGACCATCTTTGAGCTCTCACATTAATACGTCTGAATTATGGCTTTTGCAAGACGTCTTATAAGACGTCTTAATAACGTCCTAGGACATTGAGACCAAACCAAGACACAAAAAAGACGTCTTTCAGACGTCGTGTGCTATCTGGGCTGTATTTAAAATTTTTATATTTGTCTACCACTATGCAAAAATCATGTTTGATCCGTGCTCTGTGAAAACAACAAAGCTATCATACGGGAACCGTATATTTTTTCGGGATAAAAAGCGTATGTGCTATTCCAGACTATAGTCTATCTTTTGGCCAAATTTCATCCTGATCCATTCAGCCGTTCTGGCGTGATTGAGTAACAAACATCCATCCATCCAAACTTTCGCATTTATATCTTAGTAGGATAACATCAGCTATATTCTGTTTTTAAACTAGGAGGAGCGAATTGAAAAGACTCATTTACACAGGGAAAAGTAACTAGATTTGTTACTAAGAGCGAGTTTCGAAATATAGTCGTGTTCAAAATTTATGAAATAATTATCTTTATCGGCCTTAGTCGGTGAACGACCAATGAGCGGTTAAGAAACGAATAAATGTCATAGAAGTAATTTTTTAATTGGTCCACAACGGTCGCAAATTTCACATTATTGTGATCTGAAATGTGTGTCTAAAACGAAATGTCACTGTCAAATTAAAGTCAATATGGTTGTTGATTGATGTCAGAAATACTTTTTTCTTGCTTTTGAAATTGACTTTTTGAGAATAACTATGATCTTTTTAAAATGGATATTAAATATTTAAGAAAATTGTTAATGGAATATCCAGATGTAGCTAGGTTAGTATAAAATATAATGATCTATTTACATTTTTAAGGATATATTTGTTATAGGTATAAAAAGTAAAAGTTAATCAGTGAATGACAAGTGGATCACACAGTAACTGGTATCTCTTCTATGAGTAATGTGGATATTATGGCTTATTTAGTGTTAACCCATGGTTAATGCGCTAGAGGGCAAATAAAGGCATTCAAAAGTTTACAGGCCTATGAGTCAGAATTTGTTTTGAAAACTGGAACCAACATTTTCATAACACTACATGTCAACATATTTTTTAAAGTGAACTATTCATACATACTGTGACGGCCACGCCCCAGGCCCCCTCTTCTTTTTTGATTTATTCTTTGTTTTTTACTTTACTCTCTTTGAAATGTTATTATTTACCTCACAAGTTTTACTTTAAATTCTATACTTACTGTAATTTGGCCTTTTTCCTCTAGTAGTAGAAGTGATCGTCTAGTTAATTAATTGATATATTATGTACCCACGTTGTGATAATGTTAATTAAGGTAAACCAGGATTCGATGCAAAGTTTGGTGCAAATTGATAAATAAAACATACAAATTCATATTTAAACTCTATTTATTTTTGTCATACTTAAATTTGATGCACTAATTAGCAAAGTATATTACAGTTGTTACTATTTACTGAGATCTCACTTGAGCCCTGTTCAAACGCAGACCATATTCATTTGCTATCAATATATATCCTATTTAGGTTGATGACCAATAGAGTTAACAAACAGCGTCAATTCGCCAGTTGATTAACTATAGTGTTGTTGTTTATATTCTGATTTAGGTTGATGACCAACAGAGTTAACGAACAGCGCCAATTCGCCAGTTGGTTAACTATTGAGTTGATGTTGATTTGATTCTATTGTAGATATATACAGGTTGCACCCTCTTAGGTAAATATTACGATGAGCATAGAGGTGATGACCAACGGAAGTAACAAACGGCGCCAATTCGCCAGTTGATTACCTTACTATGTTGATTTCACATAAACTGTGTTTCAAACCTTGTAGAACGGGTTGCTTAGCGTATAGGTGTCCCCCCTTGAACTAACGAACAGCGTATTCGCCAGTTGGTTAACTTACTATTAAATTTTACCATCTTGGTTTGTACAATTTATCCAAGATAGCACATCCCTGTATATTTGTAAAATATTGATTTCTATAATTTCTATTGAAAATACTTAATACAACCCTGTATGTATTTTAATATTGATTATTATAATTTATATTGAAGTAACTTAATTCAACCCTGTATATTGATTTTTATAATTTCTATTAAAATACTCAAAATTTCACCCATCCAAAACAGATGTTATCCTAAGTGTCTTTCGGGGTGTATGACCTGAAGGCCATGTGTTTTATTGGTTAAATTGATATTTTGTAGCAAATGTCAAGCCGCCCTTAAACGAAACCGGAGTGGTATCTCAACGAAGGTTAAATAAATCTTTTGACTCACCATTGGAAATACAGACTTATGTACTAATTTCATCTAGCGTCGTGGAAGGCGTCGATGTAGGTACGTCGCAGGGTTGGGTGTCGAGGCGCGTCGAGACGCCTAGCGTCGTGGTGGAAGGGAAGGTATTTAATACGGTACTGTATTGGGACAGATATACGGTAGAATTATGTAGGTGGTGCGGGACGTGATATGAAGGAAATATTTATGGACGGCAAGCGTCGGAAATAAGGCGTGGGACGTTGAACGTCGTAATGAGTGTACGGTAGGAAATACTTAGATGGTAAAGAATGTGACAGCGTTCGAGACGTAGGGAATAGGACGACAGGATGTTGGGCGTCGAGACGTTGACACCTTCGGGAATAGGAGGTATTGTAGGATAGACGACGTTTAGGAAGAGCGTTTAGGAAGGGTACAGACTATATAACTGGGTACAGACAATAAAGTGATTGCTTGAATGTAAAATAATAAAATGTATGCTTGTACATCAAATGATAAAAATTGAATGCTCTCGTCAAATAATTAAAATTGAATGACTCGAGCTCATTTTTGTCTGGCTTTTTATAGTAAAAGTTTTAATAGCTTTGTGACGTCTCTATGTCTTTGCTTCTCATAGAAATACGGTGGGTGCTGGGGTGGGTTATTTATTATGTGCCTTGAAAGTTTTGTGTATCGAAATATTGTCGATATCGGTCTGAACATCGAAACTAGGAAAATAAGCGACCTAAGTGTTTTAATGATAATTACTTCGTAAACAGAAATACGCTTTATGGTGTTTTCTTTGGGCTGGAATTAATAAATTATTAAGGTACCTGGGTGCGGTAGGTTACAATACCTATGTATTAATTTTAAGTATTTTTAAAATATTTTTTGTGAAAGTAATGTTAACTCATTGTGCCAAATTAAGATTATCCCTAAAGTAGTAGATGGTGTTTTAAATGTTATAACAATTTTGTAAATAGTTTTATTCTATTCTAATAAATAAAATTTGCTTGAATATTTAGTTACATTTTAATCATTTTGGTTAGAAATTCATCAATTTTTAGTTTAAAAAAATCAGTAATAAAATTATTTTTTTCTAAAATACTTCGGAATTCATCTCTTCATGGTAATCTCCCATCTTTTTACCTTCAAAAACCAATAATGCATTTTCTACAAAACCTTCAGAATCAGCATGTAAAATAATAAGGTGTCTTCCCTTTCTTGTAAGGCTTTTCAGGAATTGCTACCTTTAATAGTACTCAGTGTAGAAAAATCCATAATTGTAGATTTTCAATACAATTGCTTACTGAAGAACTATTATTTACGAAATAAAGTAAAAAAATAAGTAATGGATGAGATATCAAATTATAAAATGCATGCTAAAAAGTAATGTGTAAAACTGACTGTAATCTGACCAATCAAAAGGCTACAGAATTGCCAACTTAAATTCAAATCGCTCCTCTTAGCTTAAAAACAGAGTATAGTAACAAGAAACAACCCAATTTAATTTATTAAATAAATTGAAAGATTGTAAATATAAACGGTTTTCTAAATTTTATTATCTGCAGTTTATAATAATTGAACATTTTATAGGCTTAAACCTAAACCTAAATGACACTTTATTTTTTAGGGTTACCTTGTCTTGCCTATGGATTAGCAGCGATATATTTAATTAAACATACTGAAGTAGTTAAAACCAATAAAGGTAATATTAAAATTTATTTTTTATATCCAGAAGATAAAGGTTCGTTGTATTAAAAAATTACTTACCTTTAATAGGATACATATTTTATGTAAATCATCGGAAACAATGAAAAGTTATCAAAGTTTTTTACACAAAATAATTCTAACATTTAATAAAACTTACGTTTTAGTAGTATTTTTTTTATTTTGAAAAGTACCCATTTTTAACCGACTTCAGACTTAAAATTCGTCGGATTATTTTTTTATGTATGTTCAGCGATAATTCTTTACCACGTTGTCCGATTTCAGTGATTCTTTTTTTTTTTTCAGAAAGGGGTTACCCGTATAAAATTAATCTGAATATAATGATCTATGAAAAAATAAAAGGAACTCAATTTTTAAAGGCATCTGCACGATTTTGATATCGGTTTTTAATAGTTATTTATGCAACAAGTGCAAAAAGTAGTTGTCCAACTCGGCCTGACGGCCTCGACAATTTCACGTCGCGTACAATAAACACTTTTTGCACGAGTTGCATTCAATATTTTTTCTACGTTCATGCAAAAACCAAAAAATGTTTTATAGAACTGCAGTTGTATTATCCAAATTATAGTAGCTGTGATCGTGTACCTTTGTTTGAGGAATTTATTTACGTTTGTGTTCATAATTTATAATGACATTTTTAATAAAATACATTTTTTTATTAATTTATTTAATTAATGATTGAAAATAATATAAAATATGCAATTGTTTTTAAAACGTAACACAGAAAATGAAAATGGACTAAATATTTGGCGTTGATTTGAATATGTTTGTTTGTCATGATCATAAAACGCTGTAGTAAAATGACAGATGAGTGCAATAAAATTTTTATTGCACTAGTGCACTAAATATAGTTTTATAAAGTTTTGTTTTTTGCATGAACGTAGAAAAAGTTACTTTTATACCTTGTAACACATTTACATGAATTATTGACTACGAGTATATTTAAATTAGTTTTCCCGCGCTGTTTTCTATCGCTCTTCTTTTAACAGTTTTAACCTATTCCCTAAAGTCTTGCGAGTCAAAAAATTACGTTTTTCTACGAACACTTACAAAAAGACATCTTTCGCCACAGGATACTTTCAGCGAAAACTTGATTTCCGTCACTAGTGAGAAAAAATCCCATAACGTTTACTCCGAGAATACCGATCAAGGAGAAGCGACAGCTTGGTGTTTTCAGTGAACCGTTTTGTAACGCGCATGTGCGAAAATAAGTTGTGTATCACTCAAAATGATGTTATCTGTCAAAGTCAGTCCAAGTTGTGTTTAGTATGTGAGCAATGTTAAGTGATATTTCATGGTGTTTGTTTTGTGTAGTAATAAGATGAAGATTTTTTACACACTTAGGTATTCTAATACAGATATAAAATGTGCCAAAAAAGTTATTAGGAAACTAAGAATTTTATCACATGTATAAATATTAAGTATAATGATTTAATCATTTTTGACATTTTATTTTTCATATGTAGGTATTGAATTTTCTGAAATATATGTTTGTCTTCTTTTAAATAAATTTAATAAAGAATGAACTGCAGATTTTGTTTATTTTATTTTGAAATTATATTTAAAAAATATATATAATAAATCCGCGTGTTTCAATTAGGATTTGTCAAAATGGGCGAAATCCCCTTATTATGGCTAAATTGTAAGTTACAATTATGTCAATATAAAGATGTTTTGCCCATTCATATTTATAATTATTGAATGAATCATACTGGAGTTGATTTTGGAAAGATTGGTACATACTTAAATAAGTACTATTTCTAAAAATTCGTCTATGCCCAGACAGCACACATAGTCCAATGGACGTACATTTTAGATCCATTTGAGGGTCAGGACGTCCATATCCGGGCATCCAGTGTACGTCCGTTTATGCTAATTAATTTGACAGCTGAATATCGATACCCAGAGAACATCTGTTTTTGGACTTAATTTTAAGTTTAGTAGTATTTTGACGTCCAGCGGACGTCCATCTTAGGTCATTATTTATTAAGCCTAATTCTCATCTATATACACTTCCTTTTTTTAATATAATTGGTTATTAAAAATTGACAAATTGAATCTATTGCATTTCATTCTATCACCGAAAGTTTGAAATCTTATTCCATTATAGTAAACAATAAAAAATGGATGTGTCGTGAGTACAATTCCTGCTCAGGTCAAGCGATCTTTAATTGAATGTCCAGTATTCGACGTCCAAATATATTCCAGAATTGGACGTCCTCTGAATGGTCAAAAGTGTGCCATTTTTATACTTCACTAAACGTCCATTGGATGTCGGAAGTCCAGAAAAAACTCATTATATATCGAATGGACGACGTCCAATGGACATATTTGTATTGTCTGGGTGATAGCCAGGCCAGTGATTTAACTCTAAATACATAAACCTTAAATGACATCTGGTTTATCTTTGCGAGAAAACACTTGTTTTTACAGAAATGAGTAATAAACTTGAAAGTCTTTTTAATCTAATATGAATCCAGAAATTCTAAAAATATGTAAGTACTTTTTAAACCTAAAAGCTTTGAAAATATATGCACATTGCAAATATTTAGTTAAACCTCTCAAACTTAATGTCTTTTTAATTGTTACCCTAAATTTTTTTTGGTGCCCTTAATTTTATTTACCTTATTTTTACTTAAGGAAAAGGTGATTTAATTTAAATATGGTGCTTTTATTACATTTTTTACAATAATAATAATAATAAATTCATTTATTTGCAGCTTACACAGAATATGGAACAAAAAAATATAATTGTAAAAAAACACCTAATGTAACACTGCAAAATAGAGCTGGCATACAGTGCCAGCCCTAGACAAAAATTATTTTGTGAAACAGAGTAGCCATATGAAGTCTTCTTCTACATGTCATATTCAACCATTTAGCATCACTTAATTTGTGAATTACTTTATCAATAAATATATAAATAAACCAAATATTAAACAAATTATATAGATTAATTATAAAATAATAAACGTCTTCTACTTTTATAACAAATAAGTAATTATTATATAATGCATTATATTTTGGTGCTGAAATTTCACCATTGCTATTAACCCTAACTACTTCAATGTAATTAAATCACATAACATAATTTGCGCATGGACTATAACAATGTTTCAGATAATTTGCCAAACTATTTCGCTCAGTGTAGAAAATAAGCATGTTTTCTCAGCGTGCTAAGTTGTGTATCAGTCAAAGTCATACTGTGAAAAAGGTCCATCCGATATCAAAGGCACCGACAGCTACTGTCGCTTCTCCTTGATCGGTATTCTCGGGTTTACTTTCGTCTCTAGTGACGAAAGTAAGTTGTTACATATTTTCATATATCAGTCGCCTCGTATAATATTTTGGCAGCTTATAATTATTAATAATGAAATAAAAAGATGCTCATTAAATTCTATATGCGTTTTTACCTAAACTTTAATGAATTAAAGATAAAATAAAAATGTATAAAAATAGTGCAAATTAAACCAATCTACATCTAGTTTCCTGGTTTTCATTTGTTTATTTGAAGTTTTATCACTTTTGAGAACTCTCAGTTTCAGTTCGTCCTAAATTTAACACATTTTCATGATGTCTGAGTCAGAAAGCGATTGTACTCCCCCAGAAATTATTTTTAAAGCTGAAGAAACCTCTTCAGATTTATTACCGGCCAAATCAAAAAAGAGATATGAAGAAATGTATATCAAATTTTTGGACTAAATAATGATGTGTTTCAGGGTTTTTCGATTTTCACGTTTTAAGGGGGGGAAACGTTTGTACGGAAGTATCGATTTTTTAAAGGTAAAAACTTGAAAACTTGAATTATAACTACTCATCACAAATAAATAATGATGTGTTTGAGGGTTTTTAGGTTTTCATATTTTAAGAGGGAAATGGAGGAATGAGAAAAGAAGTAGAGGGGGAGGGTGAAAGTTTTTATGGGGATATCGATTTTTTTAAAAGTATAAACTTGAAAATTTAAATTGTAGCCACTCATCATAAGTAAATAATGAAGTATAATAAAAAATAATAAGAAGTAATAATAATTAATAAAAATTAATAAAAATTAATAAAAATTAATAAAAATTAATAAAAATTAATAAAAATTAATAAAAATTAATAAAAATTAATAAAAATTAATAAAAATTAATAAAAATTAATAAAAATTAATAAAAATTAATAAAAATTAATAAAAATTAATAAAAATTAATAAAAATTAATAAAAATTAATAAAAATTAATAAAAATTAATAAAAATTAATAAAAATTAATAAAAATTAATAAAAATTAATAAAAATTAATAAAAATTAATAAAAATTAATAAAAATTAATAAAAATTAATAAAAATTAATAAAAATTAATAAAAATTAATAAAAATTAATAAAAATTAAAATTAATAAAAATTAATAAAAATTAATAAAAATTAATAAAAATTAAAATTAATAAAAATTAATAAAAATTAATAAAAATTAATAAAAATTAATAAAAATTAATAAAAATTAATAAAAATTAATAAAAATTAATAAAAATTAATAAAAATTAATAAAAATTAATAAAAATTAATAAAAATTAATAAAAATTAATAAAAATTAATAAAAATTAATAAAAATTAATAAAAATTAATAAAAATTAATAAAAAAAAATAAAAATTAATAAAAATTAAAGTTGAGTGTTTCCAGGATTGTACTCAGTTTTTTTATTAATTCAATAAAAATATACATATAATTAAATGTAAATTACGAATACTTTTTTAATAAGAGGAATACATAATTAAACAGGTCAGGTACTATTTAAATTTTTGTATTAATTTTTTTCTTTATGAGTGTTTATGTAACAAGTGATATACATACAGGGTGACACCGAAAACTTCCCAAATTAAATATCTTTCTTCCATTAAATAATGTGAAAAATCGCAAAAACCCGTCAATTTTATTTTCAAGGAGGACACCTACAATAAATACTTTTAACACTCGTGGCTCAACTTCATAGGAGGGGTAGTTGTTATCCTTAAATCTTAAATGGGAAAAGGGGTCAAGAGGTACATAATTTTAAAGGGCGTTTAATTCTCTTCCCAATGGTACCCTAATTTATTAGTTATTTATTAAACAAAAATTATTCTATCGAGTTAAATAACAGGAGGAATATCAAGTCTAGATGTTTAACTTTATTTTTTTGGTAAGGTGACTTTTACAAAATAAATAACTTTTAATTTGCACAAAAAATTTTAAAAATAGAACACATAAGATCTACTTGTACACTATTTTAAACACTTTTCAAAATGTTGTCCATTGTACTGTAAACAGTAAAAAGTCTGTTTCCCAACTCCTCTCTAACATTTCGGAAAACTTTTACCGGAAATTGACCGGCATGCTTGTGTAATTCTCCTTTTAAGATCATCAATGTCAGCAGGTTGTGTTTCATAAACAACGAATTTAAGGTGTCCCCAAAGAAACAATTCTAAAGGAGTTCAATCAGGTGATCTTGGGGGCCATTCAATTGCTCCCCTTCTGCTAATCCAAGGGCCTGTAAATCTCTGTCAGACGAGAAGAAAAAATGAGGTGTAGCAGCGTCCTGCTGGAAATGTAACACTTCTCCTGTAAAACTAAATTACCTTCTGCATCAGTTTGTTTCTAGCTCCTGAGTTTATAAGAGGATCAATAATCTCTGCAAGCATATTAAGGGACAGATCGCCTGGCAAGTTTCCTTCATTAAATAAAGAACCAATAATTGCGTATGCCCTTCTTGAATAATATACCTTGTGTTCATCGCTCCAGTACCAACATTTGTGTTTATTAACATTGTCATTTAGAAAAAAATATAAAATAAAATGTCACCACTGAAACAGATATTCAGCAGAAGATTGGGGTTGGCGTTGACTTGATCAGACATGGTTTTACAAAACTCTATTCTTTTATCAAAATCATCTTCGTAGAGCTCTTGAAGTAACTGCATTTTATAGAAATTAAATTTATACATTTTCAGTGCTCTTCTTACAGTCTCGCCTGATATTCCCATCTGTTCTGCTACTATTCGTATGGAGCTAGTTGACACGGTAACAAATGTTCCCAAAACCTCAATTTAGTACTCGTCGGTTCTTTTCCTATTTTTCACCGAACCAGTTTCCAAAAATTTTGCTACCAAATCGAGAGTATACATATGACTTACATTACAATTAGGATGCCTTTCATTTAAATGCTGCCGTTCGTGCGCATTTTCCAACCTCTTCATAAAGGATAATTATTTCGATTCTTTCCTGTAGAGAGTAAACCATTTTTGCTATAGAATTACAACCATTGTTATCTTCTGATCACAAATGAATACCAGATGCTTACCGTTTCCACTATCGAGTCGAATATTGTAGACAACGAGTGAAATATTTATTAAATTATACCTATCAAAACTTAATCTTGGAAATAAAGGCAAATTTAAGTTTAGGCTGGGGACCAATGAAGAAAACAAAACTAGGTACTTATTTGAACTATTTCTTTTATTTGAAAATCTTGCAAGATGCTACAGAATACAAAAATATTTAACAAACATTGCAAGTATTTTAATAATAGTTTAGTGTCAGGTGTAAAAGTTATTAAAAAATAAATGAGACACTTAATTCAAAGAAAATTACCTAACATTTGAAAATCCTTAAAAAAAACATATATTGCAAGCAGTTATTTTAATAATAGTATTAGGGGTACAAATTATAAGAATTGAATAACATTTTGTTCAAATACAATCTTCAGGACATTAACAAATACAAAGAATATATAACATTTAATTCAAAGAAAACTACTTATTATTAAAATATCTTTAGGATACTAGATAGGTACTGACTTTTTAACACAGAAGGTATATCTTACAATGAGTTTAACAAAGTTTAATAGGAACATGCAGATAACAAAGGGAGACCACTGTCAGAAAGCATCGATATGGTTCCAACTTAGGCTCTTTTCACTACATACATCGACACAAATTTAGATGCTACGAGTGACAGGAGTCTCTGCCTGATATTCGCAGGTTCCTAATTCAAATTTCTTTATTGTTGAAAAATACATCTTATTGACAAAGACAGAAAACAAATATATACATATTTAAAATTTAAAAAAATGTGTACATACTAATATAAATGTATATCGTACCCAGATACAAACAACCGATTGCAACAATATTTATTAAAATTTATAGGTACGATAAACTTTGACAGAGTTTGAGAATGTGATTTGTCTTAATGATATGAACATCAAATTACGTTCAGTCTAATAAAATTATACGATAATTAGATATTGAAAGATTTATATAAGTGTTCTTCCAACTGGGTGTTAGTCAATTACAATATAAAATTACAAAACATATAAAAATATAATTATTTGTATGAATTGTATTTAATTTAAAACTGGCTGAATGGCTCTATATATATATTTTTTATTATAATTTATTTATAAAATATAAGGTTAGATTTTTTATTTAAAATTGTACAATATTTATTGTATTATCTAAATTGGGCTTTTTTCTTTATTTTGGACATATCGAGAGCCACAATGCAGGACCTCGTAACTAACATTGCCACTGAAAATTATATTTTATGATAATCTCGTTTAAAAGATTTCACTCCATCTACTGTATAAATGAAGTATGTATTAAAATTTTTGAACAAAATATGGTTAAATATTAGTCCCATTATAGAGTAAAATGGATTGTTCTATGCACTTGTGAATCTTTTTTTTTTTTTTTGATCTCCTGGAAAATTTTGATTTTGCGACTTACGAGGTCTAGCCTTGTTGCCTTCGATATGTTGTTTACAGTCGTCAAAAGTAAATGTAAAATATATAAAAACATTTAGGTATAAATAAGTAAAATACATACAACTTAATTATATTATTTTTGAAAGAACTCTCGATCATTGCCTGATTAGAAATACGTCTTGTATTAGGAAAGTATTACATTTTTTTAACTATTATGCTTTATGAATTTTTTTATTGAGCTAGAATATACCTTGGTCTACTTATTATAAGGTATACTTTCCCTTTTAAAAATTCTATAGCAGTATATGAAATACAAAACATACACAACATATTACAAGTAGATATTTTGATAAGAGTATCAGGTGTACAAATTATAACAACTACATGCCATTTATTGACATTTAATTCTAAGAAAACTACCTATTTGAAAACATTAACGACACAGTAAAAATGTTCCAGCATTGATACTTATCATATTTCTCTTCTTTAACACAGGTAGAACTTGCTAAGGGAACGAGTGTAACATTGCATCATTTATACGTCTGCTGTCGTTTTTGATATCTGTACCACATTTAGTTTGTTTAGATATCTGCATTTCTGTCTTCTTTACTGTATTTCTGCAATTAAAAAAAATCACTATTTAACAGATATTTACATGGAAAGATTTAAGATTATTAAATTTGCATGCTTATAGCTGTGCTTGTTTATCATCATATAGGATGCATCTGATGAGATGTGAATTTTTATCACACAACAAAAGATTAGGGTTAAATGTAGATGTAATAAAGAAACACTCTAGACCTACTGGCCATGTGGTAAAAATGACAATGACAAGTTTTATACTTTTTGTGTTTGACCTTTGAGTCATTATAATGTGAATACAAAAGTAGTTGTCCTTGTAATTTTTCTTATGATTATTTACTTTAAAACTATTTTTTGAATTAAAATACCTACTCTCTAGTTACTGATGGTTAGCGATACCTATATTATAGAAAAAATCTAAATTTGAAAACTTAACAAAAATCAAACAAATGATCACTTTTATATTCATGAGCATATATGGCTAGCATAAACAAAGGATAAATCGATAAACCTGTAACTGAACCTGGCATGGAACGAATCCAACAACAAAAAATGTCAAGTTTGACAATCATCAAAATATCATTTTAAATAAAGAAAATATAAACAAACGCAGATGTAGTAGATGTGAATAAACAAATAATAATGCTCCAGAGGTAAAAAATGCATCAAATGTGCATATTCAAATGCAAGCGTATGAAACGAATAGTACATGACATTCAATCAAGTCACTTAAACATAAGAATGAATTATTTTGATTCGTTTTCAATAATTTCTATTGGGAGATCATCTCCACTATCTAAATTGCTTAAAATTCTGTAAAACAGTGGTATAATATAGACTGCATAGGCATTATGTTTAAATGAAGTAGAAATAAACCTACCTAGCCTCCTTTGCATGAACTTCTGTAGCATGTTCTCTTTTTGATTACTTGGCAAAAATTAAGTAGCAGTAGCATTCCTTCTAATCACAGTTTTATCACTGACTAAAATTCAAAATGCTTCGAACATATTTTAACATTTTCTTTGTGTGATCTTCCAATACTTTTTATCTAACCTAAAACATAAAAATGAATAAATATAATTTATAACTACATGCTGGTTATGAAACACATTTAATCTGGTAACTTACACATTAATGAATGATTTTGGTTAGTTTTCAATAATTTCTTTTGGTAGATCTTCTAAAGTCAGCACTATTAGAACTGCTTAAAATTCTATTAAAAAATGGTTTGAAAAGTTTACTAAAAAAAAGAAGGCTTCATTATAAATAGTGTTAGCACGCATATAGGGTATTACCTATATTTAAATGAAATAGAAATAAAACTTACCTAGCATCCTTTGGTGAAATTTTCTGTTCATGAGCTTCTGGAACATGTTCTTTTTTTTATTACTTGGCCAAAATAAAGTAGGAGTGGCATTCTTTTTAATCACAGTTTTATCACTGACTAAAATTCAAAACAAGAAACGATTTTAAAATATTTCCTTGACATACATTTTCTTTATAGGAGCTTCCAGCAGGGTTATTCTACTAAATTTATAGCCCGGCTACAAGTTGGATTTTGGCTTGAACTTTATATGTTCCTAACTTCAAAGTGGAGTCCTAGCTTTTTCGTATTCTATTAAGCTTCTAGCACCCCTTATAGTCTGCATATGAGGACTATACTGTAGTCTATTCTTATAAGCACCAAATAAGGTGCCTATTAAAATTAAAAGTATGCTAGAAGTGTACACATATCCTGATTTTTTGTTTTATTGGAATTTGATGTGAGAGTTGTGAATATTTATCGGACAATTATAAAACGGCAAAAGTTAAGTGGAGTTCATGTGCCAGAGATAAAAGAACTGGAAATTAATAATTTTGAAGATAACATTGGTATAAATAATGATGTAGCAGGCATTCGAATAAGAAACCAAATAGTTGCCAATTTTTTTCAGGAATAAAATTTATTTCAATGTTAACTTTATTTTTTATTAAAAAAATCAAAATATTTGTTTTGTTTTATTTAAATAAAAAATGGAAACATAAATAAAACATTACAAACATAAAACAAAAACAACACTAAAACATTAGGAACAAAAATAAAATAAATATATACCTACATACTCTACAAAAATAAATAAAACGCAATGAATATTGATATAAAATAAAAAAAAAAATATCACAAATAAAAAATCCCAAAATGTGTTACCAAAAGGGAGAAAAATTTACATGACACAAAAAAAATGCTCATTTAGAAAGATATTGCTTAGCAATGTCGCCTAAATAATTGAGACTGTTTGCAATATTATTTGTGGCTTTTGCCACATTTTCCAATGCCACTGCAACAGCATTCAACCCTTTCATTCTTCTTTTTTGAAAAGCATTTAGACTAAACATCTATCATCTATTGCCGCGTTTGAGAATCCACATCGGATGCATTTTTTACATCTCGAGCGTTTTTTTATTCACATCGGACACATCTGTCCCATTACATTTACGTATACTGAATCACGTGATCAAAGATTTTTTACATCTCAGATGCATCCGATGTGGATTCTCAAACGCAGCATTAGTGCTATGAGCAAAATCATATACCTAATTATTCTTCTTGATGTTCTTAGAACACAACGTTGCCAAACCTCACAGACTAATTTTCTAGTACTGTAGTTGTAGCCCTATTAAATTTATAGTCGGACTATTTCTAAGACTAGTAGAATATGGCTGGACTATAATTTAGAGTCTACATGTTTAGTATGCTAAACTTATAGTCTCTTTTATAGTTCTTTAGTAGAATAACCCTGCAGGTAATGTTGTAGTTGAAGGGTCTGGAAATGCGCCAGTCCGCACCATTGCTGTTCCGACTAATTCTGTCAGTTGGAATCGTTACATAGTTGCCAGGTTATATTTAATTATTTGGAATCAGGGAATAAGCTGATGGAAATAACTATTTTACTTTTAATCATCTATTTACCAATTTTTACATCGATTAAAAATCCCATAAAATTAAAAAAATTCTAAAGATTTTCAAGTAATACGATCGTTATTTTTAATGTCAATAATACCTTTCAATAGTGATAATTACAAAATTTAAATTTAAAATCTATCAAAACTGTCTTATAAAACAAAACAGAATTGTTATTTCAAAATATAATATAAATCTTTATATTTATGTATCATACATTTTAATTTACAGAGGTTATAATTTGTCTAAATAATAAACTATGAAATAAAGCAAGTTAAAATGAAAGTGGATATTTGGCAACGTGGCTTGAGCAAATTCAAATTCTAGACAGAGTAAGTGTTCTGTGTTCTAGACGTCAGCCCAGTATAAAGAATAATACAGTAGCGACAGATCATTTTTTATGAGGTGTCCATATTTTTCTGCGCATGTCCGAAAATAAGCGACAAAAACGTCAACGTCAATAGTGTCAATGCGATGTAAATATGACATTATTTTTGTTTGTTTGCAGTGTATATTTTGAGACATTTTTATTATTTTAGTTTTTCATTTATTGTGTGATATTTTTGAAATGGCTTCTGCACCTGATCAGAAAAAAAAAGAGATGTGTCTATCGCCCTTGTCCATCTCAAACAGAGTAAACAGACAAAGGGACAAGTTATTTTGCATTTCCCATGGAGCCATAAAGGTATGTCTTGAGAAAATACTTTCAATTTTTATATTTGAAAACCAAATATTTATTTGACAACCAAATATTTATTATTTAAATGTCTTGAGGACAATTTTTACAATTTCAACAAAAATAATGTAAAAAATATATAATTTCTGAACTACCGTCAATCTAAACATTTGTTATCAACTTTTTTATATTTTAGGGCCAACATGTGGTTAAGAGCTTGTAATAGGGAAGATTTGAGTAACATAGATGTGAACAGTCTTCATCGGAATTACAGGTTGTGTGAGAAACATTTTGAGAAGAATTTTTTTTCTAAAACGTTGAACCGTAAACGTTTATTGCCTACTGCTGTTCCCACATTTTTTATCCATCTAGGTCATCAGCCAAATGTCTATCTTCTCCCTAGTACATCGACCAAGTGCTTCCTCTGTTGAGACTATCATTGAACATGAACGAGACATTTTTGAAAGCGTACCATGTGCAACCTTTGGACATTCTTAATCAAAAATCCTACCTCCAAATTATTATAATGAATTAGATGTTCTTTGATTCACTATGTCCATTGATTAAAAATGTTCTGATTGACTACATCTAATCAAAATATATATGTATTTCTTGTAAAGTAGCAAAAAGAAAACAAAAAAATGTATTTTGTGGTGTTATTATTTTAACTGTTTTTTAATTTTTGATTTGTTTCATTTATACAATATTTAAGCACTTAAACAATAATATATATAATCTTATAAACAGTTGTATGATATATACGTTAGGGAAATTAGGACAAGGATGATTAAATTCTATTTCTTTCATAATATCAAAAAAAGCTATGGGATATACCAGACATTACACAGGTATTGCTAAAAATAGATATAACATTTTTTTATAATTTAAATATATAGATAATAAACTTTTCATTTGGAGTTTTTAGGCCTCCATAAGTGCTTTATTTGCAATCATATGTTAAAATCTGTGAACTATCCAAATCTTCACATTCTTTTGAAAATTTAATAAATGTATCACATCCATGTATGCCTAAAGCTTTTTTGATCAAATAGCCACAAACATATTTAAATGGATTTTGAACTATTATATCTTGTCCTGTAGCTGTAATTAGGAAGAAAAACAGCTTCTTGAGTGTTTTTATTTATTTCAGGATACAGAGAGACAATATTTTTTACATCTAATTGTAGCAAGTGCTTGCCAGGTCTTCATTACAATTCATGGAATTGCAATGAAGATAATTTTGACAAAAACGTTTTTTAAATGCCCTTTCGAATTGTACAGGTGTTGGATTAATTAAATTCCCACCCTGTTGCCTAATGGACCCAACAAATTTTTCTAGACAGTCACTGTTGATTCTTCTAGCCATTAAATATTTAAATCCCGCAGCAGATAACCATTCCCATACAAATTTTAAACCATAAAATCGTTAAATATAAATATCTAATTTTTATGATGTGACGTTAATAGTATTTAATTATATACATAGGTAATATAAGCAATTGGGCAGCATTTTGCTTAACGGGTGACTTACAACAGGCATTTGCTAAAACTCATCTGAAGTCAAAAATTTGTACGTAGGAACAAAAATTGAAATAAAATAATTCTTGTATTGTAAATTCATTAAAAACTTACTAATTTGTAATTGTGTGTTTTAATAAATATTATTGTTATATGTTGTTTCACTTCTAAAAAGATACCTACATAACCTCATTTTAAATAAAAAAATAAGGTGCTGAGTTAATTTATTAGTTCCAGGAAGAAACCAAAAACTGTTTGACACATTTCATACAATGAATGGCATACAAAAGTAATTTATTTTATTCTAATGATAAAATTTTAAAATTGGCACATCTATATTTTCACCGGAACTCATTTATTTAAGTTACACAATATTTTGATTAATTTATTTGCCTAGAATACATTAAAATGTTATATGTACATGTTTTAATTTTTTTCTAATTGTACATCGCTAATTTGCAATTTTAGAGTTTACTTTTCTCCGTGTAGAAATAAGCGACAAAAACGTCAACTGTCATTGAAAATCTGACCACCCCGACATCAAAGAAGCCGACGCAATCTGTCGCTACTGGAGTGCGTTTAGAAACCCCGCACGGCGCGTCTGACCACATGCATTAGAATAGGGCCCAGACGCGCCGTGCGGGGTTTCTAAACGCACTCCTGTATTGTTCTTTATACTGAGACGTCAGTGCAGAGTGGTGTGAATATGCGCATTTCTAGACCCGTCAACTACAACATTACCATCCAAAAATAATTGTTAAATACGGGTCTGTATTGGTGTTAAAAACTTACTTATGACAAGTTCTTCGGAATTATTTCATCGGTTTGGACAGAATAAAATTAAACATGTTTTAACCATTGTTTATAGAAGTCTTTAGGACGTCTTTAGGGATCAAAATAACTTTCCAAAACTCACAAAAACTTTAAAAATCGTACAAAAATTGCTAAAAATAACAACAATCACAAGACAACTAAATGTCAAATGTCACAATATTCTAACTAATGCGCAGACTCAAATCCTCCCCCGCATTTACGCCCAGTGTTGCCAACCTAGCGGCTTAGCGGTTTTTTGACGGTTTTAATTTTTGAAAAAATTTAAACAAAATTGATAGAAAAATAAATCTTGTGCACACACAATAGACAATATATTTGTGACTTGTTCTTGAGTTCTTGTCTTTTTTAGTAGATCACTGCCACAAGTGAACATTTTAATGATTTTATCATTCATTTGTTGCCCTTTCGAGCGTGATTTTTGTCATCTCTATAGGAGAGTTATTAACTTTGGTAATATCCCTTTACACTGTCGCTGTATTAAGTATAATTTCACTTTTAGCGGGGAGTTCAGTGCTTTTAGCGGATTCTAGCGGTTTTTATATACCAATCCAGCGGGAATGAGAAGCGGGGTGTTGGCAACACTGTTTACGCCCCGGGCAGCCATTTTCCTATCTCCCCTCTTCATATCTATGGGTGTTACAAATGCCGCGTTTGAGAATCCACATCGGATGCATCTGAGATGTAGTAAATCTTTGATCACGTGATTCAGTATACGTAAATGTAATGGGACAGATGTGTCCGATGTGGATAAAAAAACGCTCGAGATGTAAAAAATGCATCCGATGTGGATTCTCAAACGCAGCAAAAACCATACATAAATTAATATTAATTTATCTATGTACAAAAGGCGAGTTCGGATAGACAGGGGCTGGAGCGGGACAAATTTTAGGGTGCTTTTAAATGACATTTAAGCGTGTTAAACTGTCACTAATAGGACTAAACCGAACGCTAAAAGGGTCGTTTGGAGTTAAAAGTGTTAAAGGAGTTAAAGGAACTTGGCAGACCGAACGCAATGAAAACTGTCTCAAATTTTAACCATCATTGCGTTCGGTTTGCCACGTTCCTTTAACTCCTTTAACACTTTTAACTCCAAACGACTCTTTTAGCGTTCGGTTTAGTCCGATTAGTGACAGTTTAACACGCTTAAATGTCATTTAAAAGCACCCTAAAATTTGTCCCGCTCCAGCCCCTGACTGACCGAACTCGCCTCATAGATAATTTTAACATTGCAGTTTCCATTGTGCTCATAACCTCAATTTACACAAAAATAAAACATTTTAATTTAATAATATTTAAGTAATATTATATATTATTTGAAAAGAAGGAAATACTAGTTTTTCTTATTATTTAATATAATAAATATAACTCATATTTAATATAGTAACAATTGTATTTAATACATTTTAGAAAGATACCGTCATATATAGGAATTAATAGTAAGTATGGTGTTATTTTTGCAGAATAATTTACAGAAATAATTCTAATGATTTGAAAGTTTCTTGTCTCAAGAAGGTCGACTAGTTAAAAACAAAATTCACATTTAGCAAGTAGTTAAAAACGAATTCTTTACTAGCCGCTTATAGAAAGGCATCAAAAACACGTAGGTACGTACTTATATTTTTTTTTACTAAAAATTGTCACTATTTTATACAAAAGAGAATATTAAAGAAGCATTGGTTTTCCATTTTTCATATACCTATTTGTGCTAATTGTCTCTATCCATATCAAACGAGAAGTACATAGAAAAAATATATTTAGTTATTGTGCAGTTATGGTACAAAATATGTTGTATCCTTTAAATTATGTTTATTAAAAAACTCAAATGTATCAATGCATATTAAAACCAATTCTGTTGATATATTAATATTAAAAAAATATAATTTTAAATTTTGTCTTCCTATTTTGATATGGGCTGATAGAAACGGATTTGTAGTGTTGTTATTTCAAATTTAAGTATATTTATAGTGTTTGGAATGTTTAGTGCGATTTGAGTGTATTATTTTGTTCTTTCCTTGATAAACAAGGACACAAATGCCATTATGTTTTTACTTCACTCTAAGTAAGAATTTCGGGTGGGATTTAGAGGAAGATCGATGAAGAGAGAAATGTGAACAAGGGTTTTATTGGTGGTTTTATTTTAAATTATTAAAATTTAAGTGCTTAGGAGTTTGCTGCTTTTACAATTTCTATATCCAGGGAAGTTCTGGGTAAAATACTTTACCGATTTTTTTTAAGTACATGTATAGTTCTTTCCATTGGCACTGAATATGTGTCCTTGTTTATCGATATGGAAAATAAAGTAAGAATACACTCAGATAGCACTGAACATTCTGATGGAAAACGCTATTAGAAGCCATAGAAGCCCTTTATCATGTCAATTCAAAAATATAGTGTAAATATTATATACCTATAAATATAGTTTCTCTTTGACATTGAATGATTCAAATACATAAAAGACAATATCCAAAGCAATAATTCTTTTGTCAAATAATTTTTTCCTGCAAACCTTGTGTAGGTATGTGTTTTTGATTAGCCACCACTGGATCATAAGTAGAATTGCTTGATTAATAGAATAATAAACTAAAATACAAAAATTGGGAACTAATATTATAATTAGATTTCCTAAAACGGTATTTACAGGTTAATGTTAAAAAAATAACCAATTTGATAAATATATTAAATTTACATTACTGCCTATATTGCACTCAAAAGATGGTTTCTAATATAATCTAATTATATCTCTTTGTTGATTCTATTTTATTGAGCATTGCCCAATACATCAACAGATTTAGAAATCTAATCTTTGATTTTTCAAAATGAACAAATTTAGCATTAATTTTAAAATTAACTAGTAAAATTTTAAACAAATTCATTTCGTATAAATGCTTACATATTACATAATATAGGTAGTTTCATTATATTCCTACTAGTTGGAAGACTTCATGGTGGATGTGGCAACAAACTATGTTTTAGCTTAGTAAATCATAAGAAAGTATAACATTATCTATTCCTTTAAGTTTTTAAGCAAAACATTGATTCAATCCCCTTAAATTCAGTGAGTCTAAATAATTAAGTGGTTAATCAAAGGTCACTCTCAAATTCTCCCCTAAGTCAGTCTCTTGATTTACATTAAATTTCAAACCATTTTTACCAACCAAGTTGTTATTAATTAGTTAATTCAAAATTAATACAATGAAATATAAATATTTATGTTCTTTTGATGAGACATCTAATGTGTACAAGCCTCTTACTATTACTAAAGTGCCATTATTATTTTTCTCATAATTTTTTTAGTATACATATTTGTAGTTCCCTGTTGATGGGACCAAAAGCTTGGAAGTGTTATATCAGACGTTATGCCATTCAATTGCTTATTCTCACTAGTAAAATGCATTTTCTGTAAACAATACATGTTTACATATTTTTTCCAGTTAGGAAAACTTCTAGTAAGAATACATGTGGATGACCTTGCCAAAGACAAGATGATGATGATGATATTGACCTTCTATGTTGAATAAATTGAAAAACTTGTTAATAATAAATTATGCAAGTCTGCAAAATAAAAATAATACAAGATTATTTTATTTTCATCCATCTATTAGATAATTAATTCAAACAGAACCTATGATATAGTCCAACTTGTTGTTTATTTGCATTAATTTATTTACATAATTTTCATATAACTTTATATAATAATAATAATAATAAGCTTTATTGTCTAACAGGTAGTCCCATTTACAAGACAATACAATTAACATATAATTAAAGTATCTATATAAATTATAAATAAAGTAAACAATGTTGTTTCAATACAATTAAAACAATGATTGAAAAAATGATTTATAAAACAATGAAATTGAAACAATGATTAAAACAGTGATTGACGAGTACAATTAATAAATTTGGGTAAGGTCATACCAAATATATCAATATCATAATTGAAACTGGCAAGATTATTATATGTTACACACATGTTGTAGATTGGTGATTTTAACATAAGATTGGTATTACTTTGGTTGAGATAAAATAATGTTCTTAATCTAGTGTTCTTGTTCGGAATACGCCAGCATATTTTATTTAGTATTTCCGAGCAGTCAATTCTATTATTTAGCAACTTATACAAAAATATTAATATTAATTAAGATCTTCTCTCTAATAGCGTTGGTAAATCAAATTTACTCAATAACTGCGAGTTATTGTATCCACGGGGAGGATAAAGCCCATCATTTTTTAACATAAGATATTTTGCAAATTTCCGTTGTTTATTTTCGAGTTGCTGGATTTGAACTGCATAAAAAGGATTCCAAATTATCGAACAATATTCCAGTTTTGATCTAACATAGCTGTAATACAATAGTTTGATGGTATCAATATTTTTGAAATTTTTGCAAGAACGGTAAATAAAGCCTAACATTTTTGACGCCCCAGCAGATATATCAGCAATATGTTTGTTGAATGAAAATTTTGAATCAAAATTGACCCCTAGATCTTTGAAATTAACAAGACGGTTGGTACTAATGTTTTGTATTTTGTAATCAAACAATATATATCTTTGTTGGTATATTATATATACAATTGTCAGTAGTAGAAAGTAGAAACCAACTTTTGAAGTTCAGTGTTTGTCTTATGGTCGATAGAGTTACCGTCAACGCTGAGGAATATACAGTGTTGGCAAGATCAAACCTTTGGACCTACCTTGTCCGTGATAAAGTGAACAACAAATAGCGCTGACATTCAGGAAATTAAACTATATAGTATCAATGTTGCTAGTTACAGGTAACATGCTACCGAACTGTAAATGACAACATCATGTCTGCTCGTGCACTTGCGATCTTCATTTACTATTCACTCCAACATAAGCAAACAGGACTGGAGGTTTTATCCTCTATAACATCTGCAATACTCAGGCATATTTATAGTGATGTAATGAACTTCGAAAGCAGGCACAATACACCTTTCCTGTTAGTTTTAGTTGACTATTTCATATTACTCATACTTTTGAATCTGGTAATTTTATTCTCTCTCTTATCCTCACCCTAACTACAACAACTGTTGACTTGGCTACGTCATTGTTTTAAACAACTAATTTTAAGAGGAAGTAAGATCAATTACATGAATTTGCTTTTTAGTGTGAATACTACCTACCATAAGAGGGAATACTATAGGCAAATATCAGTATTGTATAGAAGCGTGATTTAGGTTATCATGATTTCCCTAAATCATATTTCTCACTTAATTCTGAACTTGCTCCAAATATAAATTTGAAAATAGCAAAATTGGCGATGCTCTATTTTGGAATGAAACCTGCCACACAGGTCCCACGCATGCAGTCTGTACTTATTGTAATTGGAAAAATGAGAAGTACTAAAAAATAATTGTCTTTGTTCAATTATTATTTTAACTTATTTGTGAATGACTTGCATGCTTAATAATAAAAGCACTTTATTAGTTATAAATTTTACAACCAAATGGCTATCGACATAGGTCCTTCAGCCAGTAAAATTTGTATGGTATGTGTGGGGATTTACACACTAAATATGTAAGATGAATAGGAATATTAAGATACTTAAAAAAAATAAAAAAAAAATTATTTGTCAATAATTATTGTTCATCGGCAAATTTTGCATGCATATATTCTTTGTAACGCAGAAATGCTCAAAAATCAAATGTGCATTCTTAAAATTTCTCATAAATTAACTTTACCTTTTTTAGTCATACCATTTTTATTGAATTAGCTACATCTACAGAATCTTCAACAGTACCTGTATCCCAGGTGACTAAATTGATGTCAAAGTTATGAAGAACAGCCATTTCGTTAAATTTCTTGTTTTATCAGATCACTTGGGATATAGGTATTGTTGAAGACTCGTTAAAATAAAGAAGTGTTGCTCTTAAGGTGAGAACAGACCTTGCGAGTCATGTCTCGGACTTGCGAATAAATACAATTTAAACGTCGCATGTTCAGAATGACGAAATATCTTCAAGGCGCACCCTTTCTTTTCAGTAGGACATCCTTCCTCTATGGAAAAACTTTTTTTCTGGATAAGACAGTCCTCACAGTGCAAAGCATTGCTAGCTGTCTAGCCACATGCCTCGCGACATCTGTACTCGCTTTTACTTGTAATAATAAAAACTTGTACCTTGATCTTTTTTACAGATAAATTTTAAGTATGGCTGGAAAAACTTTAATAAAGAACATTAAAAATGTACGGTAAGTTGCAGAGTTAATTTTTTTTACCTTCCAGACCTACTATCACCTTGGGCTTAGGCGTGGCGGCACTGCTGTCTTCAAGGCTTATTGTACCACCATTTGAGGATGTCCAACTATCGTACCCATTCACTCCACTTCTTAGACGTTTAAACGCAATTTCTATGGTTTCATGACCATCTCCTAAAAGATTATACATCCAAAAGGTATCCAAGAGACCCTATTTAGTTCCCTCTACAGTTCCGGCTAGTTCAATACGACCAGCGATAAATAGATGTGCATTCGCAAAAATAGACATTGGAGGGGTCACTTTTTCAACAAATATCTCGTTCTCGCTACTTTCCTCTCTACACTTAGATTCAGTGGACCTTGTTATTTATTTACAGTTTCATTTCCAGGAAAGTAGCCATTTTTCATGTTCAATGACGACTGTTTTCTTTCTCTCTTGTCATATCTTTGAGCTGCAACTAAGAGACACACTGCCTTTTTGGAGACTGCCCTATATGTATTACCGCGATATTCTTTCTCGCTCATGTAGCACGCACATTTCAGTAGAAAGGTGTACAAAGCCATTTGTAGCTTCTATGATTTTTTTTTAATTTCACCCCCTCAGACGACTCGACAAACTCCAGCATGGTATCAGGGATGAAGAAAATAGCAAACTACATAACATATCCCAAGCTGAAAGGTGTACAATGCCATTTGTGGCTTCTATGATTTTTTTTTAAATTTCTCCCCCAATTGCACCCCCTCAGACGGAGCAAAAGTTAATTGCGGGTATGGTTGTTATGTATTGAAACCTCCCTAATTGTAATCTGCAAATGAAAAGCATGGTGACATTTGAACCAAGTTATATGACTATTACAATGGAGCTGTATTTTTTTCAGTGTACATTTGTGGATGTGGATAACTTCACACCCATTAAAATAATAACAAAAAAAAAGGAAATGGCAAAAATCGACAACTCAAATCTATAATTATTTAAAATATAGGGTTGTCTCTGGCTGGACATAGGATGAAATAAAATAACTACATATCCCATCTTCTTCTTACAAATCAGAAATTCTGCATTAAGTGTTGGCTTTTTACAACATAACTCGTTTGGTAACCTTTTGTGTAACATGTATACCATGTTTCAGAAACATTTTTAGTGAAATATTTAACTAAATTATTTCAGAAACTTGTGCTTGAAATGTTATATGTTTGAAATATTTCTGAAACGCTTCTGAAATAATGTGTGCTGTATGGGCGGCCACCCCGCAGCTATTTTTGCTGGTGCCTTTCATCAATTCATGTATATTCTCAAGTGCCTGCGTTATTTATTGTTTTTGTCTTTTGCTTTATGAAGAAAAGATAGGTCGTCTGCATACGCCACAGTGTGGTAGTCTTCTGGCAGATTTATTCAAAGAATTCTATCATAAAACATTCCACATTGTGTGTTCAAGGACAGAGCCCTGCAGATTTCCCTCTGTCATATACGAGTCCATCTTAAAGTAAATTTTGGAAATTACAGTTTATTTTTTACACTGTGACAAATTCCTACAAAATATAGATTTTCAGCTTATAAAATCTAAATATCTTATTCGACAAAAGTAATGAACTGTATTAAATATATGTGATCCACTTGAGGAGTCATAGTTGTGAAGGCATTTTAGGTTATATCACTTCTATTACTAATAGGATCCTTAACTTTGTTCTGCATGCTATACAGATAAAATATTCATAGAAGGACGACAGTTCTGATGATGGTATGCCTGAGTCATTTTTTCAGTGATAATAACGTCTTTGTGATTTTATCGGGATCTGGTGCCTTATCCGTTTTCAATCTTCCAACTAATAATTTCTTCAGAGGAAAAGGTTCTACTGTATCTGTTTTATCTGCCTGTATCATTGAGTACTTTGGAAACGGTTCTTTTGTTATTCTCGACTCGTTACTTCGCGTACCAGAACTGTTTAAAAGATTTCGAAGGTAAAACCTCTGTACCACATACTAAAGATCTCTTTATATATTGAAATTAGGATGGCCAAAATTTTCTTTATAAGGATTAATCTAATGTTTGTTTCAATTAAATAAACACTAATTTTATAGGCTTCATTCATCAACAATTGATAATAAAGAGATGTTACATTTTAAAAAATTTGTTGATCAGTGGTGGGATGAATTTGGAGAATTGAAACCTCTTCATGCTATGAATAAAATACGATTACCTTGGATTAGAGAATCTCTTGTAACATGTAATAAAATGGAAGATCCATCATTACCATTAAAAGGATATACAATATTAGACGTAGGTTGTGGAGGTAGGCAAGAAATTGTAAAAAGATTTTCTGGCATTATTTTATATATGTACAATTTGGTTATTTAAAAAAACTTTATTTATAGGAGGTATTCTAAGTGAACCTTTGGCAAAGGTAGGAGCCAATGTAACCGGTCTAGATGCTAATGTAGACCTTATAAATTCAGCCAAAGTACATGCGAATCTTCACAAAGTCAATGTTAATTATGTAGCATCATCAGTAGAAGATCATGTCCAGGATAACTTTGAAAAATATGATGCAGTTATAGCCTCAGAAGTAATAGAACATGTAACAAATAAACAAGAATTTCTTAAGGCATGTGTACAGTGTCTGAAACCAAAGGGTTCAATATTTTTAACTACTATCAATAAAACGTGGCAAGCAAATTTGGCAACAATATCCTTAGCAGAGAATGTTATAAATGCGATACCCAAGGGAACACATCAATATGAGAAATTTGCAACTCCACATGAATTACAACGCATATTAGAAGAATGTAAGTTTTTTTAATTTATATGGATACTATTAAATTAGTTCAAAGAACTTTGGTACCAACTATCTTCTCTATTCAAAAACATATTACAATTATTAATATTTAGAATGAGAGACTTAGTAAGGAGGTCTGAGAGACACCTCTTAAATAATTAAATTTAAATCAAAATACGACAGCTGGCTAGCTATATCAGCAGAGTTTATCACAAAAATTAATCATCAGTGAGGCTGATTATATCATTTGAGTTACCTGTGAAATGTTTTTGTGGTTTCGTTATTTTCAATTTAGAAGGGAGATACGATTTAAGGCAGCAATATATTTTTCCCTTATCCAATATATTGAGTTGATGACTTTGAAAATAACTGGTATAAGACTGATGGGTCTATAATTCTTAGCACTCGGCTTATAACCTTTTGACTTTTTATTTTTAGATAATTGCAGAACAGAAGTTGTCCATGGTACAATGTATAACTTTCTAACCAACACTTGGCACTGGTGGTTCAATCCTTCAATCACTTATGCAATGCGAGCTGTTAAATTGGATAAATAAGAATTATTGTTATTGTTAATAGAGTGATATTGCAAGTTCACTTAAGGTTAGTCACTATTAGCGCCGCCATTATTTTGACATCTGAGCATGCGCAAATCGTTTTAGACTTTATTAAAGATAGTGCCAGTCCTTAATTATGGATGTTCAACGGCAGCAAATAGTGGCGACTTTATAGCTTTCGGGTGCACTCGCCAACATTCGTATCAGTTCGAAATTTTCTATTATATATTTAATATTAAAATCCTCTAAATCGCCTAAAAAGGCCATTTATTATACCTCTTCTGTATTATGTACTATTATAGACAATAACAAAAATGAACTATAATTTAAAGTTTTTAAAATGAGGTTAGGAATAAGTAGGTATAAGGACAAGGATTCTAATGTCAAAACTTCATGTTTGTAATAAGTCTGATTTTAGCATGTAATTTATTTGACTCCAATTGTGTTGTCACTATTAGTGGCTGGCGTTATAGAAATTTGCAATATCTCTCAATATATTTTATTTTACCTGTTTAATATTTCGTTTTTCTTTATGTGTTTTTTTTTTTTCATACATAGTGTTTTTTATATGTATAGAAAAACGAAGGCTTCTCCTTGGCTGAAGAGGCGATAACGGCACAGAAAATAAAAGTTTTAACTTGGTAACATTCCTTATTTTGCTTTAATGTTTCCAAATATTTTCTCCAAAAGCATTTTTTTTTATCTTTATCTATTCTTTTCCACCACAATATAAACAGTCGTCAAAACAGATACGAAACCTATTTTTCTAGGCATAATTTTGCGGCGAGAACAAGATACGTGAGGTTCTAGAGTGATTGAGAGTCGAAACATCCCTAAAAATGCAAAAACATATCCTTCGGTGTTTTCGGAATAAACTATTCCTGGACGCTTTGCTTTCTTTTTCCTTTTATGGAGGAAAATGGGAATCAAACTTAAAATTACGGCATTGCAACGGAGTATCTGATCATGCAGCTGCCGCGAGCATTCTATAAGATATTGGGTTGGTAAACAGTAACAGATACTTCCTAAGTAGTCGATCGGTGTAAAAGAAGGGAAAATAGTCATAATAGAAGTATTTTACAGGCAGAAAGTAAGCAGGATTCAAATAACGTACGAATTATGTATTTGAATGTTAACAATACTTTAATTATCGTCGAACAAAAAAAAGATTCAAGAACCTTTCCGCCATCTTAGACCGTCAGATAGTGACTGATTTAGGTGTCCCATTTTCGCATACAAGCCTCGAAGAGGGTTGAAAGTACATCGATGTTAAGTAGAATGAAAGAAAATTTACGAGTGACCTCTGGGGATAACATATGCAAAATTCGATTTTCCTTAATAGAAATAAAAGGTGTTTTTTTGCTCATATTTCCACGCAAGCCGTGACCACTGAATGATTAATTCAAAGAAATTGACTTCGGAAAACCAAAGGCTTGACTGTTGAAATAAGGGTGTAATCTTGTAAAGAAAAATCGACATTTTAACCGATTTTTCCACAGTAGCCCGTCGAAAGTATGAAAACATACATCGTCACTAGCCCGAAAAACATATTGGCTTGAGTGGCGCGAATGGATAAGTCCATTTTGGAGTTGCCTATAAAAAAATAATGGCTTGAATGTAGAGCGTGGTCTTCAAATTTTCAGAACATAGGAAAGTTGCTGGAAAAATGTTTGCAAATTGCCACCATTTTCTCACGCAAGCCGTTTGACATATGCTTAGAAAAAGTGATTTTAAGACTATATAACAAAAGGCTTGATAGTATATTATTCAAGGAAAGTGATATCTATCTTTTTTATATTTTAGGTGTAAATTTTAATATGAATTTTGTGCTGAAGAAACATTGTTTATTTTATAGAAAAATGTATAGGTATTGATAAGGGAAATTCCCAGATAACGAAATTTAAAATTAAAATGTCAAAATTGAAGTTAGCAAAGCTGGACGGTTTAGAGTCTAGAACAATTTTATTGTGAAATTATCAAGGTTGTTGTTATTTTTGGATTTTGAACACTGATCTATATTATTTTACTGGATAGGATATAGGCTATATTTAAAATACTAAAAATCCGTTCCACCAAGGAGACCGGAAGTGCAACACTGCTGGCCGATTTGGGCAAATTATGGTGGGATCACATAACTGAATTTTGCGATAATTTGACATACCTAACCTATAATTTGATTAGATTTTCTTCTTATTCTTCTTCTATTTCTTTTGCGGGCAATGTCCTTTGGGACAATTCACCCCTAATTTGATTTTTTTATGAAAGAAAATATAAAAATGGAAACGTGAAGCATATTGTGTCTTCACGAAAATAGTAATGCTATTCGATACTACCTAAATAAATAAAAAATACATCTCATCGTAACTTGTTGACACAATTAAATGACAAATGTGATGACAACTGGAAATAGAGGTTATGTTAAATAACATCCGGTCCGCCATATTATTTGCCCAAATCGACCAATTTTTTGGAACGTTTTTTAGAGGGCTATATCCTATCCAGTAAAATAATACAGATCAGTGATTTTGAATAGGAGAGATTGTCATAAAATTTAGAGGATTGTCATGAATTTTTTTAAGAAATGTCAAGGGGGAAAATGAATACTATATTAGAGTAATGAAGTATTGTTAATGATTGGAAGATTATAATAAAGAATAATACAAAAGGTAAAAAGAAAAGAAAATTTTATTTAAAACTCCTGAATCAAAAGAAAAGGATTCGGTAAGGGTAACAGATAAGCAGACATTTAAAGAAAAAAGCACACAGGCAAAGATATAGCATACAGGTAGAGACACAGAGACAAAGGACACCAAGCAGCGACAGGACAAAAGCAACAGCATTAGCAGGACGAATACAACAGCAGGGGCAGAACAGCCAGGGCAGAGAAATAGAAGATTTTTTGTAATTTAATTGATTTTTATTTATTTTTATACAAAATTTATAATTTTTCTAGATTTTGAACCCGCCCAGTTTTAGAATATTTTTAGAAATCCATATACTGGGTGTTTCCATATCAGTATATTCTTTTAAAGGGTATTGAATATAAACTTTAAAATATCTGTTAAATAATATTAACAGATTCGTTACAAAGATATGTTGGTCCATTTTTGAATTATTATAAAAGTTTTAGAATATTTTTAGAAATCCATATACTGGGTGTTTCCATATCAGTATATTCTTTTAAAGGGTATTGAATATAAACTTTAAAATATCTGTTAAATAATATTAACAGATTCGTTACAAAGATATGTTGGTCCATTTTTGAATTATTATAAAATTAATGTATGTATAAAATAAGAATGCAGCTACTTAAAGCCTTGGTTTCTTTGAACACTCCGTCGCGGTGAGTGGACAGTCCGTCGACCGCTGAGGACAGCGATTTTCGCCCGAGGTGGTTTGTTAAATAATATATAGAAAATGAGACCTTCTCTATGTCTGTAGGTACGTACTGTTTATGTATTATGAATGTAAACGAAAGGTACTGAAATGGACGCAAATAAATTGTTTGCGTTGTTATTATTGTTGGAAGAGGAAGAACAAGAGGAACTGGCAATTGCAACCGTCACAAGTTTCCAATATGCCAGTGGAAGTTGTTTTTGTGTCGCGATACAGAAGGTGCCTTTAATATCACTGTGCATCGGAGACTTTTTAGAAATGAAACCAAATTTAGGAAGTATTTTATACTTTCTACAGATCTTTTTGAATTCGTGTTGTGTTTTATAAAGGACGACATTTCCAAGAAACCTACAAATAAAGTTATCTGTATTTGTCTCTCATTGTTTTAAAAATAATAATACAATTATTTGTATTCACAAACTGTCCCCACACGACGACGATTCCGCTGATATCAAACACAACAGATATGAACCGACAAATCAGCGGCATGACGCTGTCCTGCTCAGCTAAGCGGATTCAAGAAAACTATTCCCATTTAAATAGGTACTTTGGTTGGATAAAATCGTCAAAACGCCACTGTCGACGGACTGTCCGCTCACCGCGACAGAGTGTTCAAAGAAACCAAGGCTTAACATGAAAAAGTCGATATCCTATAATTTAATAATGACAATCAAGTATTCTATGGAATAGACACTTCGTGAAACCATTTTGAATTAGTAATTGCTCGGAGATTGCATTAATATAATATAAAGTAATCAAAATGTACAGGTGTGTTCGTATTTTATGACCCAGATCATTGAATAAAAATAAATACATGTACTTACCTGTTCACATCTCTCGGAAATATAAAAAACTGACACAACAAATGTTTTACGAATTTTAAACATTCATGCAATGATGGGTAGCAGGCCAGTTATTGTTTTATAACTAAATTAATTTGAATTATTTTAGAAAAATAATCAATTGACTTTTTCAAAATTTTATTTAATCATCATATTTATATACAGTTGTATATATCATAATATATATGTGTTGGGTGAATTAGGGAGATTATTATATATTGTCGTGCGACCGTACCCGAGACAGACTGTTCTTTGACCTTCACCGCTGCCGTTACATCTGACGCTGACCCGCTGGTGATCCAAAAATCGACTAGAATGTTTTGTCTGTATGCAGTCCGACGCGTGAAGGATTTCGAGAAATCCTAGGCTAGCCTCGAGCATTCTAGTCAGAGATTGATTTTTTTTGCTGTTACATGTTTGTATATAAATGGAATCTTTTGCCGTTTAAGCTCAGTTTTAAAATAAATGTTGTCAAAAAAGGTTAATTGTTAAATTATAACTGTAAAATAGTGCAATTAACTATTTTAAGATAAATAATCGTTACATTGGTGTTAGAAGTTGGGATTTTGTAAATAGTGGATAAAAATGGCCAAAAAAGTGTGTGATTTAAAAGTGACCAAGTTACGTCGAGAGTTAGTAGAAAGTGGACTAGAGACGACAGCCCAGAATGCAGAGCTTGGCAGACCGTCTGAAAAAAGCAATAAAACGAGAGGGTTTGGATCCGGAGACTTATCTTTTTTTCGGATGTCTTCTATAATTTCTTCAATTTTTTCCGATTTGGAAAGTACGATCTTACCCTTAGAAAATAAAGTTTCTTCTGATATTTATTATATGGAAACCAAAGTTTTGTCTGATATATCTTATTTAAAAACAGAAATTTCTTCTGATGTTTCTTCTATAAAAAATATGTCCTCCTTAGACACAAAAGTTTCTTCATGAATATCTTCCTTGGGTAATGTTTCCTCGTTAGAAAGTAAAGTTTCTTCTGAAATTTCTTCCATAGAACATGTGTCTTCTGAAATTTCTTCTATAAAAAATGAAATTTCTGCTGATGTGGAAAATAAGATATCCTCAGTTGAGGAGAAAATGTCTTCCGTTGAGGAGAAAATAAAAGAGATGGGAAAGAAGAAATAGAGAGGACGGTGAAATAACGTGCCACGAGTCAAAGCTGAAATTGAAAGGAACCCTTGTTAAAGCCCGATCTTTTCGACGAGAAGATGTCATAGACCAACTACCTTAAACAGTTGGAAACAGCTGCCAGAGCAAACGAATGGTCTGAAAAAGAAAAAGCAGTAAATTTGACCATCGCCCTTCGAGGAGACGCTTTAGATGTCCTTCAGACTATACCTGTGGAAGAGACAAATGATTTTGAACAACTTAAAAAGACTAAAAATGCGATATGGCCACAAACACTTTGAGTATTTATACCAATCACAGTTAAAGAATCGCAGACAGAAACGTGTCGAGGCCCTTCAAGAATATGAAGTAGATCTTGCCAGGTTAATGCGATTTGCCTACCCATCAGCTCCGGAAAACATAATGTAATGTTTGACAGTTCAAACACTTGTTTATGGAGTCAGTGACCACAAAATGCAATAAACACTCCGCTTAGCCCGTCACAAAACATTGGTCGATATCTTGTCCGCTGCTGTAGAGTACGAGACAGCTACGCAGGCTTCTGGAGGATACAGTAAAGTGAGGACTGCATAAGAAAAGAACACGTGGAAGATAAACTCGACCAACTGGTTAACATAATGAAGAGCTTTACTGATAAAAAGATGAAGACCAAGACCACCAGGTGCTGCAATTGTGGTGAACTGGAACATGTACTCAGATCTTGCAAACGCCCTAGGGACACAACAAATGAAGACAATACGGCACAGGTAAATTAGAGCGGGTCGGCCTAGAGGGGGCAGTTTCGACCCGAAACCGTTCCGAAGACCCTCTCATACTGTGGCCTCTTTGAAATGCCCTGATGATAGTGTACATGTAGATGGCGAAGTAAATGATAGAAAGTACACTGTTCGTGGATACTGGAGCATCTAGGACCATTATACGACCAACAACCATAAATAACCGTAAGAGACTTCTACCAACAAGATTGCGACTGTGGACTGCCACAAGAGAAAGTGCCAAAATCCATGGGAAAATCCAGTTTCAATTTAGGAATTGGTACAGAAAAGTTCGCTTATACTGTTATTGTCGCTAATATCGAAGTTTTCTTTAATTATGCCTCTTTTGGCAGTTATAAAGTCTTGGCCAAATGTTACCAAGTTGTTTAGCCTTGTTCTTGTTAGGCTGTAGATGACAAAGAAACTGACTTGTGTTTATCATTAGACCAACTCCTCTTTGGAGGTGACCCTTCTGGATTTGTTGGGCCTTGTGAATGTTAGGCACTTCTGCCTGAATAACTTCCGTGGCCTGTTTTGCTATCTCTGGCACTTTTGCCTGAGATTGCCCTTGTTCGACTACTGCTGGTGGCACATTTGCCTGTTCAGCAGTAGAAGTTCGTGAAAAAGTTTCTTCTTCTTCTTCTATAATTAGGTCCATAGTTGTTCCCACGAGTAGCTGGGGAAGGGTACGTTCAACTCGTCCGCCGCTTTAGACTGGCAAACCTATTTACACGGGAGGGCTGCCGGTATTCCGGAGGTACCGGTTGAAACAGCTCTTTCGAAGCTGGCACAGCTGCTACACATCCATCGTCACGGTTTACTGACACAGATTAGGCCTGGTGTTCGTCCTTCTTGGTTAGTTTTCCAAAGGCATGGCAAATAAATGCCTTTAGCTGTAGGGTCATATTTTTAAACTGCAAGCCCCTCCACTGCGGCGAAAGCGAGGACCCGTGAAGTTAAGATAGGATAGATTATCCCGCCTCGACCTCCGACGAAAGTGAGTTGGTTCGCGGCGGCAGTTTTCGCAAAGGATTTTGGAGGTTTTTACGTCCCCTCACCCTACTTATATCTGCCACTAGTCAGAGATGCTGGCCGTCCTCCTATCCACCATCTGGAGACCCGCCCGGTAGACGCTTAACCCCCGGGGTAAGAAGGCTTATTAAAGCGAGTACTTGAAAGTGATGATGATTCCGAAAACAGAAGATAGTTGGTCATTCCAAAGACTAGAGTAGTCGAAGCAGTTACATTATGAGGACATCTCGGTGTTAAGAAACCCCTTTAGTTTGTGAAAGGTTTTATTGGATGCACAGTTTCGATGATGTAAAGGACTGGTGTAAGAAATGTACCACCTGTGCTATGAGTAATGGACCATAACAAAAAAGGAAGACCCCCATGAAGCAGGACAACGTCGGTAGCCCATTTGAGAGGATTGCCTTATATATTGCTGGACCATTCCCCATGACCGAGAATGGTATTGATTATGGATTATTTCACGAAGTGGATAGAAGTCTACGGCATTCCAAATCAAGAGGCCGCAACTGTTGCAGATGTGTTGATTAGAGTTTATCAGTCGATTTGGAGTGCCCTTGCAGATCCACAGTGACCAAGGCAGAAATTTTGAAAGCCAGATTTTCCGAGGAATCTGTGACAGATTAGGCATGAAGAAAACCAGAACTACGGCATCGCACCCATAGTCGGATGGAATGGTAAAGAGAATCAATAAGACCATTGGCAAATACCTGTCAAAAGTGGTTTCCAACCTACAGCAAGATTGGAATCAGTATCTTTCACTCTTTGCAATGGCCTATAGATCCACTGTCAATAAATCAACAGGCCAAACACTAGCAAAGCCCTATTTGGGCGTGAGATGAGACTACCGTGCTACCTCGAGTTTGGATGCCAACCTGGAAATGACATAGCCGGTGAAGTTTCAAAGGTCTTGGAAAGATCCATTCCTCATAAAAAAAATTCATATACCGTATAAGTAAGATCCCAAAGGGTAAACCAAAGGTAGTGCTCCAAAACCAGTGCTCCAAAACCAGTTGCATAAAGTTGAATATTATGAAACTGGATACGAAAATTTATTATATCATAGGTTGCGAGAAGAAAACAAATAAAAATAAACATTTTTTTTTGTTTTAAAATCAATATACAGGGTGTTTCATAATATATGCGCAGGACTTAGGACGTGATAGCTCGTCAAAAAATATGAAAAAACGTTTCTATTAACTTACCCTCTAAAATGCACCATTTTCGAGATACAGGGTGTTGAAATTGAAAAAAAAATTCTACGCCACTGGAAAAAGTACGGTTTTGATAGGCCCATTTGAACCGCCAATGTGTTCTACACAAAAAAGGTACTCTTGGTCATACGCTCTAAAGTCGACCGTTTTCGAGAAAAATCAAATTTTGTTTTATTTCCAAAAATTGACCATGTATTTAAACATTAAAATTTGATTTTTCTCGAAAACGGTCGATTTTAGAGCGTATGACCAAGAGTACCTTTTTTGTGTAGAAAACATTGGCGGTTCAAATCGGCGTCTCAAAACCGTACTTTTTCCAGTGGCGTAGAATTTTTTTTTCAATTTCAACACCCTGTATCTCGAAAATGGTGCATTTTAGAGGGTAAGTTAATAGAAACGTTTTTTCATATTTTTGGACGAGCTATCACGTCCTGAAGTCCTGCGCATATATTATGAAACGCCCTCTATACATTGTTATTGAAAGTTTATATCAAAGAATGCAAGGTTGAATATAGAAAAATAGAATTTGGTTAGTGAACTTACAACCTAGTAATAATATTGTTTAAGTCCTTATTTTCCATTTTAAATCAGCACAAAATAATCACAAGACAATACACAATAAAATAACCCACTTTCTTTAAAAATAAATAACTTTAACAAGCAATAAGTCGTTGAGAATAATTTATATGATTTTCTATTTGTCAATAAAATGAATGTTATGAAGTTATGCATACATAAGGAAGTCATATTGGTTAAATAGATATTAGTAATTTTTATCAGAACACAATTGTATAATCTACTCAAAATCTAGTCAAAATTAAAAAGAAATATTGTATGTAACACGTTACGAAATGCCTCGGGAATTTATGTTAACGTTTTGTACAGAGCTTTTAGAGAGGATTACAAAGGATTATTTTTCACTTTTAAGATTAAAACCTAATTAATTTATAATATAAGACCATCTTACCATAACTTGTACCTGTAAGCTAGTATCCATAAATACTTGTCGCATCCAATTCCATTATGTTCGTTTTTTGGTTCTATAACTTCAATCGACATATATTATGAAACACTGAATTACACCTATAATACTATTCTTATACAGTGTTTCACAACCATTGTATAAGTAATAAAAAATAAAATAAAAAAAAGAATTGTATTTATTTTATTAAGAGTAATACTTAAAAATTATAGATTAAGCAGACATTTTCAATTATTTCATTTTAATCTTATTCTATTCTGTAATCGTGACGCTCTTATTGTTAAATAAATCCATAGTAAGAGCACTAAGGAATACAGGAATTGATTTTTGATGCATTAAGTGTAAATCAATCAAGCTTTCTAAAGTTTCACTAAATGCATTCTTCATGAGGTTCAAGGATCCATTACTATCGACCTGGAAGCACAATGCATCATCGGGTCGTTCAGCATAAATGCTTCTTAACATATACAAGGACCCTTGAGTCCGATCTATTTTGTAACCTAAAAGTTCATTTATATCATTCCTGAAATCATCCACCTGCGATTTAAAATGATCTTTCATCATCTGTGCCTGTGCTTCTTGCGATTTCAGTTTTTCTTTTAATAAATTAACTTCTTTAAAGTTCATGGTTATATCTCCCAATTTGCTATTTTCTATGCCGTCTTCGTAATTTTTAATCTTTCTCTTTAGCCTTTCTATGTCTTGTTGTAATTTTTCTACCAACTTTCCTCTCTGCTCCAGACTTTCAGCTAATGGGTTGACAGCTTGGTGAAGAATTTTTCCACCAAGTAATGTATCCTCGCCTTCGAGGTAAGCTTCTAACTTTATTTCAAGTTCCTCGCGCCTTTCACGTAGTTTATCATTTTCAAGCTTCAATTGTTGAACTTCATCTTTCAATCTGGTAATTTGTTCAGTTCTTAATGGTATAGTATCTAAAAATAGAGTATTTATTTAAAAATATTTAACTGGCTATTTTGTTATATACAGATTTAAGAAAGAGGGTCACATTTCTAAGTCTATACAAAGCGGGACAAATATGAAATAAGCGTTACAAAGAAGATTATTCAAAACCTTGGCCGATGAAGTTGACTGTCAATACGGGGACCTACTCCTTCACTCTGAATTCCGATGGTTAAGTAGAGGACGGGTGCTGAAACGTTTTAATGATGTCCTATCTGGCATAGTTCAATTTTTCAAACAACGCGATGAACCGACTCCGGAACTAGAAAATTCAATCTGGCTTAGAGATTTTGGTTTTCTCGTGGACATTACAGAGAAATTAAACGAACTTAATTTGCAGCTTCAGGGGAGAGACAAAGAACTAGCTGAAATGATTTCCGATATAAAAGCATTTATCAAAAAGCTGGAGTTTTGGGAACGAAACCTAATTAACAGCGATGCCAAGCATTTTCCTATTCTTTCAGAAAAATATCTCAAAATCCATTAGAACCCTATGACAGCAAATATCATGTAGAAATAGTTTCTACCCTGAAGAATAACTTCAAAAATCGTTTTAAGGATTTCAACGAAATGGCTTTAGTAGCGCAGTTTGTTTCACCCTTTATGGAAATTGATATCCAACAGTTTGCAACTTTTGTTATGCAGAACTTTGGCGAAGACATCGCTGCAACAGAAATGGAAGTAATTGAGTTTCAAAATGATTTAGCCTTAAAATCGTTAGTCTCAAGTACCAAATGTATCTGGCCTATTGTAAGTAAAGACAAATATTCAGTTCTATGCCGTGTTGCCTTGAAAGTGAAAGCATTATTCAGTTCAACCTATTTATGTGAATCTTCTTTTTCCAATATGAAGTTTATTAAGAACAAATATCGCAATCGACTTACAGATGAACATTTGGATAATTGTATTCGAATGGCTGTATCAAATTATACTGCAAACATTAAAAAAATTATCGATTAGTCTGAGTGTCAGCCTTCTCATTGAACGTGCTTTTTTATTTTTCAATGTTTATGTTCATGATAATGCGTTACTTGTTTGTTGTTATTATTAACTATTTTTAAATCTTACGTGACATGCCGTTGTGGCTGGATAAAAGTTTGTGTTTAGGAATGTAGCTATGAACAAGTACGTACTAGTAATATTAGTTATTTTGTTATTAGTTTATTATTAGTACCTATGTATTACCAGTTAAATAGTAAAATAAATACATATAATGATAAATTAACTGTGGATTATTTCATTTACGTTGCGTTACGTGGCTTCCGTGTGGGTAGCTCGCTGTTTATTCCAAAATTAACAAAGTAGCTCAACACATTGAGAGGTTGGCGACCACTGCTCTAAATAATGGGAATCATTATAACCTAGGTATCATTGTATTCTACACATATATCTACAGGGTGTCCCATTAATGCGTAATTATTTAATATTTCAATTTGTATTAGAGACACACAAACAAATAAATCGAAAACTAATAATAATAGTAATAGGGAACCTTTAGTTAACTGACATTATTTTTGATTTTAGTTTTTAATTCTAAAATAAAAAACAGGGTGTTCCATTAAAAATAATATAATTTTGTATATTTTCTCTTATGTGGGACATCCTGTATACATCTAACAAATTTTAAATTGTAGCCGTCTGTAACCTACGTATTCCTCCCAAACGAATTTTTTATATCTTTGGTCGTTTTCCCATAAAGCTCCGTCCCGTTGAACGTGAGCCACCCTGTATACAGGGTGGTCCATAAACGAGGGACTGACCGAACCTATACATTTTTAAAGCAAAATACCCTGCAGGTAGTTATACATATTTGTTTTCACATCGTCAGTTTTAAAAGACTTCATTCATTTGCTATTAGGGTGTGTCAAAATGCGAGGTTACGATTTTCTCAATTTTTAAATGGAATAAATACCCTGTATGTTATACCACCAATTATTTAACAACGCTCAACATCGCAGAGCTGTGCCGTTTTTAATCACGCCGGCAGGATCGTGTAGCGTGATTGTACTTAGGACCTAGGATGAGATAGCAACAAGTCCCTGATATACTTGGAACAGTCAGTAGCGCAACAATCACAAGTGAATAGTGCTGAGTAATATTTCGTAAAGTCAATTTTATCTTAACATTTTGTGGAAAAAAGTACGAAGAGTGAATTGAACACTTTGTTATAAGTGAAAACAAAAATATCAGAATCAACAAATAAATACCTTTAATTACGTTTCAATAATATTTACTGTGATTTCTATTAGGGTACGAAATTCTTTGATCATTTAATTTGTTTTGAATAACTAATAGATAAACCTTTTTTTTACTACATAATGAATAGTGATTCACATTTAAAAATATTGTTGTTTCAAATTGATAGTTGTTTACATATATAAGGCAACAAATTATTGCTAAATTTAATTATCTTGATGGTTTCATCATTTACTTGATGAAAATCCATAATTAATATAGGAAAAACAAAACTGTAGTACCTACGTGGATTTTCATAAACAATTTTATTTAATATAGGATTCAATATGACATATTTCAAAGTACAACTTCTTCATCGGGACGGTGGTGTGGCGGTCTAACGCGCTTATATTCATTTATAGGCAAGTTTACGAGTCAGAGACTGCTGGGCTTCGAATCCCAGACCGGACCATGTGGATTTTTAATTAACTTGCATGGTTCGGTTTAGGATTTGATGTGTGCCGTATTAATAGAAATTCAATTTCTGTTGATATGACATGCAGATTATAAAAACGCCATGCATTACAGTCTCGATGATGGTGGATGAGGTTTTCCTCACCTGTAAGTCAAATGGCACCATCAATCATCTCTAAGTCGCCCCGGAGCGCCACGGCAAATAATAACAATAATAGCCGTCCCTTTCCCCGCACAAGCTCAGCTTTTGGGGTTAAAATTCACTCGTAAGGGGGTGAATTAGGGAGAGTATTATTATTATTCAGATGTATTTATCTAATTTACATTTCAGTGTTTATTATATAGTTGAAAATTTAAGTTCAGTTGTTATTGAAATCTAAAAAGCCACACAACAACAATATACAAAATTGATTAAATATTTTCAAACTGATCGTTTAAAAAATAACAATCTTGACACTAAAAAAATGGAACGGACATGAACTGAGATGGTTGAATCTAAATGTAAAATACATTAAAGAAAATAGAAATAGTTTCCCGATATTCTAATAAAAAAAAAATGAATTTACGATATTCTAATAAAAAAAAATTAATTTATCTAACCTGTACGACCTGGAACCATCGCGAGTTGCTTCGCAAAAAATTATACATAAAATAGGAAAAATTAAAAAAAACACTAAATTTACTAATTTCGTAATATAGGTAATGCTTTCAATCCTAGACCATTTCGATCATTTAATCATAATTACTTTCAAACATATGTGATTTCGATCATTTGTAATATCTATCATAAGCGATTTCGATCATTTGTTCTAATTTTGATGAAGTAACCTCAACTGGCATTAGGCATAAAGTAGTTTCCACCAGTTCCTGATGATAAAATTCATCGCCCTGTTTCGTGGGCATTTGAGATAAGGTGTTGGGGTACCCGAGTCGGAGCTAGTAATCTTGGCAACTTGCCCCATGGCCATATTAAGAAACAACCACTACTTCTGTTTCAACTGAACCACCACCGAAAAGAAACCTCATCCTTGCATTAGGTCCTTTGTCTACCTCGGATTGGAAGAAAACAGCTGAGGCGGATACCTGACGACTGGAAATGTCATACAGTTTTTTAAGGCACTGATTAAGTATTTTTTATAAGAGTGGAGAGCTGAAAACCACTTCAGTGTTTATTTTTCAACATTTCAATTATTTTTTTTTATTGCCTGAAGTATCAGATTTGTATAAATGGTTTAAACATAAAACATAAAAAAGTGGATCCAGATTTGTTAGACAATTATAGACCTATCAGTATCCTTTGCTCCTTTTCCAAAATATTTGAACTTACAGTATATGAGCAACTATTCTTATTTTTTATAGACAAAAATTGTTTAGTTCCACATCAAGATGGTTTCTTTGCTGGAAGGAGCACAGAAACTGCATTATTTGAACTGACTACCAAAATTTATAACTCTCTGGATGCCGGAAATGTTTCTTGTGGAACTTTTCTGGATCTATCCTGAGCGTTTGACTGTATTGATTTTAATATTTTATATAAAAAAACTACAACATTACGGAGTTAGACATAAAGGACTAAACACAAATGTACATTAAAACTAGATAGTACTAGTTTGTGTATACAGTCAGAAGCGTTGAATATCTCCAGGGGGAGTCCCACAGGGCAGTCTCCTACGTCCCCTAATTTCTATAGTTTACATAAATGACCTAATACGATCATCAAAGAAGGTCAAATATGCAGACGACAGCTCACTATTTGTTGAAGCATCAAATTTTCCAGGGACAGTTCTGTGCTTTCTTCGGTGGAAGAATGGTTTCTAAACTCGAGACTAATCCTCAATCCTGATAAAACCAGTGCAGTTTTTTTTAAACTAACCGTGGGCCAGATACTCCTGATAATATTATGTTAAATAATCGTCAAATATCGTTTTCACAGAATGCTAAATGTCTTGGAATCTATCTCGACGAATCATTAAATTTTTCATTCCAATTAGACTTTCTTTCTAAGCAGTTACATACAACTTGCTATGGATTGAGGATCATCACCAAAAATGGTAACAGTAACATGGCCAAAACATTTTATTTTTCTAACTTCTACTCGAGAGCAACATATGGTATTCTGCTATGGAGGTCAAGCACAGATACTTTCAGGATACAGTCTTGTAGAATACATTTTAAATCCTTAAATATACTTACAATTCCTGCATTATACATACATTTAAGTGCATTACATTTTTGTTTAAAAATAATCATTATTTTGAAGAGTTCAAATCTACTCAAGCTTATGGTATAAGGCATAATATTAACTACAACTTTCCATATCACAAACTATCTGGTTATGAACGAGGAGCGTTAAATTCATGAATAAAATGATACAACCATCTGTCTGTAGACATTAAATCTGGCACATTTAAACAAATGAAAAAAAAAATGTAATAACTATTCTGTGTAATTTACAACCATATTCCATCTCTGATTTCCTAAATAGCCAACCTAAACGATTATCGAGGGACGAGTGCTTGATGATTTTGTTCAAAATGCTTGACCACTCTTAAATTAATATTAACTATATTTGTAATAGAACTATATTTCTGTTTCTTTTTGACTAGCTTTGTACATTTTCTGTATGTATATAACGGCCAGTCTTTTCACCTCTGAGTAAAGTTGAAAGTAACTACTTGCTGATTAAACTGTAGGGCTATTGTTTGTTAATCTGTCGAGTAAACCTACACGTAACTTTACTCAGAGGTGAAAAGATCGACCCTTAATACAATAAACTAAACTATTTATTTATTTATTTATTTCACTTGAGTTTTTTTTAAGTATTTGAATATTTACAAAAAGAGCACCACACTGCCTTAAATTTCTTGAAAATCTATATAAGTGTCTAGAGTTTGGAAAATTTGTCCATGTATAGAGTAGATAGATATTTATTGATGTAAAATAAAAATAAATATTTTACATGTGTCAATGTTAAAAGTATAAAAAAAAGATACATAGGTATATATACAGAAAATACAGTTACAATTTAGAAAAATATAGACAAAAAAAACATAGATACACATATCATATTAAAACATACTTAATAAAAAAAGATAAAAATTAAAAAGTTATCTTCACCAAAAAGGTTTACACATTACTCACATACACATATGGACACATGTGATAAGAATTCGTCAATGGAATAAAAGCAGTGGCGAATTCTTATTTTAAATAAATTAAAAGATGAGTTTTTATAAGCTTGAGGTAGGGAATTGTACAGTTTAATGATAATATATCTATAAGAATAATGAAGTTTGGTTAATCTGTAATTAGGTAAAGATATATGATAATTTCCTCTGGTGCCATAAGAATGCTCTGTCTTATAACATTATTAACAATTTGTTTTTCATGTATAAAAGACACTCTAAAATAAAACAACATGGTAGTGGTAGTAGGCAGATGGCCGATTGTAAATCCCTTTTAACATTTTAGAATATCCCAACCAGCTTACCTGTTGTGTAATTCATATTCAAAGGATGATGTCTGATAATTTAAATGAAGTCTAAAAATAAAACTAACCTCTTAACCAGCAAAAAAATTAATAAATATTGAATAATATGAAGGTATTTAATTTATTTCTTAGGTTTTACTCTCATTCTATTTTCTTAACAGACATTGTCCTTATAATTTTATCTAAATTTCTACTTTTGAAATCTAGTGGCGCCACCGGGTATGCTTTTGATCTGAACTTTAATATTAATTTAACCCTACTGACGACCTATAGTGCTCACTGACGAAAGGCATGTAGTTTGTAAGGGGAAAATTTCTTTCTCTAGACAAGATCACGGAATACAAAAACATACTTGTCAACCTAAATTAAACTTCGTACTTAAAAAAAAAGATCGTTTAAGGTTACGATAGTTTAATAACTCAAGGGTACAGAGTTAAAAAAGATGAATGCCCAAAAATCGGGATTTTGAGATTAATATGTGAATTCATACCTAAAATACATTAGAATCTAACAGTCTTCGAACCAGCTAAAACCAATGAGAGTCACAAGTTACGGAAAATTTTAATAAACGTGTTCAGAGCAATAAAGATGAATGTCCCGCCATGTCGGTTAAAAAAGATGAATTTTCACTGGCGATCACGTGTTTAGTTCAGAACAAACGTGAAAATTTAAATTACATTCACAGGGGGCATAGTTATACAAGTAGCATAAAACTCTACTACTAGCAAATAATGCTGGACCTGAGTATTAAATACTCTATTAAGCAGTTAAAGAAGGCTTTACTTGAGCATTCATTTGAAGCTGTCCCAATTAGCCCAATTAGCAATGATTGCCAACAGGTCACAAACAGATGTCAAACAATGCATAGCTAATTTGCATTTCAATTAGATTTATGCATACATAAATGCTTCAGAATATTAAGGACATATCAATCAATCCCAAAACTTGGTTGGAAATTCCAAGAAAAATTACTGTTGAGCCAACAGACAACGGTCAATATTGTCATGGAGAAATTCTTAAATAGTCTAATAACATAACCTCACAAATTTTAATCAAAAAGCTACCAAGCGGCACTTTCGTCATCTAAATAGTATTCAATGCCAGTAAGCTTTATTTATGTTAGCATCGGCGAGTGCTTATTTGATGACGGCAAATAAATATGAATGGCCTGTGTTGTCAAGTATTGCCAAAACGTGCGAAATTAAAAGGATTCTAAGAAATTAGACATTTTAAAGTATTTGTTGCACATTACCGGACTCCCATTAATGCATAATTACTTGACAGCAGTTGCGAAAAAATAGTAAGTACGAAAGTATCTAATCCTGAAGTTTACGTCGCCGCGTATTAAGCATGCGAGTCTATGGGAGATTTTATTTTTTTTGCATTTTTTTAAATTGTGTGTGTTATATGTCATCAAACCATATATATATTTTTTTTACTTTCCATTTTATTTAGTAATCTCATATACCTGAATGAAAATTATAACTCCACAGGTTAACATATCCTATTAAACTCAAAATTCTCTTCTTAATAGGCAAAACGTTCTTATTCATTAGGTATTTCTTTGCGTATTTCCCATAATACTCCTGTTGAACAATTACGGAATAATGGGATACTCTATATAGAGGCACAAAAGTATGTAAATATATAAATTCGATTTTTTTTTTTATTAGTCTGATTTACTTTAGAGTAGGTATGTGGGACAGATTCGTGAGAATGTTCATAACTACCGTACAGTTGCTTCTCTTGATACAGTGAATATAATTACATCCATCGCATGAATCAGTACCTAAATATATTGATTAAATTAACCCTTTAACGCCCAAAATTATTTATCGAATTGATTTCAACGTAACGTTAGTCAGGGTGCTTGGGGGTACCTAAGGAACCATTTCAATGACATTTTTTGGTCATATGCTATGTCACTATGTTTATACCTACCGGTAAACCATTTCACCAGAGAGCATTTAGCATAAAATATGTTTTAAATGTTCCCTGGTAAGAACGGTATACCACCTATATTTTTTATGTTTTTATAGGGGCTTTTCATTCTTTTGGGAGTATATTTCAATCCAAGAAATACATATTATTTCCAAAATAAGTATGATATATTACTAAGCATTTTACAAAATAATAATTATTGTTGATGGAAAGGTACAAAACAGTCTTAGAACATTGCTGACATCGCCGCATTGTTGTTTTTCTGGGAAAATGATCACCGTTTCCAAACAAGCCTACAAGTTGTGGAGGTCCAGGCTTCTTCCTTGCTGTGAAGTTTCCGATAAGTTGAACAGCAAGTTTGCTCCGAAATTAAAAATGAGTCATTGGTTTTTCACGCGGATTTGTAGATTTCAAGGTTTCCTTGAAGAGTATGTAGAAATTCACGATACCGGCATCAACGAAGTAATAGAATAGTTTCATCAACCATCTCCTGCTTTTTCAACCTATGCAATAAGCAGCCATCGTCTGATCAAATCTGTCGACACCTCCCATAAACATATTATACTCCACAATTGATTTTGGACAGGCTATGCTTTTCCTTTCCCCCACTCTGTTTGTCGGAAGAACCTGTCCAGTATCAGCCACATTATGTAAGTTGCTGCATACTGTCACAGCCTTTTTTCCACGATCTTTCCATTTAGAAATGGATATTTCATTACAGGTAGCAAAGTCATATTGTCCAACGGTTATTTTTTGTCTTCTAATAATTTATGTTTGGGAAAATTCGTATGTTATGAAAGTTTTGACTTCTTGACCAGTACTTTCGCATTTGAGGCAAAGAGTTGAAACCCATTATAATTAAGACTCCCATAAAGGCTTTGAGCTCTTCCACCGATAAATCTAGCCTTTTGTTGCTTTGTGTTGCATTCAAATTAGATTGTTCAACAATTTTGTCCAAAGCGCAAAATCATCGATCGCTGTTTCGTCAACAAATTCTTGCTCTTCCTCGCTGTCGCTTTTATCTAATGCCGGCTGGAGCAGTCGTGGTTCGTCAAGCTTATACGTTTTATCTGCAACGGAATCATCAGAATCATAATCAATGAAATCTTTTTCTGGCGTAGATGGGACATCTGGGGAGAATATCATTTTTCTTTTCCTGGTTCTTAGTTCGGGTGTTGATAGTCCTGATGAAGAAGGTGTGGCAGAATCATGAGATCCTCTGGTGGTACTTGGAGTTACAGGTTCATTAGAAAATTAATCTTCTGCATCTGAGTCGCCGTTTATGTCTGAATTTTCTGCATGATCTTCCGTAATTTCTGATAGAGCCTCTGCGAGCTCAGCATCAGTAAGTGCTTTTTTCCAGACAATTCCGCGTTCCATTCTCAGACTGAGATAATAAAAATAGTATCAAAGTACAAAATAAATAAAAATAGTACCTAACTGTATTTCTTTGGATGAGTAAAAATAATCGTCAATCTATTAGATGTACCCCCATATAAAGAGGTAGGTACTACCAGTACCTGTGGCGGTACCACTTTTTATCGAAGTACTACCTGTATATACCAAAAAAATACAGGTCGTGTTTATCATATTTCCTAAACATCTATTTATTTTTATATTATATACTCCCCCAAGAGACCGACCGCAATATTTGTTGAAAAAAAAAATTCCCCATATTTGGTGTAATATCACATACTTTCGCAAATATTTACCGAGCGTACTATCCGGTCGATCATAAAACGTTTGAAACTTAGTGCTATATACCTAGGAAGTAAATATTTGTTATGCTGCCCTCAAAAATACTGAGAAAACGTGCAAATTATTTTCATGAGTTTGAGCTATTTTTAACCTCAAAAATTACTTGATTTCTCATACAACGAAATGAGGGCTTGAAAATAAAATAAATCGAAATCGAACTATTTTACGGGGTACAATATATCTCCCTAATTGAAACACCTATTAGATTCAATTGATTATCACGAAAAACACTTTATTTTACCAAAACTGTTGCGCCACTACATCAACAACAAAACTTTTGAGCCGGAATGTCAAATGGTATGAGTGTTATACCACTCGAAAGAAATTTCCCGCCAAAAGTAGGATACACCCTTCTTCGCGACCTTGGGTAGCATAGAGATGTTGTAAGAGGTTGCTACCGATCGATCCGAACGATTTATGATATCATCAGAGTAAGGATTTGCCAAGCACATGCCTGAATGATGCTGGTATATGTGTAAAACCAGAGAGCGTTAAAGGGTTAAGAAGAGGAAGGTGACAAATTTTAGGGAAGTGAGGAAAGGTTAACTCGAGTTATTAAAGTGGAGAAGAATATTTAATAGTTGATAGAACCGATTCCAAGTATCCTAGACAAGGAACTGTCTACATAAATTAACAAATTAAGATACCAGGAATCAGTTGTATGAGCTATTGGGGTAAGAAGAATGTGGAGAGTAGGGGGACAACAGAAAAAAGCTGAGCATCGTGCTAAAATTTATAGAAGCGCCAAAGAGGGAACATTAATAGGTCTAACACAGTTCCTTTAAAAGCCCCAAAACTAGAATTTTGTAATTTCACCCTTCAGGTGACACAACCTGTGTTGACATTAGCCGAAATTTTTTAAACAGCTTTACTTTGTAGTATCATACTTTACCCACTGTAGCGAGGTTTTAGTTTAACAGTATGCAACGTTGAAGTCAAGCAAACTTGTTACCAACTATTTACTGGGAAAACGGCTACCCTAGTTCTCAGTTGCCCACTCTGTATAATTATGAAAAATCTTATAGAACAATGAAACTGTTCGTTTATCATTTATTAATTAAACCTAAAAGGAAAAATAACTTACCACCATGTAAGTGAGGTTGAGAATTCTGTAAATCGTTCTCTAACTTAGCAACCATATCTCTATAATCTGAAACGATTTTTTCCAAATTGTCGATGCGCTCTTTCTGTGATTGTACTTGACTCGAAACACTACCAACTGTTGTTGTATTTACATACATGGTAAGATCTCTTTCATATGAATCTAATTGTAGTCTGTAGCTGTCTCGTTCTCGACTTACTAACAACAACTTTTTCTCCATTCTGTGGATTAACATCTGTTTTTGTTCGCTGGTTTGTTTGAGTTCTTTGATCAGTTTTTGGCATTTTTCAACTTCAGACTTTGCAATTTTAGCTTCCTAAAATAAAAATCCTTTCTTATTATTTAAAATTTAATTAAACATTTAAGATTCAATTCAAATTTGATTGGTATCTTCAAAAGGGTGCTAGCCTAACCAAAATAATTAATAATAATAAAAAAATGTTTATTTTATTTTCTAAATTAGTAAAAGCATTATTTTAAAATTAGTAATTTTTTCTGAATGACCTAAAATAATTTATTAAATTTGTAGATTTTCGTTAGTGGGTCGTAGAAATGTTATACTGTACAATTCGAGTGAATTGTACATATCACACTCAAACGACTGAGCACTCGGCCTACGTGGGATATGGCCATCATATCCACTCTTGTTGCACACTACTATTTGATGTTATAGTTAAGTTGAAAATTAGTGGGATGATCTCATCGCCTTTCACTGCGACCCAGATGGACATTTGTAATTCATGTCAAACTTATAGTTCACAATACAAGCCACACCTTTTGATGAAGGCCATGGTTGAATTGAGTGAAACTTGTTTAAAATCAGTGAGCTCCAGTCAGGTGAATCCGAAGATCTGGAACCTAGTTCTTTCCAAAGCAGAGCAGGTACATATAATGTGACCTGCAGTTTCGTCTTCCACACTGCAGTATCGACAGTCCGATGTTTGTTGCAGACCTATTATTCGCATGTGGTTACCTAAACAATAATGTCCAGTCATATGTCCCATGAGAATGAGTAGTTCTTTCCTACTCTATTCCAGGAATTGAGCAGGTATAAATGCCTTCGAATGAGTTAGCCCTGGGGTATATCTCCAGTACATGAGAGTAACAGCCTCTGTTCTTTTTGAGATAATTCCTTTGGCAGTGCTTTTCTACTTTTTCATTGCCATGCTCACCACTGTGTCCCGGCATCCAGATCAAGGTAACTTTGTTCCAGGCACCGAGACACTCAGGTTTTGAGTCAACTAGATTGGAACTCATGGCCTTGAGGGCTATCTGGTTATCCAAAAAGATGTTTATAGTCTTGTTGGGGTTAGGAGAAAAGGAATCAACTCTCTCACTCCCAATTTTATAGCAATCACTTCTGGTTGGAAGATCTTTTGCAGAGTGCCCAGGTTTATTGATATGTCAACTCTGGGCTGCTAGCCGGAAACTCCCACTTCTACTCCTTTTTCAGTTTTGGAGCTGTGATATTGGAAAATGTTTAATTTTATTTGTTTTAAATAAAAAAAGGTGAAAACAAAACCAATTCACCATTCATTTAATTTACAATGAGACGTTCAAGGATATCTACATCTACAACAAAAAGTATACAGTCTATATGGTCCACACATTCTCAGATAGCTGCTGCTGACAGCAACAAATTAAAAAATATTTCGAACAAAGGTATGTAGGTAGGTAAAAGCACTTATTTGTTAAAAAAAAAAATAATAATAATAATAATAAGTTAATGCATACATTTATAATAATGAAATGCGTTATTCTAACAAAAATATTTAAAATTATCGAATAAATTATAAATGTTATATATTTTAATGTTTTTACTTACATGAGTTACAGTTTTAAGTTGGGATTTCATTTCAACTTTTTGTGCCGTCAAACTAAGCTCTCGTTGCTGCAATCTCTCAACGATATTTCTTAACTGATGAGGCAAAGAGGAATCACAATCCATTGACTCACAAATTCCCCTTGCCACAGCTCTCCATTCATTCAAATACATAACATTCTGGGTTTCCTGAATCTATTGAAAAATATTTATTTTATCTATTTAATCAAAATAATAAATACCAATTTTTAGATTGTCTTTAAACTCCATTTATTACAATTTAATTGCTTAATGACATGCTAATATTTGAGGGTGTGATTAATTAGCTCATTTTTTAAAGAAATGATCATATGACCCTATGTATTATGTCCACAGTAGGTTTTTTCAGGTTTCTATAAAATTTGATGAAAACTGTCTGAGAACCAGTGGAACAGTTCAATTCCAAATTATTCGTTGCATACAACTATTAAAATGTCGACTGGTCAACTAGTCCTCTGACAGTTCTTCGACGTATATTTTTGAAGAACCCGAACATACTTTAAGACTTAATTTTTTTGCTACAGGGTATTGAACATTTTTTAAACATTATTTTTTAATGTCCCTGCAAGTACTTCAAATATCATTTTTAATTTAGGTATGTTTTAATATTATATTAAACCAAATGTTTGTTATAAAACTTATTCTATTCCTTTACCAGTAGGGTCCTTGCAAACATGTCCTGATATTTTTTCTGATTAGTCTGGTGAATTTTACATGAAACAATCTCATGCGTTTTTCTTTCAACATTTTGTGAAATAAGGTTATGAATTTTTCAGTTATTTATATAAAAAAACTATTATTGCTTTTTAAAACTCACAGGCTTTTACAGTGTCAATCAACAGACTGGTAGTTGTAAAGTAAGCATATAATATGGAAGGATAGATACATTTATAAATAAAATTATTTGGAGAGGCAAACTCTCGGATCTTGAAATATTCAACATCATCGGTTGAGAAGAAAACTATCATATGTACATTTTTTTTTTTTTTTGAAAATAACTAAAACCAAAATGGACTCCCATCTATTTAATAGTTATAAGTTACAATGAGCTATAATAATAAATAAGTTAAAATAAAGTACAATAATGGAAACCAATTATATATTAACTAGCACCTAGGTGAAAACACCTGTATGTGCTGACAAAAATTAAAATTTTATTTTAATTATATTTAATGAATTATAAAGGAAATAAAGAAAAAAAAAAACATTTTTATTAAATAAAAAAATCAAACTTGAACAATTTATGCAAGAAACAGAAAAAAAAACTATTTAAAAAAATCCATGTATTAAGTCCGTTATTCTTGGAATATTCTGATAAACTTTGCATTATTTTGGAAAATGTATAATTTGTTAACTTTACAGAATTTTTTATATTTGTTTAAAAATTTTATATGAAGAGGTAGAGAGCGTTATAGAACTTTGTCCATAGATAATTTACACTGTTTTTAAAAAACTCACTATTTGGTTTTGGTACTTTAATGCACATGTTCGATGCAGTTCTAGTGTTATGTCTATATTCTAAAGGGTTTTTTAAAAATTCATTTTTTTGTATATAACAACACACTGCGTGAATTTATAAATATCTAACATTGCTAATTTTTTTCATTATATAAAGTTATGGTGGGATATAGCAGTTCCATTTTAAGTGCTGGTCTATAATTATACCTAGATATTTGGATGTTTCTGTTTCCTGTATGTCTAAATTTTGACATGTTAAGCTTATAAATTAAGGTCGATCAGCCACTGTCTTTGAAAAAGCAATGTAGTTTGTTTTGTTAACATTCAAAGACAATTTAAAAACATCCAGCCAGTTTTTGACATGTTCCATTCCAACTATAGCACGTGTCTTGAGGGCTTCCCAATCTTTATCACTGAAGACTAGCACTATATCATCAGCATATGATACAACTTTACCTTGAATATCATGTATAAATTAAATAGTATAGGTCCCAGAACAGTCCCTTGCGGCACTCCTATTTAATTCTATCTTGTGCAATACTATTCAATATCCTAAGATGACGTATGTGGAACAAAAATTGTCTAGAATTGTCTTTGTTATAGGGCAATAAAACTTTCAAATTTGTAACACTCAAAACTAATAGAAATTATTCAAAACCGACAATATTAAAACAATCTTGGGCATATTCTATGGGGTGAGCATCATAGTTTCAAAACAGACTTTTTAAATCTGAAATAGTCCAACATTAGACTAGACTACATCATTTTAAAGTCACGTCAGTCTGACTTAAAATACAGAAATATGATGAATCTTACCTGCAATTCTGAAAGCTTCTTTTCATAATCTTTAAATTTGACAAGCCTGTTTTTCAAATCAAACACTTCTTCTTCAAGAATTAATTTATTTTTTACTTGTTCTTTCAACCTCTGGCTTTCTTCTCTTAACTGATCATTCTCTTTTTCAAGCTCAATATATCTTGCTAATCTTTGAGCTTGGATCTAAAATAAAACATTTTTGTCTAACAAAATAACAGACAAACAAAAGTAAGAAACAAGAAAATGAGCATTCTTTAATAAAAATTAAAACATACATTTATAAAACACTAGGCAAAAAACTAACGTACATCCACCTTTCTCTTGCCTAGAAGTATAGAGTGATCTACAGAAAAATGTTTCGAAAGTAGGCCTTGGAAAAAACACACATGTTGGAGTCTAGAATTCTTCTTCTGATTTTTAAGTGTCAGTTTGACCAGTTTGGAAATTATTCACAGACATGCGTAGTTATAGTCTACTTTAGAAATATTTTTGTGAATCACTCTTTGCATTGGAATCAATTATCATCAAATAACATCAAATATTGTTGTTTATGCTGTACCTTTGCCTGTTCTTGAAATTCTCCAAAGCCTTTTGCAGCATATTCCAAATCTTTAATAGTTAATCTTGCATTTAACAATTCCTGTGTCTTACGTTCCAAATTTGTTTGGAGAACATTGTCTTCACTTATTCTTTTGCCTAAAACGATTTTTTTGTTTAATTTTGCCTGCTTAGTTTTACTTAGAAGCAGTTGCATCAATCTAATTACAAATACATTAATAATTAAAATGAAAGTGAATCGGTTGGGATTTGAAAAACTAAAATGCAATTTTGTAAATATGAAAATGAATAATCCCCAATTCTCCCTACGAAATTATTCCGAGGTCCCAGGTTCGACTCCCAGACAAAGCACTCATTTTTTCTTTCTTTTGTACGCTAATTCAGTGATGATGTAATTTTTGTTTGCAAATAAAGTGACAGTAGACTTTATGAGTGCATTTTGTTTACCTAAATTACAACGTTTTGTTAACTTTTATAAATATATTCCTAAAGTAGATAACATGCATCAAATATCAATAATTTAGCAACCAATTACATACTTTAACTATATTTTATCACCTGCAAAACAATATTTAGAAAAAAAAAAAAAAACTAAAACCTGTAAAAACAGGGGGGCTTATAACATGCGCGTTATATCAACAGGTTAGTGCGCAACACATCCGCGCATATCAGTCCGTTTTACAATAATAAAATGATATTTAAATTTAAAGTACACTGAATAATTGAATAATTCAAATATATTTCGCTTAATAACAAAAGTAATACACGGTAAGTATTGTTTTAAAATTATATATTTATATAAATACTACAATTATTTGAAAAACATGAATTAATCAATTATTTTACAATGTAAATCTGACTTTGGGATTGTCACCCGTTCGAACCGATACAATAACAAAACTGAACAAAACAATATGGTTATGGTTGCTGAATAAAACGTGGTAAGTACTTTTACTTTTATTTAATTTTAGTTTTAGTTAAACATGTTAAATTTAAAATTAAGCAAAGATATTTTGATGTTTTAACATGTGTTTAGCAGGTCCTGTTCGTAATAAATTCATAATATCTAATTGTAATAGCGTTGTTTGTATAAAGGCATATAAAGGTAAATAGTACAATTTACTGTCCAATTTATGCTGTACATTTTAAGAACACATTTTTTTATTTCCTTCCAATATTAAGCAAGGAACTAAATGATGCCGCATAAACTTCATCATTCCACTTGCGAAAAACCATTTATAGGTTACAAGACTGTAAATTGGCTTTAGCTTTGGTACCCTTGAAAGCTAAATTAACAGTAAAGAGTAATACTAAAGTAATATTGTTATCATACCGTCAAACAAATTACCAGTGAAAAAAAAGTTACATTCGATTAAAATTTCATCCAATGAAATATAATTATTACCTAAAAACAATAATTAGCTCTTGGATTTTTAAATCAATCCAGTGAATGGTTAGCTCCAAGGGAGAAAAAACTCTATTTTATAATTAGAAAACAGCAAAGTAAAATTTGCGAATCAAAGAAGGACCTCAAAGCTTGATCTCCCGCAGACATCTGTTTTTTTAAAAGTACTACATCTAATTAAAAGATGAAGGGACTACCATTATTAATTATAAAATATTATAATGAAAGTATAAAACTGTGACAATGTCTAAAAGAAAAAAGAGATTCAAAATGATATGAAGTTAAAATACTACTTTGAATTTTTTCTGTTTCAGATTATATGGATGGTTCTCCTTAATGTGTTCGTGTTTTGTTACCTACCCAAGTTTACAGAAAGTTTTAGTTGTTTTATTAAAATATTGTTTATTTAGAAAATTTATTATAAATTAGTTTTAATGATATAATAGATAATACAATTATTTTATATTACATTATTTTACCCTTCCTAAAATTATGGGTCATAAAATTTTACATTTTGATTAGCATTTTGTTACATCTTGCACCTTGTTTGTGTTGTAAAAAATGCCAATAAAAATGAAAAATTTTAGTTATACTAATTAAAGTAGAGCTACAAACAAAATCCCGCTAATTTTTAAATAAAATAAAATATGCAGGTATCTATATTACCGACTGAGAAATAGTTGGACAAATCCCTTACCGGTGGCGCTGCAAGCAAACCTGTTGCCATATTTCTTCAAAGAAACGGCAACTCTTAATTATCCTTCCTCCATGTGTAAAAACGTGTATGTCAAATTCAATTATGTTTCTGTTAGAAGTTAATTGTCATAGTCCAGGATCCGTAAGTAAGGTCGACCTTTACCCATCTGTTTAATGGATAAAAGTTATTTTTTATTAAATACAATATATTTTAAGCTATTGCATAGCTTTTATCGCGAGCTTTGAGCGCGGCGACCGAATCAAGAAATTCCGTAACGACCGTAACGATTATTTAAATATACCGCAAATGGGTTGCCTAAGAAAATATGGTCACGACAATTTTTTACTTTCCTCTCTGTGCACAGATAAGGAAAGTATAGGAATTTTGTCTCTATACATGATTTTCCTAAAATGGACCAAATTTGAGATATTTGATGAAAAGTGCAAATTTCGAATTTTGAAGATAACTCAAAAACGGATGAAGAGAAAAACACCAAATTTTGAACTTAAGCTTTAATCTATCCTATGATGAGCTGATTAGAGTTTGGGTACAATCAAAGCATTTGGGGAATACTTTACAGGGTGTCGTTTTTTTTTACTTTAAGAAAAGAAAGTTTCATCCATTAAACAGATGGGTGAAGGTAGACCTTATTTCGGATCTTAGACCATAAGTAGTTATAATAAGGAAAAAGATTTTAAGTGATTTTTTCGACTCTATTAAAAAATAATATTATGAATAAAAAATTATAAAATTATATTTAATTAATGGAAAGTGGAACCAAAATTGCACAACCCTAATATGGCGTAATCTCATCTTTTTCAATTTTTCTTTGGTTTGTTTCCACTTTTGGGGATATGAGTGTGTATTTTTCATAATGTCGTAGGGGGGATTGGGGATTATTCATTTTCACATTTCCAAAATTGCATTTCAGTTTTTCGGATCTTAACAGACTTTTTTCAATTCACTTTCTTTCATTTTCACGTTTATGGTGGACCAGACAAGAAAAATTTACATTTGTGAATGAATGAAGGATCTTAGAAATGTTTTCTAGTACAATTTATATTGTCACAGGGGTGACTTTAAGAAGAATTGAAGGAGCTGAGATGGGATGAGAATTTGTGTGCACCGACGGAAGAGTCGGAATCTGATTAACCCTTTTGGTCCAGGCGTACACTGTAGTGCACGCAAATTTACACGTTTGTAAATTTAAAATAAAATCCATTTTTAACCATTTACACTTCTGTGTACTCTACAGAATCAACGTAACCTAACGTGACGATCTCGAGTTTGAAAATTATAATCGTAAGAAGTTTTTTGTCAGCAGCAAGCAAAGAGTAAGGAAATTATCGTGTAGATGTCGCAACGTACTTACATGATTTACTGAAAACACGTTATATTGGGTCCATAAAATTATTTGTTGTGTAAACAATGTTTGATAAATTAGTAGGATTAAAAGTTTGTTCATTTGTTTATACGGTCGTCTAATATAAATAAATGTATGTATTAATTATAGGGGGTGGGTTGACTCACTGGTTACAGTCATGACTTTGAGATCGAAGGGTCTCAGGATCGAATCCCACCGGTGGCAGGAATTTTTATTTAATAAAAAAATTAAATATTAATTCTAATGCATAGGTAGGATTCCCCACTCGACCATTCACTGTTGGGTTCTAATTAACAGTGTTGTTCATTAAGTGGCGCTGGGAAACAGTAACAAAGCCTACACAGAACACACATGATTAAGAATTCAAACACAAATTGAGTCTGGCATATTAGGCCATAAATCGAAAAAAAAAAATGTTAATTTTAGTTTCATTTTGTTGTCGTATTATGATATAATAAAGAGTAAAATACTGATATTTAGTTATTTTTTAGACATATAAATGTATATATTTTAAGTCTCAGCATAAACTATAGTGTATACATACTTATGCCTATAGATCCCAGTGTACACTGTAGTACACATATCAATACTCAAAAATAAAACAAATTAAGAACATGTGACAAAAATTAAAAATAACAAAATAAATTAAGTAACTATTATGCCAAATTTCAAATTTTTTACTCTTAAACAAAAAAGTCGGTGTCGAAAGGGTTAACTTCAAATCTACAAATTCGGATATCAAATCATATGTGCCTTGGTAGCTCAGTTGGTAAGAGTATGGACAGCTAAAGACCAAGGTTACAGGGTCGATTCCTGGCTGATACACTCATTTTTCCTTTCTTTAATTCTCAGTTTTTCAATTTTTCTTTGGCTTGTTTTTATTCTGTAGATATGAGGGTATGTATATTTTTCATAATTTCGTAGGGGGAATTGGAGATTATTCATTTTCATATTCATCATTATTGATATAATGTTGTGCCTAAATAAAAATAATAATAATAATGTTGTCGGAGGAATATTTCTAAAAATGACTGGGTATGCTGCTCACAAAAATAATAACATATAATTTTTGGTTCAAGAGATTCTAGTCACAGGTCCTTTGCACACGTATAGAATATTATCACAAAAAAACTGCCTTATTTAATGCTGCATAAAGACATAAAAATGATATTGTACTTTTGATCTGAATCTGTTGTCCTCCTGGACTTATTCGAATTATACATTGAGAAAATTCAAAAAATAAATTCTCACAAAAGAGTTGCAATTTTATATTTAAAACGTTACCTAATTCCTCGGCTAACTTTTTCTGAGCTTCTGCATCTTCTTCTGCAGCTTCTAACATAGTTTCCAGTTCAATAATTCTTCTTTCCAATGATGGTACCATGCTATTTTCCTCAGACTCTATCAGTCTACTTTCATCTTTTAAATCATTCATACTTCTTTCAAAGTTTTGAGCATCTTCACTGGATTTTATTTTTAATAACTCATACTCGCAGGTGACCTAAAATTCACCTTTGTGTTATAGTAATATAAAAAAATATATTAATCTAAAACTATTACTCTAAACTCTCAATACAGCTAATTGCAAATAAAAGAAAAATATTTATTGCTCATGTCCTATTTTGTATTAGGTAAATATTTTATGTATATTAAAATATATACTTTTAGCTACTTCAGAAGCAAAATAAAATAAAAAATATTTATTTCTGTAAAACAAAAAAAAATTAATTGTAAAAAAAAAACAAAATACAATCATAATACTCTAATTTTAAGTATCAAAATAAAGATGGTGTTCCTTCTTGCCAATTTGGACATGGAAAACTAAAAAATAATTTAACTCTTAGTGTTAGGTATTATTGCAATAAATTTTTGAAAGATTTAAATAAGAAATAAATGGTGCTGTTTGAATATTTGAAGCAGTTTTCATTTTTAAATTTACTCTCTATTTAACTTAAACGCAAGTTCCGCGTAAACAAAATATCCCCTTGACCACAGCACATTCAACTAGAGGGTACGGAAACATTCAAAACCGAATTACTGGGTTGGTCAATAGCAGTCGGGCTTGTGCGTATCATGCTGTGCTCAAGGGACTATTTTGTTTACAGGGAACTTTTGTTAAAGTTGAATAGTTCCATTATAGTCATACAAACATAAATTACGTTTGTCTAATATAAAAAATATATATTTGTTCTTTTTTTGTAAAATGCCATAATACATAAAAACGATGACTTCATGGATATGGCTAATATGAATATGGTCAAAAATGCGCAACAAAAAATAGAGTAAACTAAAAATTTTCTAAAAATCAGGATTATGAAAGTTGTTGAATTTATTCTACACTTTATCTAATGCACTGTATAATACATATACTGATTAAAGATGAACCAAAAAACCACTAATTGTCCAATTGGCATCCTTTTAGACTTGACCCCCCCCCCCCAGTCCCACTAAGATTAATGTCTTTAGTCCTATTTTTTTTTATTGCAACTGACTTAACAATGCTGACCAATAAATAAAATTATAAATAGTGAAGTCAAACTTTAATAGTCCCATTAAAAATACTTAATTGTGAACCTAGTATATTCTGTTAAGATTCATTATCTTTTTTAAGTTGCTTTAAACTTGCTTAAAGATAGTAAAGTTTCTAGTAGAGTAGTTGTAATCTTCTACTTCCAGGTAGGTAAGCTTAATGTTAAAAAAAATTGAGCTCACTTTTTAAAAGAAAAAACAGTAGATATTTGGCATCTTTATACGCAAGCTCTGAGAATTTCCAGAGAAAATTGTTACAAACTTGCATGCTATAATTTACAACGACTTATGCAGAAATGTGATATCAAATCATGGGGAGGTGCTTTGTAAAATATTTGTTGACTGTACCAATACCAAAAGTTATCTCAATAAAAATGTATAATCTTTATTGACCTTTGAAGCCGTACAATACAAAGTAAGAATAAGGTAAGTCATGTAAATAAAAAGAACAAAGAAACAACATGAGAATCTCAAATAGCAGCTAAGCATCCATATTATACTGTAGGTAGTTGAAAACATTAACTATTAATATGTTTAAGATCTCTCTGGAAATCTTGTAATGTTTGATTATTTTTTTACGTTGGGGGGACAGTTTGTTAAAAAGGAATGGGAAATGTAATAGGTGGTTCTTTGTAACTAGTATGATTGTTGTTTTTGATTGATTCTCAAATCCTAGAAAAATAGTGGCTAGAGTTTTTCTAGAAGAAAAAAAAGCAATCAATAATCAACAAAAAAAAAATTAGGTACATATTCTCTAATATAAATCAACTCTGAAAATTATAACTATCACAATGTATACCATTTATGAAGATGGAACATTAATAGATGAATTTCTAATTAATCTGAGGTAGCTCATCAAGAAAAATATGTTACGGTCAAAGATGATATTTTGGTCTTTAATGATATTGGCCGGTCATTTTCGTAAATCTCCTATTTTATTGGGCATTCTACTGACGTTAGTGTACAGGTCAATGTCATCAGTGCCCAATTTACAACACTGCCCGTAACAAATATACAGTTGAAGGACAAATGGATGATGTGAAGAGAGTACTAATAGAAGATATTCTCTAAGATCCAGCAGGTTTATTCTACTAAATTTATAGTCCGGCTACAAGTTGGATTTTGGACTTGACCCTCATGATGTTCCTAATTTTTGAGCGGGGTTGTAGCTTGTATCATACCACTTGCAGTCTAGATAATAATGTATACTTATAGATATTCTTATAAGCACCAAAGAGGGTGCACATTTAAAATTTTAGCAAACGAGAAGCAAACAAAAAAATCATTTTAGAATCGGACACTAAAATAATGAACAATTTGTTAGTTATAGGCAGACTATTTCTTTAGAATAGTGGAATATTGTTTACATGTTTAGTACACTAAACTTATAGTCTGTTTGTATAGGTCTTTTGTAGAATAACCCTGCTGGAGATCTTCATCAGAGACATAATTTTAAAAGGTGAAATCTGAACTCATTATATGTTTTGCTGACAGTGACAGCAAAGCAACATCAGGAGATACGATATACAATAAGTTTTTTAGTTTTGGTAACAAAATATTTTACAAAGTAAAGTGCAGACTAAACAAAACTTTTTTGGCTGGAGGGTAATCTTGTAGTTTAGGTGGGTAATAATTGGCATGTCTGCACCATTGCTGTTCCTATTTATTCTGACCATCGGAACCGCTATATACTTGCCATGGTACACATTTTGAGGGTGAGGAAATTTTTTTAGACATGAATAAAAATATTCTTAACATTTTTGATTATATTGATGTATTTTTTTTTGTGAATTTTTCCTTGCCCTCAAAGTTAAAAAACAAACGGCTAAACAAGTACACAAATCCGGCAATGAGGTAGGTGTAAAATTTCAAATTTTAAAGCCCCATTTCGTTTAGTTCACACTGCATTTGAGTTTAACATAAACAAAGCACAATGTGAGTAGTCATGAGTCATTTACAAACTGTAGTCATTGACGTTTGTGCTCAGTTCACAATGAGAGATGACCAACTTTTATGTTAAGACTTTCGGGCACGAACTTCGAGCCAATGAAAAACACGTATATGGTTATTTGACATGAAAAGTAGGTTTGTCTACCGATTCTCGCCACATTTTCAGAAAGTAACCATACTGTAAACAACAACAACAACAACCAATAATGTGGGTAATATGATCTAGGATCGTTGGCATAGTCAGCTTGATCATATAAAGTGATACTTCATCATTACCAGCAGCATTTGATTTAATCGAATCTATAACTTTGAGAATTGTATTCTGATCCACTGGAGTGTTATTGTTAAATTTATTATTCAAGTAAAAATGTATTTTCTGCAAACAGTTATCAGATTTCTTGAAGACACTAATAAAATAGTCATTGATATCATTAGGGTCACGTAAATTAAAAGGTAACTCTTTATTAGCGGTAGAACATTTAATATTCATGTTACTTAAACCCTGCCATAAAGCTTTCTCATTTTTCTCTTCTAATAGAGGCAAGAGCAAAATTACGACATTCCGTGTAGTAATTCCAATTTTGAGGAGTTTTCCCAGATATTATTGTAATCTGCTTTTTTTAAACTTAACTGTTTCAACATTTTTGTACCGTTACTTGTAATTAATATTTTTAAATGTTTTGAGGAGCTATAAATATGTTGTATGTATAAAATAGTGAATACATATATCTATCTAGGGTTGTGGCACTACTAATGGCCCCCTTAAGACAAAAATGCTTTTGTGGGGCCTGTTTATCAACCATATTTTAATAGAAAAAAAAAATAGTATTTGATAGGTTGAAGTATGTAATTTTCTTAAATAAAAGAGACCGAAGATGTAACATTGCACACTGCGCATGTTGTCTGTTTTAACCCCAAGTAACCCACCAATTGAAAATCATTGTTTGCACGACGCCATCCGAATTGCTCCGATTTTCCCATTCAATGCTCACCTCCGTCTGAGTTCAATCACCATTGACAGCTGTCTTTTGATTTATTTGTTGGTGTTTTAGCAATTTAAAGTGTTCTAGTTATTCAATTTTAAGCTTAAAATGCCACGATGTATCTTAAGAAATTGTATATACTTATAATACAAGTACCAATGTTATGAAAGAAAAAATATATTCGTTTTCAGCGGTAAAAAATTATTAACGTTTTGACATAAAGCGCCATGATCCTTTGGGCTGAATACTTCAGATTCACATTAAGGGGTTCCAATAAATATTAAGCATCAAATACATATTTCAGAAAACAGATTTCGTATTACTTACATAAATTTACAAAAGGGTAAAATTTTAAACATTTAATTTAAATAAGAAGTAAATAGGCATTGTTGCTAACGAAATTTTGTTTTTAAAAAGTAGTTTTATAAGAATATTTACTAAAGGTGGTTTTTAGCCCTTTTTGGTAGATAAATAAGAAGTAAAGAAGCGTAGTTGACAGCTAAATTTTAGTTTTATAAGGTATTTTTATAGGAAAATTTAGAAATACAGAATGAAAAACTTAAAATTTCAAGATAATGTAATAATCGATTTTAAAGGAAATACAAAAAGAAAGTAGATTTATTCAAAATAACCGATTTAACCAATCGATTATTTTCGATTAATCGATTATTTTCGAATTTTCAAAGGAATTATATGAAAATAATCGATTGATCGAATATAATCGGTTATTTTATATAACCAATATTTCGGTTATTTTTTAAAAATATCGATTTATCGGTTAATCAGCTTTTTAGTAATTAATAATTATTTTAAAGGAAATATGAAAAGTATTATTAGAAAATAATCGATAATTCGGTTTATTTTTTAATTAATCGATTATTTTAGGTATTTCAATGATTTTCGAATTATCAATTTTAAATGAAATACAATAAAAATAATTTATTGAAAATAATCGATTGATCGAAAATTGATAATTCGTTTTTTTTAATCGATTATTTTTGATTAATCGATTATTTTCGATAATCTGTTTCAATGGTCGAAAAAAAAAATGGATTATTTGAAAATAATCGATTATTTAAAATAAATGATAATTTTTTATTATTTTTTGTAAACACTGATTTATCGGTTAATTGGCTTTTTGATTAATCGATTATTTTTAATTTTTCAAAGATAATCAAGTAGTCTACTTTAAAGGAAATACGCAAAACAAATAGATTGAAAACAATGGATTGATCGAAAATAATTGATTATTTTTTTCGATAATCACCCACCCCTAGCGACCAAATGGCTTTTAATAGGTTTTAATTTTAAAATGTTATCTGGTTTCAGACATATGCATTTCTAGAATTTTATGTGACTCATCCTCTATATTAATTAATATTCCTAAAGAAAGAAGCTGAGGTTACAATACAAAACAGCATTTATTTTGACTAATTTTTAATATTATGTAATAGCCGTAGAAAAAATATAATGTCCAACTCAAAAGGTTTGATTTGCAGTATTCGCCTGCGCACATCCTTTTTTATAATACTCGTAGACAATGAGTACCATTTCTTGCTCTATTAACAATATTCTATTTCAACATTTTACTGTAGTCTCTTGCTGAAAAGTCCGTAGTAAATAAACGCTAACGAAATATTCTATAAAAGGTCTTCTCTTTACAAAAAATGTCGTACATCTGTTTGATATTAAAAAATCACGTTAATTTTATTTCATAATACAAAATTCCATTAAACATATATTTTAAATAAATTTAATAGTTCATTATGATGCTAATAAACAAAGTCCCGTCCCTATCACAGAGTTCAGGTCTCTGCCCAGTTCCCCCACTCCATTAACCTTTCTTTAGAAATTGGCACCATTTGCACAGATTAAACACTGGTGTATGTTATATCTCTGGTCTCTTTTATCTAAGGTAATTTTCAAGAATATATGCATTTATTGTGTTAATAGCATGCAATTCTTTTTTGAACTTTTTTAATAAAATTTGAAGAAATTCTTTACTTTTGGGCATCAGTCTGTCACTAGTTCTTTACTTATAGCCACTAATTTTTAAGTTGCATTTTTAAATATTAATTTGTTGTTCTTGTTATCGTGAGGATTGATGTAGATATTTGTCATCTTCATTAGTAGTGTGTTTTTGGTATGAAGAATGTAATTTGTAATTGATAGCGAAATTGTATACAACTCAGATGCTGTTTCAGCACCTTCCAAATCATGACCTCTTCTTTTTGTTAGTGCAAACTGCTCCAGCATATCAAGTTAAAGAACAAATACAAAATAACCCAATTACTATCTACCCCTCAACCCACATAATAACTGCGGTGGCCATAAGTAAAATATGAAGTTCTACTTTTGGCCACCAGTGTGGCCATAACTCATGAATTCTCAATTTTTAGTCATTACTAATGACCACCTTGACATTTATTTCTAATTAAAAAAAAAAATATGGTATTACTACATTGGGTATTAATATCTGCTTAACTCTCGAAATTGCATATTCAAAAATATTCTAAATAAATCCAATTTTTGTCCTGATGTGTGCAGATAAATTATTAACCAAAACAATAAGTAATGCTTACATACAGGGTGTCCCAGCTAAAACTTGTCACCCCCTAATCTCCAAACTCGTGAAAAAAATTGAAAATCGCTTAGACCCGTCGATTTTTATTTCAAGGGGAAACACTTTCACCAAATACATCATCATTGTGTTGTCAACCCCCTCATCCCCAGCACCCCCTACTTCAAAATTTTCAATGGGACTACTTGTGATACATCATTTTAAAGGAAATTTAATCCCAAATACATCGGTGTACTGAAATTGAGGATCGATCAAGTGTTGTTGAAGTTTTAATGAAAACTAAGTTTTATCAAGATATTTTTATTTTTCATCACCTAAAATGTTACCATCGTAAGTAGATTCACTGTGGGAACGCCACTGTATTGAAAAATAATAGATTAAAAGGTAAGACAGACGTTTTTATAAAAAAAAAAAAAAAAATAAATAAATTATGACCATGTGTTTTTGTATATGCATATCTTTGTTGAAGCCTTGGTATATTGATGACATTTCGAAAATCGCTTATACTTCTGTATGGAACTGAATGGTTCACATTTTAAACCTTTCATATGATGATAACATTTTAGGTGATGAAAAATAAAAATATCTTGATAAAACTTAGTTTTCATTAAAACTTCAACAACACTTGATCGATCCTCAATTTCAGTACACCGATGTATTTGGGATTAAATTCCCTTTAAAATGATGTATCACAAGTAAGTAGTCCCATTGAAAATTTTGAAGTAGGGGGTGCTGGGGATGAGGGGGTTGACAACACAATGATGATGTATTTGGTGAAAGTGTTCCCCCTTGAAATAAAAATCAAGGGGTCGAGCGATTTTCAATTTTTTTCACGAGTTCGGAGATTAGGGGGGTGACAAATTTTAGCTGGGATACCCTGTATATTGCACATGTTAACTATGTAGGTATATTACAGATTTACAGTGGCCTTAGTTTATCAGTTACAAACCTATTCAATCATATTGTCACATGCTCATTTACACCCTCTAACCACCACTTAGTTTACATTGTTGACACTTATTTTCAGATCTCAAAGCAACAAATGGCCATAAGTAGTGCCACGACCCTATTTAAATACTTATAATGGCAAGTTTACTAAAGAAAAACTACAAACCTTAGACAGTTTATTTTTAACATCTATTTCTCTCTTTCTTATAGATTGCAGTTGGTTTTCCAATTCTTCTATAGATTTTTTATCATATTCACTTTGTCGTTTAAGGGTTTTGTTTTCTTCATCAAACATTAATTGCATTTGCTTTCTAACTGAATGCATATGACTTATTCTGCTTTCTAAAGTTTTAATGGTGTTTCTGGCTTCTATTAAATCTGATCTCATTCTTCTGACTTCCCTTGGGGAGCCTACATATGATAAATCTAACTTACTGTCGCGTTTTAACTTCTTCACAGGGGTAACTTCATCATAACTGCTTTCATTTGAATTGGAACTTATCGAACGTTTCATAGGCGGTAATGCCGTAAATTTAAAATTAGGTCTTGTTTCCATTGTTGATTTTAAGTTATGAACCATGTTCAATATAGTATCATCCATTCTTTCATTCATTCTGAAAAGTTCCTTTTTAACCTACTAACAGAAAACCATAGTAAATTCACGAATTATAAACCAAAAACAGGCTGGTAATTTGTTAGATTTAACTATTATTTCTAATAGTTAACAAACAAAATTGTAAATTGCAAAATATTGGTTGAAAGCTGCAATTCTTGAAACTTATCTGAAACGTCAAGATAATGGTAGTCAAAGAAAGATTAAAATGGTAGTGGTTAAGTTACATGGCCATTGGTCAGATGAATATAGACTACAAACCTAAAACGAAACGAACGGAAAATACGAAAACTGGCGAAAAACTTTTTTATTTTTCTATGAGCGAAAACCCAACCAAACAATCGGTACCGCACTCTTCAGGATTGCCAACTATTTAGGTAATAAAATAAAAAAAACTAGATACACTCTTGCCACATGGTGCTTATAGAAGAATATTTATTTATTACTACCTTAAAATAATAGACATTTGATAAATAACTCATTTTATAGTGTTTAATATAATGATATACTCTAGTTTAAAGATATTATTTAATGAAAACAACAAATTTAGCTTTGAAATTAATTCTATAATGTTTGAAATATTATTTCTGACAACATTGTAACTACTACTCGTTTAGTCGTAAAATTTCCCTCCTTTAAAGCGACCATTTAAAATTGTGAAAAATCAATATTTATTTGTGAGCGTTATAATCTTTTAAATATAATTTTTTTTTGATATAATATTAGCTCTACTTGTAAACTTTCAAGTAGAATTACATTTACAATAGCCAATGCTTTAAATTTTGATATAAACAGGTGTTTAGTGTATTAATCTAAAAATTTTGACAACCTCCTGCATAATCGTTCTTCTAGTCTTGACCAATCACAAACTAGGTAGTGTATAGTCATGCGCAGACGATATAGTAGAGCTGCTTTGATGATCGCCATTTTACAAGCGTCTTGCGATTGTTTGAGAAACGCTCTTGTTGAGCCAGTGTTTTTAACACGGTAGTACGAGTGCATTTTGGTTTTAAATCGAAAAGCCGGTATGGGTGATTATCAAGTGGCACAAGTTCAACAAGATGCTCTTGGGGCCGTCCAACTGGAGCTTGGTGGAAACCCTAACACTCTAGCACTACGCCGGCCTTTCGACCCCTTGGCCCATGACTTGGAAGCCAGTTTCAGATTGACGCGATTTGCAGATTTAAAGGGTCGAGGATGTAAGGTGCCCCAGGAAGTTCTCAATAAACTTGTGGAAGGTCTCCAACAGGATTACAACTCTGCTGAACATGAACATGCCCATTTTATGCATATGGCAATTCCGCGAATCGGAATCGGCCTTGATTGTTCGGTAAGACTTTGTTGTCATTACACCAGTTTATATTTTCATTATCAGCTACAACGACTTTATCTGTTTTCTATAGTTTTGATAAAACTGATTCTATTTTATTTCTAACTTATTGTATTTAACTGTTTTCATAATAATATTCCCATAGATTTCAGAATATTTAACTTAACATTTCGTTTAAAACTTATTTACTTACATCCATAAAATTTTGCATAGGTATTTGTGTACTTTTTTAAATTATTAGTTTTCTTGACAGTAATAAAAAAATCATAATTTTAGAGGACAATATATTAAAGAAAGAAAAACTGTATATCATTATGATTGTACCTACTTATTTAAATTATAAGATAAGTAGGTATAATAAATATTTATTTTAATTAACACTGTAATGAACATTTATTATGCTTTTATTTTGTGATGTCAAATACCTGGGTGTTTATAAAAATAATATAATTTTTCATGTATTATATTTACATATCCTTACCTTAACATGTAAACCTAACTCCATATGTAATAATTTTACAGGAGAAGCAAAAAACCGTTTCATGTAGATATAAGTAGTAGAAAAAAAAATTATTGGATCAGTAGGTGCTTTAAAGGAAGCTCTTAATTATAAATGTTTCTTGTTTACATTTTGGTGTTACATATTATACAGGCTTAACTTTTGTTGAGATAGAAGTTATGTAATGTAAATTTTCAATTTAAGTGCTATGTTTTGACAGGTAAAATTAGAAACTAATATATTTTATTTAGGACCGATTCCACTGTTATGTTAAACGGAGATTAAAATGATGTTGTTAATGTAAAAATGTCATTTAAACATACTTGTTTAAGAAGTCCTTTAACAAAACTGAATATTATCATAACATTCATGGTAATTAGGTGAAATTACATTCTTTAATTTTTGTATATCCTCATTTTTTTTATTATTATTATTATTATTAGGATTCAAAACAGGTGCTTATTATTTGTAACAAATCATTGTTGATAATACTTGGAGTAAGGAGTGGGGGGGGCATTCACCCAACTACACACATTTAGTAGAGTGGGGGGCGATTTTTTTTTTCATCTCAAAGTCCAATCTAGAGGTTCAATATATTGACCTCCCCTGGGTGGGGGGGAGTTTCAGGCCAGCCTTGCTTTTGGTTTTTTTCGATCACTTGCCATTTAGGTGTGGCAGAGGAAGAGAGGGGAATTATTATTTTTTGTTTTTCTTGCTTCAATATCCATCCATGTAATGGGTGCACAAAATTGATCAAATACATTTGGTGGAAAACATTTGATCGAAAAGAAAAATGATCAAAAATAGATTTGATAGAAAAAGCAATTAATAGAAAACCCAATATTCATAAAATTAGAAAAAATAAAAAAAAACTCAAATAATTTACTTAAACTGTGTGACCTAAAGCCCTCGCTAGTTGCTTCGAAAAAAAAATATAATTTACCTACCTGTGTGAAAACAATCAGTTAAATTTAAATGGCTCCAGGCCGCACAGGTTAATTTTAATGTTTCTCATTTTTTATGTTTTTTTGTGAAGTAACCCTCAACGGCTCCAGGCTAGGTAAATTAGTTGAATTTTTAATAAAAAAAATGTAATTAATATACCTAACCTGTGCAAGAGCAATCAATAAAATTTAAATGTCCCATTGGGAGACAACTCGGGCTTATTAAAATGTTTTAATCCTAGTGACTATAAATATATGTACTAATTTAGCTCTGAAAATATTTATTGAATTTTTTTTTTTTTTTTAATATAGGGATAAAATTTGTTAAATGAAGCAGCTATCATTTGAGATTAAAGAAAAATTTGCCATTAGTACCTAATTTGACGATAGCCGCCGAGTTTATTTACTCCCGTAAAAGGGATTAGACCCACAGTTGCATGGTGTTGTTAGATTTTTTTTTTAATTTTACTATTTTTAATGTTGATTTTCGATATATTGTCCTTTGGATCTTATGAATTTTAGATCTGTTGTCTTTTCAATAAAATATATCTTCGATAAAATATATTTTCGTTCAAATGTCATTCGACAAAATGTATTTTTGGTCAAATTTCCAATTCGATCAGATGTTTTTTAATCAATTTTGTGCTACCCATATGTAATATTGTCCATGTCTGTTTGAAATTAAAGGGTGCTCATGTTTACTATAGGCCAATTTTATCATAAGTCAATCATAATTCATAATTGTGGATCATTAGATTTCATTTATGAAAGGTTGGGAAAAAATACTATTTTCAAATTTTTTGTAAAACTCGTTAATAGTTACTAAACAAAACTAAAAAAATAAAATCGGTTAATAAACAGAAGAGAAAATGGTACTTAACCAGTTTATCTTTACCTATTTATATATAGATTTTGTTTTGTATTAGGTAATTTACTGTAAAAGAAATTTTTTTTTTTTTAAACCGTTTATTGAAATACACGTTTTTTTTTATGTTTGGGGCCTCTGTGAAGTTACAAGTTTTACATTTAACAGACATGCCAACAAAATAGAGGTTTGTAATTTTAAAAGCTCTCGTATTTAGGATTTTATTAATAAATGGCACAATAATCTTGTTTTCTGTAAAAAGTGGAGTTAGATGGTTTTCATGTTAAGGTAAATGATATATTTAAAAAGCACATTGCCTGAATATCAACAAGAGTTAAGTTTGTCGAGTTGAAGTCTGAATTTCACTTGATAAATTATGCCTTTAGCTGTATGGTTTATAAGACATATAATAAACTAAAAAACTGTATATTTTAACCACTTGATATTTATAGAATAACAATAAATAGCTACGTGATTCCATCAACAATAAATTAATATTTCAACTCTGAACTGGGTATTTACCAGGCCCACATCACTACCTATATTGATGGAATATTGTAGGTATCATTTTCGTGGGTGGGTACATTAAAATATATTTTTGTCATTTTTTATCAACTGAGATTTAGTAAGATTTAAAAACCTAGGAAAATTGTGTATTTTTGGATAAAATACTTTTTTATGCTTTTAATTAACTAAATTTAACGTTTTATGCTCGGATAAGACTTGCCGTCAACAGTGTTACCAGGGTCAAACGATGAAAATACCCTTTTAAAAATTAGAGAATAGAGAATAAGTACCTGATTGTACCTGATTTTACCCGAAGTTCAGTTATTATCAAATCAAAATGTTGTATTAACAATGAAATAGTGACAAATGAAGGGATGAATATGTTTTAAATTTTCAATGTAATTAAAAAACATTCTACATTTAAAAATTTCCCGAGTTATATAAAGGGTTCTAAGAATAAAACCTTTAATAGGTAGGTACATTTTTTTCATTGTAAATAAAACTAAATGCCTCAATGCATTATGCTACTTGGCTCAAAAGGAGGTTAGAAAAAATATTAAGATTGTGAATCATTGAAAAAATATTGACATAAATGTTCAACGTATGCTGCAGTGTTTTTTTTTTATTTGCATAATGGTTAAAAAATATTGAACATATTACTACTTACATAAACATACTTTATTATAAGATATGTGTTCAGCGAGAATTGGCTAACACCAGCCGATATAAGAGAAGCACTTCTTGGCGACGGTGTCAACTATATTAAATCTGTAGGCTGGCTCACGAACTAGAAGGTGCTTATCAACTTAGAAAAATGAACTTGGGCATAGTGAGGCATAAGTGCCGTGGATTAACTCACCCTCCACGTGTTACAGATGCAGAACATACTAAATTGAAAGTTTATTAAAAATAGATATATTAAACAATCTTTAAAGTTTTTAACAAAAAATATAACGTCGTTGTCGCGGTGAAACCTCTTATGTACATTTTATTAAAATTTTTGGTAGAACAATTTTATTCTGATGCCTTATATGTATTACGTTCAAGGAAGGTTTCAGTTTTGATTTAAAATCACAATATTTTAAAAGAAAATTACATGGGAGGTTTTGCTAAACTGTAGAGAATGGTATTTTCTATGAAATGGCACAAAAATCTGAATATGTGGTAAAATGACACATAGGAGGTTTCACCGCGGCAACGACGATAAGCAGTTTTTAACTCTTATCTCTACTAAAATAAAGTAGTAGGTACTTTTTTTAGAAGCAAAACTGTTCATTGTGGTTAAGATTTAATTTTTTTTATTTTGTAGGTTACTCCATTACGACATGGTGGGCTGTGTCTTGTCCAAACCACAGACTTCTTCTACCCTTTGGTTGACGACCCCTACATGATGGGAAAAATTGCATGCGCTAATGTCTTGAGTGATTTATATGCCATGGGAGTCACAGAATGTGATAATATGCTTATGCTTCTTGGAGTCAGTACAAAAATGACAGAAAAGGAGAGAGATGTAGTTATACCCCTTATAATGAGAGGTTTTAAAGATTCTGCCCTTGAAGCAAGCACAACAGTTACTGGTGGTCAAACAGTAGTTAACCCTTGGTGTACAATTGGAGGAGTTGCAACTACAGTATGTCAACCTAATGAGTACATTGTTCCTGATAATGCTGTTGTTGGAGATGTGTTGGTGTTGACAAAACCTTTAGGAACACAAGTTGCAGTCAATGCTCATCAGTGGCTAGATCAACCAGAACGTTGGAACAGAATCAAATTGGTAGTCAGTGAAGAAGATGTAAGAAAAGCTTACCACCGTGCAATGGATTCCATGGCACGTTTAAACCGTATTGCTAGCAGGTTGATGCACAAGTACAATGCTCATGGAGCAACTGATATCACTGGCTTTGGTCTGCTTGGTCATGCTCAGACATTGGCTTCTCATCAAAAAAATGAAGTATCATTCGTCATTCATAATTTACCCGTCATTGCAAAAATGGCGGCAGTAGCAAAAGCATGTGGTAATATGTTCCAATTATTACAAGGACATTCTGCTGAGACTTCAGGTGGATTGTTGATCTGTCTACCTCGTGAACAGGCAGCTGCTTATTGCAAAGACATTGAGAAACAAGAAGGTTATCAAGCGTGGATTATTGGTATAGTAGAGAAAGGAAACAGAACTGCACGCATTATTGATAAACCTCGAGTTATTGAGGTTCCTGCTAAGGAGTAGATGTAACATATAATCCAAGTATTTTTTGACATACAAATGGCTGTTAAAAGTCAAAAGTATGATTCCCAACAGCTTTGTAGATCTATTCTTTATTATTTTGTGCATTTTTTTAATACTATGCATTGTTTATGTCAGAATTTTATTTGTTTTGAATAGAAGTTTTACACACATGAGGAAACCCTGTGTGATTTCTCATTTAATGTTAAGTATTTTAAATTTTGTGAAAATGTGTTTTGGTGAGTCCCAATTGGCATTTTTTGGAGTTTTATTATTTTTTTAATATAGAAAAAATGTTCCATGGTATTTTGTATAATAATTTTCCAATATAATTACTGAGTATTTATGTGTTTTATTTGAGGGGCTTAGAAGCATGATTTTCTAAGTGCTGGATTTCCTAACTAAAATAGTTAAAATTATGATGTTCTCATTTTAAATCTAAATCATTAAATTTTTCATGGTAATATCTGATATTAAATTTATTCTCCTAAGTCTACCTTGTATCACTTGTACCCATTGGCGTAGCCAGCCATTTTTCATGTGAGGGGTTGTTGAGAACTAGAGGGGGGGTTCCATCAAGAAAGTAAATAAAAACAGTCAATAGCGATCAGTGCTAATACAATAGCGGAAATGGTGACGCCATTGCTTGTACCCTTTGCTTCTAAGCCTTTCATTTATTAGGATAGGGTAATTGGTTGCTGCCATAATGCCAATAAAAAAGGAGACAACGAAAACAAAAGATAGAACTACAGTGTAGAGAGAAATAAGCAAGCATGTTCGAACTGACCCTATCCAAAAAATATTGTTTTCAATTCAATAAAACTTTTGAAATAAATCATGTCGTTTTCTACATTTTTTAAACAATAGTTTACGTCCCACAGAACAAGATAAAACGCCGTATAAGTGACGTCAGTGAGCCAATACAGCTTTTTAAATGTGTTCAAATTCTGGTGCAAAATTGTTTTTTTTTTTTAAACATCCAGGGACAAACATTTTAAAATTTTTAAAGAAACTACTTTTTGTCTCGCATTGTGAAGGTGTATTCAAAATTATTTTTGTAGTATAATTCTAAAAGATGAAAGGCCATCGAAGTTCTATCCTCTAGAAGCGACATGTGCTCACTCAATTGGACAGTTCTCATCCAGAGTGAAGCTTTAGACACCTCGAAGGGTAGTTGGGTTTTATAATTTGAAACTTACAGTATAGTCTTTTTCAATTGTGAAGTGGGGCGACTAGTCACGTTTAGTTTAAGTTCTCCAAATTTTTTAACTCTTCAATCCTGACTCACAGGAGAACGGCATAGAAATAATGCTATTGAATAGAGAGAAATGGAATAATATGCCGCCGACTGCGAACCGCAATATTCCATCCTTGCCGTCGAAAGGGAGTGATTAACCCAATTACTTTCTATCCCTCTCACAACTAAATAAAATTAAAGCGCCTCAGCTTTATTATCGCCGATAAAATGGTCATTCAATTATAATAGTAATAATCAACGACTATTGAAGTTCTTTAATTATCTTCTAAAGTTGTAATAAAGGTACTGTAATTATTGCAGTAGTATGATTTAAAGAATAATAAAAAATGTGAGAAGGTATCTTTTTATTTGTTTTACAGAATTCATTAATTACTAAACGATTATTTAACTAATATTATCTACTTATATTATTTAAGACCCAAAAATCACTTTAAAAAATAAACGATTAAATATTACTATTGACAAAGCAACTTTAAATACCTATCTAATATAAAAATCCTTAAGGAAACGTCAGTTCAGAGAAAAATTAAAATTGAGTGATATCGTAATTTTTCACCGATTATTAAATTGGCGGCATATGAAAATCTTTTTATTGTTAATTTTAGGAAAAAAGTTATTTTTTATAAAAAGTCGAGCATGATCTAAAACCTAACATACAAGCATCAAATATCAAATTTTATCAGTCGTATATAGAATAAAAGTACTTTACTCTTGAGTAAAACTCATATTTTTTGACAAACCTCGTATGCCACTGAAAAAATTTGATATTTGATGACTGTATTCTAGGTTTTAGATAATGCAGAACTTTTTATGAAGAATAACTTTTTTTTCCCTAAAATTAATAATAAAAAAGTTTTCCATATGATTCCAACCTAGGGGGACATACTGTATATTTAGTTTATCCTCTAAACATTTATAGAGGTGCTGCAATAGGTTGCACAAAATAACCGGAAAAAGCCTATAATAACTAGATAGGAAAGTCATGTGTTGGACACATCAGATTTTTTATATTGTCAAAGAAAATTTTTCCATTATGGTCCATTTTAGAGAAATTATGTATGGAACAAAAATTAGAGATCGATATCGCAAACAACTTTCAGTTGAACAATTTTTTTAAAAATTCAAATTTCTCGAAATACAGACCCTTTTAAGAAAATGTATGACAAAAATTACACAGAATAACAAACTTTCATTTGAACAATTTTTTCTCCAAGCGTAAATATGTATTTCATAAAGTAGAAAAACGAACCCCTATAAAGTACCCCCAGATGTCCCGACTATGCCCAAAATTTAATCCAGTTCACCGCAGGTTGGAATAGAACTTAAAATATGGTGCTTTTCTCTTTATCCACTTTCGATTTATATTCGAAGTTTGCACATTTTCCTAAATATCTCGAGTACGATCCATTTTAAAGAAATTTTGTATAAGACAAGTATAGAGAATGACATCACAAACAACTTTTATTTGAACAATATTCTCGAAAATTTGTTTGCACTTTTTATCAAATATCTCGAATACAGACCATTTTAGAAAAAAATTGTATAGAACAAAAATTATAGAGAATAATACAAGGTAAATAACATATATTCCATAAAGTAGAAAAACGACCCCCTATAAAGTACCCCTCCAGAAGTTCCGACTTTTCCCAAAATATAATCAGCTCAAGGTAGGCCGGTATAAGGATGATTCTCGTGTAACTGCGATTTTTACAATTTAAATTTTTCTAACATTAAAAATGATTTAAAACGTTTGTTCTGCGCGTTTTTATTTTCTATTTATTCACAAAACTAAGCCTGTGAACTGGTTTTACTACAGCTACAACACAACGAAAACTGTGACAAAATTTCAAAAGTTTAATGCCACGGTACTGACATATAAATGATTATTTTTTTTACTAATCGAAAGATTGGTATAAAATTCAATGCAGTATGCATTAGATTGTAGTTATAAGAGGTACATTTTATATTAAAAAATTAATTTTGATAGAAATTTATATATTTAATTTTAAAAATAAGAATCGGACATGCCACGTTACTGACATTTCGAGTATATTTAGGTGCAGCTTGAAAAAAAATTGCGAAGGTTTATGATCTAATTCATAATGTCAGTTGTAAAATACCTCTAAATTTACAATATTAATAACTTTTTGATGAGGAAAACTTATGCTAAACGATAAATAAAATACTGGACATAAAAAATCACAATTATGCAAGAATCGCCCATAAAGTTTAGAGTTGTTTTTTCTCATCGCAAAAATAGTCAAAACGGATTCAATGGTACTCCAAAACGTAAAAATTCGTCAAAAACTCGAGGTCGACTAATTCGTGATTACTATAATATACTTTCCTTATCTGTATACAGACAGGAAAGTAAAAAAAAAAAATTAGCAACACTATTATATGTAATTTGATTCCAAGAAACAAAAGATACAGGGTGATCTATTGAAAAACCAAACTTAAGGTAATTTCCGGTGAAACCGGAAGTCGGTCATTTTGTTTAAATAGTGTCAATTGGAAACTATATGTCTAGTATGTTTGTTGTAGATTTGATACAGGGCCAAGCAACTTTTGGTTAGATCAAAAAAGATACGATCTAGGTGCACATCATTTTTTAGGCGAATTTAAAAAGAAATTATCGTGGCCCTAGTCTCATTGTCACCCGGTATATCCACTCCTATTGTACAAATTTCTATTTTTTGCCATTTTGAAATGAACTCATTTAGTCAAACATAATAATTGTCGAAAAATGCTTTTAAACACCGGCAAACCAAAGAGGACAAAATTGCTTCCTTGAGCCTAATAACCCTAATAGATGATGCCATTGACACCCAATGGAAAAAAGTCAGCCTACATTAGGAACCCAGAAAATCTTCCCTTCTGTAAATTGCTTTTGAAATTTTCTATTTGTACCGTTTCCTTCCAAATACATTGCTTTCAAAAAGATTTACTACGAACGCCGTACTTTTCTCTTTTATAGACTTGATGTTAATTCATAAAATAGCATCACCAGTTGATTTTCCTTCTCTAAAACAATATTGACAATCTGATAAAATTTTAATTTTTTTTAGAAAATTACAGTCTATTATTTTTTCCAATGTTAATTCATAATTCGAGAGACGCTAAAATGGTGGTTCCCACCTTATCGAGACTGAGGCCCACAAGGGTAAACTCGTAGCGTAACAAAAACGAGAAATGATTTAACTTGGAACGAAATACCGAAAGCCGATAGTAGTATTAGCACGTTGAATTTTTTGGTTTGTGAAGCATTGGCATTACTTAGGTTAAACCATGTGATGATTTTCACAAGCCTTGATTTTTAAAACCATTCTATACCGCCTTTTGATTAGGGTTTAAAAACTGGTTTGAGCAATTTATTCAATAATAATTGGCCCCTTTACCTCTTAAGGAGGTCCTTTCGCCACCAATGTTAAATAAAAAATATTAGATTATGACTAAAATTAATTTTTTTCTAATAGTAGATGTCCTTATTTATCTAATAGTGAACTTTTAACTATACCTTACCGTGCAAATTTTTGAGATTTTTTTTTTAAATGTGTGTGTTTGTACAGTGTCTTATGAGAAAGTAAGACTTCAACAACAATTTTCGAATTATAATTAATTTTACTATTATTTATTGATTAGATGGAGTAGAAAAAAACTAAAAATAAGGTTTTTGAAATATTTAGGTTTTGTTTTTTACAATTGTAAATCCACTTTTTTTACACCTAATTCATTTTTTAATTTAATTGTATGTGTTTTTATTCATGTAATATTGTAAATTAAAAATAAAATTTTCAACCACCTTTATCTTTAATTAGTTCATTATACCGGGTGTTCAAATTAAAGTGTTACAGCTATATACCGCCTTTTATAAAAAAAAAACGTTTCAGACGAAAGTTTTATAGTTTTGTAGGGTAAAATATTTGGCTAAAATCGTTTTTTATAGCTAACCATAATATGGTCAACTTTTTTTTGTCTAGCAAAATTTTCAAGTAGCTGTTACTCAAAAAGTAAAAGTACAATAAAAAAATATTGTTATCAAAAGTTTCTTATTTTTTTATATACTTTAAGAATATGTAAAAAAAATGGGATTCCCATTTAAAAAACAAAGTCCACCTCGATATGGCCATATTATGGTCAGCTATAAAAAAATGAATTTGGCCAAAATGTTTCCCCCAAAAAACTATAAAACTTTTATCTGAAACTTTTTTTTTCTAAAATGTATATTTTCGGCGGTATTTAACTGTAACACTTTAATTTGAACACCCGGTATATTTAATTCCAAGTTTCATTAGCTAAATCCTATTTTAAATTTCGGAAGTTTATATATTTTTTGGTAGAGTTTTCGGTATTAAAAATTAAACTTATGGGACTATGATCAGTTACATAATGCCTAAGAATCAAGGATTCGATATTTAAATTTTCCATGTTGTCTTGTGTGTACTCAAAAATTGCCTAAACATGTCTTATACTAGGTATATTGATTCACGTAGGATATGAGTCCGTGATACAAGATGTTTTTGTATTCTTTAATACATTAATTTCCCTCTAAAACAGCTATACTCAACCTGCGGGCCGCATGCGGCACTCCAAGCTCTTTTGTTCGGCCCACCAAGCTTTTTTTGCAGCCCTCCAAGCTTTTTTGTGCAGCCCCGAACACGATTATTAGTAATTGAAGTGGTTGACCTACAGTCCTGTCCTTGCGTCGACTTTTCAATATTAAAACAACATGAGGACCTTTTTTTAGAAAATATTGTGGCCCGTGTAGCGTAACAAACAGATTTATATGGCCCGAAAGAAAAAAAGGTTGAGTACAGCTGGTCTAAAAGATTCATATTTATATCACCCGTAATGATATTAATATCGCTTTTAGTGCAGATATGAGTTCAAGATTAAAAACAGATGTACTGGCTGAACGATATATAGATCTGCCATCAATTTTATCTTTAAAAGCAAAATAAGCAACCGATAAATATATTTTGCTACACTTCGTATATTCATGTGAAATATTTTAAAGTTATGGACTATGACAAATTTCTTAAAATTACTAATTTCGTTCGAACGTATAGGTTCATTTTCAATTAAACTAACTAAAAATTTAAAAGTATACAATATAAACTATTAAGATTATTTTTGATACGATGTAGAATTGTTTCTTAACATATTTCCTTTCAATCGTGTTTTTAGCTTATTATCTCTCAGCATTATTGTTTTCTCCCTTGGGTTTTCTGATTACTCGAATGTTCTCGGATTTTTCCACTATATAATTCTTTTAAGTTGGTGCGGATGGAGCGTTGGTGGCCATCAGTTTCTCTCAGGTCTTGAACAGTGTAGGCTGTGTTGCTTACTATCAGCTTGTTTGGCTAGATATGTATGTTTTTTTAGTACTTTGCTGTCGCCTCTTTGACGTAGGGTTAAATATGATATGTTTTTTCCTTTTTGATGGAAACAATTTTTCAATATTAAATCTTTCTTGCAGTGTTACAAGATCTATTTTTAAAGGACCATTTGAAGAGCTACCCAATGTATAAAAATTATTTATTTCAATGGGCTTAACTTGTAGTAAAGATTTAAATAATTATTTACAGTATTTTCTATTTTCAGATCTTTCCTTTAAATTTGTAACCCAAAAATTTTTTTTTTATTTTTTTGTCCAACTTTTTGAAGTTCTTCACGTAGTTGTCGATTTGCTTCTTTCAAATTTTGGTTTTTATTTCTGAAGCTTCGATGAATTATTTCAACTCGGTTCTATTCTGATTTCTTCAAATAAATCGGAGAGTAATATTTTTATTTTCTCCCATATTTCAGGAAAGTATAAACAATTTGGCATCGTTACCCTAAAATTTTCACTAGTTGCTGTCGTTATCGCTTTATCAATATCTGCAAATAATTATGAAATACATACTAAGATCCTCTCTTCACCTGCCAGTTCTCATATACAATCTGTCGTAAACGTAAATGTAGAGAAAGGAAATAATATCGGTTAGAGATGCGAAAACTAAAGTAAGCATTTTTGGAAATATCAACCCCAATTCCCCTACGAAATTAAGGAATTAATCTCCTCGGGTCGGTGGTGTAGCGGTCTCACGCGCTTATATTCATGTATAGGCAAGTTTGTGGTCAGAGACAGAGGGGCTTCGAATCCTACACCAGACCATGTGGATTTTTAATTAAATTGCATTGTTCGGTTTATGATTTGATGTGTGCCGTATTAATAGAAATTCAATTTCTGTTGAAATCGCATGCAGATTATAAAATCGCCATGCATTACCGTCTCGATGATGGTGGGTGAAAAAGCAGGCATCAAACCTGGATCTTCCTGATACCTTTACTAATTAAATCACACATATCTAAGAAACTCATCTAATAATTTCGGACTCGCTCTCGCGGAGGAGGGGAGAGTGTGTGTTCTGGTGAGTGGAAATCTGATTACTTCAAATGGTAATATAATTCAATATAGTCATTATTATTCAAAGCAATTTGTATTGAGTACCTATCATCACTTAGATTAGATATATTGTGCAAGAGTTATAAACAAAAAGAATTAGACAAAAATTTTTGTACATCTAAATCAACTAATTTTTGGAAGGTGAAGAAAAACTGATAAAAAATGAACAAAATTTTATTGTCATCGTTTCATAGCTTTCTTCATTCTAAGAACTTTCTTCTTTCTGTTTCCTCCTAGTTTTTTCTTAAATGGTTTATTTTTTCTTAAGTTATTTCTCACTTTCGCTTTCACAATTTCTTTCAAGTCCCTTCTTAATTTAGTAAATTCCGTTTTCTCGTCCAATCTCATTTTTTCAACAAAGTCGAAACCCTCTAAAAAGAAAATTAAAACAGATTAATTGTGTGTTAAGAAGGGGTTATAGACAAGAGTAGTTTATGAAACAAATCTCAACACTTTTGTATTATTTATAATTTCATCCACTGATTTTTCCATTTGATAGATGTTTTTTTGCAATGTAAATATTACAAAATTTTCTATTTCTTACAGCATCTTTTGTTAATTGATCAACTTTTTTATTACCTGATAAATCACTATATAACTCTTAATCCAATAAAATATCAAGTCTAAATACGAAAATAGTTTTTAAATGTAAAATTTTTACATTTCATGGTTTTGCTATTTAAATTATAGCTGCTTTTAAGTCGGATATAATAGCTCCGCGTTTTTTTAAATATTTAACCACCTAAATGCTATCTAATAGAAAAGTTAGAACTTGTTTTTTCCTGTCTAGCATCCTATTATAATATAATTGGATCTTAGACTAGGAAAATCCGAACTTCAATGTGCATAAAATAACTCTCTGTCTAAGCTTTAGTCAGTGGTGTAACCAGAAATTAGTTGAATAAATTATTTTTTCTAGATACTTTAGAGGAAATCTAAAGTAGACAATGCAATAATGAGAATATGTAAAATAAATTCTGTGAAAATAAATAAACCCCAGTTTCTGATAACTATTTTTATATATTCAAAAGAGCCACTGCCACTAAACTTTAATGGGTTATTGAAGGTCATTGCTTTAATATAATCGGCATTATCAAGATTTTAATGAATGAAAATATTAACTGTCTACCCTCAATTTTTGATAAACTTAGTATGATTCGTTTAAAATATTAACCAATACAAAAAATATTTCTAGAATTACAGCCCTGTTATTAAATGTGAAATGTAATTCCTTCTTTCTTTTTTCTCTTTGGCTCTCTATAAGCTGTACACACTACCATTAGTAATTACTTAATAATAACACCGTCTTTGATTAACGTTTACTAAAAAATACGGCTTCTCTAAAACAAACAAAAATACAGCCATTGACCTTTAGTCACAATTCTCTACCTCGGTCTTAAATAAAAGTTAGGCATCCCCTCTCTTTCCTAGTTTAAAATGGGTATAAATGATAACACTGCATTGATGCCAGAGATAAAATATAACATCTATACTACCATGTCCCAGCCGTTTCCGAGTCTAAGAATGGATATAATTGGCAACATGGTGTTAATGCCGGACAGGAAAAATAATATACCTACACCTTTATTAAAAATTTATAATTTGTAAATAATTATTTCACATTAAAAAATAGGAAGAAATGCAAGGAATTTATATTTTTTAAATGCGTTTACCTTGTAATCTGTAATCATCAAGTTTAAAAAAGAATGGATCTGTCCAAGAAGTCGGTTTTCTGAAATCACATTTCCTTGTAGAAATCTCCGCATTTTTCTGGATGCTCTCAGAAACTTGTTTTTGATGAGTTATATCCTCTGTCTCATCTTCGTCATCAGATGAATCATACTTAAATGGATTTTTTTCTTTATGGAAACCTTTACTGGATATTTTGGTACTTCCTTCAACTATTTCCATTTCTTCTGCTAAAGAAATGTTTTGTGATTTAAATATAAAAGAAAACCAAAATGCATGGCCAAAGTAATGTTATTTGCTCCCTTTTTGAAATTTACTTCGTTAATTCTCGACTAATTATTGTTTCAGAATAACGAAAATTAACGTAGCGCACTCATCCTTAGAATTAAAATTCGGCCCTGCATATCGGTTTTGGTTCAGACGTGAAGTAAGACTTTCTGCCATTATGTTTGGATATTAACTGCACGTTTTTATTGGTTTTTGCATTGTTTTTGTTATTTTTAAACATTAATAAATCAACACGTAATAAAGCAAATTTCAAAAATGTTTGCATGGTTGAATAGAGAATAAAACCTCCTTTCAAATGAGCTATTACCACCCCATGCTATTTAAATTTTTCGAAAGGGTTGCTCCCCTCTAGCAAGGGATGAAATTAAGGGTAAACTATTCATACAAAAATGTACATTGTAGAAATTAAAAATCGACGTGTCTCGGCGATTTTCCTAACAAGACTCCAGTAATGAGTTAGATAGGGGGGGGGGGGGTAAGACTTATGATGCTCACTGTATAGCAATTTTTTAGTAGTTTTATAATATTTCAGGAGCCAAAAAATGCAGTGTGGTTGTTTTTAGAAAAAAGTTTTAAAAAATCGAGGTGCTCTGCTGGCTTCGTTCGAAGCTAGCAAAGAACCTTGATTTTTGTAAAAAACGAGAAGCATAAAATTTTTGAATAGGGTATAAATATAGATTTAAAATAGCTTAAAAATATGGCATAGGTTTCAACTCAAAATTGTCTAGGTGCTCTGCTGCCGTCTTTGAATTAATTTATAGATTCTTACGTTTATCTTCTAAATATTAACAACACCGGCACACAAAAAAAAAGTTGTTTGTACATCAGACACGACCTACTTACCGGCATGTATTTTGACCCGCTGAATCCGAATTTCAAGTCAGTTTGGACCGTCCACCCTTCAATATCCACCCTTGCAATATCTCTAAAAACTGATGTATGAACTGAATGAGGCGAAAGATTTTCTCAGATTTTGAACTGTTTTTTGTTGGTATCAAACTTTTTTGTTCTCAAATGACCTCCGCAATATTCACCGGATCGAAATACATAAGAATTATTCTTGGTTTCGATTCATAAATTTTTTTATTACTAATCTTATTTTTACTATTTTTAAAATTTACTCGATATTGAAGGGTGGACGGCCCAAACTGACTTGAAATTCGGATTCAGCGGGTCAAAATACATGCCGGTAGGTAGGTCGTGTCTGATGTACAAACAACTTTTTTTTTGTGTGTGCCGGTGAATCGGTCTTCAGTCTGTCTGTTTCAGTTTACACTTCGCGACAAGTCAAAGCGTGAGTCGACTGTTCGCGCCAGCGTAGTTTGGTCTCTAAAAATATCCGAGACTAATATTGTTGATTCGAATACGAATCTTTAAGAATATCTTTGGCGAATCCGGATCACGGATCCTTTTTTTCTTAAGTATTCGAATACCGCTCGCGGATCCTCAAAATGTGATTCGAATCCTCCCCAGCTCTGGTTGATGCACCCTAATCTCGTGGCTAGCCTGTCCGGCGGCTTGGGGGATTAAAATTCACTCATAAGGGGGTGAATTTAGTGAGAGTATTATTATAAAGGGATTATGGAAATTGTAACTAAAAAAATAGAACCTACTCTTTATATAAAATTTTAAATTGACCTCTCTTTAATTGGTTTTCATTAGCATTAGTTATGTCATCTGTCTACAAGTGTAAATTTTATGAAAAAACAATCAAATTAGCCCTGTTTAGATAATAATTAAAATGTACATTTAAGAATTAATGGTTTATTTAAACATATAATACTCACCAGATGCAAATCACCCCTTCATGAGTGAATCTCAGAAAGCAGAGTTTTCAGGGATAAATGGCTATCTAACAGGACACATAAAACTGTCCTTGAGAAAAGCAGTCCTCCCTTAGGCAGTCAGGGTGTCGGGAAATCGAAAAATATGGTTTTAATCAATTCACTACTCATATTATTCATACCATAATTTCACTTATTTATTTTTAATTATTTGTACTATTCATTTGTATTTATTTTATTTATTTTTACTTATTTTTATTTATTTTCATTTATTTTTATTTATTTATTTTTATTCATTTTTATTTAATTTCACCACTTTTCTCCCCCTTTAAAACGTGAAAATCCAATTCCCCCGAAAAACGTTATTATTTATTTATGATGAGTAGCTTCAATTACAATTTTCAAGTTGCTACTTTAAAAAAAATCGATACCCCACTACAAACTTTCAGCCACAATTTTCCTTCTTTAAAATGTAAAAATTCAAAAACCCTAAAATACGTTATTATTTATTTGATTGATAAGTAGTTACAATTCCAGTTTTCAAGTTTCACTTTAAAAAATCCCATACAAATGTTCACCCCAATTTCCCCACCTTAAAATATAAAAATCCAAAATCCTGAAATACGTCAATATTTATTTATGATTAATAACTACAATTCCAATTTTCTTGTACCTACCTTTGAAAAAATCTATAACCCTCTACAAACTTTCACCCTCAATTTCCCCCCCTTTAAAATGTAAATATCCAAAAACCCTGAAATATGTCATTATTTATTTATAATCAGTAGCTACAGTTCCAATTTTCAAGTTCCTACCTTTGAAAAATATTTACAAACGTTCACCCCCCCCCCCTTAAAATGTAAAAAATCCAAAAACCTTGTATTACATCATTATTTATTTATGATAAATACAATTCAAATTTTCAAGTTTCTACCTTTAAAAAATCGATACTCCCTACACCCTTTTACCCCTCCCTCCCCCCCTTAAAATGTAAATATCCAAAAACCATTAAATACTTCATTATTTATGAGTAGCTACAATTTCAAGTTTCTACCTTAAAAAAATCTATACTCCCCCCCCCCCCCCTTTAAATATAACAATCCAAAAACTTTGTAATACGTAATCATTAAGTTGTGATGAGTAGCTACAATTCCAATTTTCAAGTTACTACCTTTAAAAATCTATACTCCTATACACACGTTCACCCCCATTTCCCCCATTAAAATGTAAAAATCCAAAATCCTTGTATTAACGTCATTATTTATTTATGATAAATACAATTCCAATTTTCAAGTTCCTACCTTTAAAAAATCGATACCCCCTACAAAGTTTCACCCCCAATTCGCCCCCTTAAAATGTTAAAATCCAAAAACCCTGAAATGTATCTATATTTATTTATGATGAGTAGCTACAATTCCAAGGATGGTTTAGTGCATACATGTGTTAAGTAACATTTTGCTATTTCAAAAGTTAAGTTTAAAGGTTTGAAACTATAGCTCTCTGTTATTTCACATGAAATGTATCTAGCAAACCATTTCAACACTTCTTCGTTGTTTCCGATTACATAATAAAGCGAAATAAAGATACATTATTTGTACACATATAACTAAGCCATCGATATATAGATTAAAAACCAGCTAAAACTATACTTACGTCTTTCTTCTTCATCATTATATTGACCAAACATACTAAGCAAACTAAATTCTTTTTTTTCTTCAAAAGTTTGTTTCAAATTATCAGAAACACTGAAAAATACTTCTTTAGAAACTTCAGGTGCAATTTTTTCTTCTTGTCTTTTTTCAGTCATTATTTCAGTGTCAGAGTTTTTCCGTTTTCGTTTTTCTTTTCTTTCTGAAGCCACTTTAGGAATTTCATATTTTGTATGTTCTGGTTGTGAGGGGTCAAAACGTAACATTTTTTTCTTACTAAAATAATACAATATAATATAACGCAAATGTATTGCATTTAAGAATAAAGTTTTTTCAGAAAACAATCGAATCGATTTTCGAGTTATTTTGGGTTTTAAACCGTAAATTTTTATCAAGATTGCTTTTGACTAAATGTGACATATTATCATTGCTTATGGGTCATATTGAACTTTTTTCTTTGCTTTAAAAGTAAATAATATAAAATAAAGAATAATTTGAGATTTTAACTGGGAAATCTTATATTTTTAGGTTGTATCCTTATGCTTTTTTAAACAAAATTTCAATTGCAACTAAATATACCTGGTGCTCCAGAAAGGAGAAACTAAGTAACTTTTTATTTTGTTACTATAGACTGAATGAAATTGTTTATTTTATGCTTGAATTCTGTAAATATTTTTCCTTCAAAACTTGGCCTTGAAAACAAAACCTAAATCATGAGGCTAATAAGCTTTGACACAGTAAACATATTTAAAGTTAACCTATTGAGTGTAAAGCTCTTTAAATTTTGTATTGATAGTTAAATGAACTTCCAAAACAAGAACAAGTAGCTTTTTGTCTACAATTGTTTGCCTTTGTAGTTGAAGTAAAAAAAAATATCCATACTGTAAATATGTAAGTGCTGTAGTGGTAGGTTGTATCATTTTAGTATGAAAGCCAACGACCGCTAGACCTACGTTATATGCTGCGTTTGAATATCCACACTGGATGTATCTAAGATGTGCATTTTTAACAAGCTTTTATTAGCTTCACCTGTATGTATATTTGTAACTCTCCTTTGGACTAAAAGCAAGTGGCTTATTACTGTCAGTATATCCCACTACCTCAAGTTCGTTCGTTGGCCGAGCGGTCTAAGGCGCGGGTCCGTCGATCGCCAGACTCACCGATCGTGGGTTCTAATCCCGTCCACGGCTGAAAAAAATAATTGTTTTTTTTTAGCAATTTCAACTTACAAATTTTTTTTTAATAATCGAACTAAAAAGTAAAAAATAAATATAGTTTAAAAAAACTAAAAAACACGCTTTTAGAGCATATCAAATTAAAAAGTTAAAAATAATTTTTCAAATAAGCTTAAAACAATAATAAATGGAAAATAGTAGTATTATTGTGAAAAAAGCGTGGGGCGCTTTGTCCATATTTCTCGTACATCGAGCGCCCGACGGTTTTTTCACAATAATATTTTCCATTTATTATTGTTTTAAGCTTATTTGAAAAATTATTTTTAACTTTTTAATTTGATATGCTCTAAAAGCGTGTTTTTTAGTTTTTTTAAACTATACAGGGTGTTTCCGAACTTGGCGTCCAAATTTGTAGGGGTGGTAGTTCGCATAATTTGAAAGCGATTGGCAGATTTCATTTTTCTAAAAAAATTATAATAAACAAAATAGAGCCATTATAAAAAAATCAAAGAGCTGGTCCTACCCTGAGCGCGTAGCGTAATAGTCGCCTGATCGGTTACTCATCGGGATTTACAACTCAAAAACATTTGCGATTTGCAATTTTGTCGATTCTAAGCAAACTTACGGAGAACTCGATCGTAGCGCGCGCGAGTCGAGGCGTTCCCATCGCTGTGCAGGACCGTACTTGTTTAAAATTTTTAATTATTTTTATTTTAAATATTTTGGAAAAATGAAATCTGCGAATTGGTCTCAAATTATGCGAACTACCACCCCTACAAATTTGGACCGCAAGTTCGGAAACGCCCTGTATTTATTTTATCACGTGATAAAGAATTAGATCTAAATGTAGATGTAATAAACAAATGCTCTATCTAGACCTTAGAGCATATGCTCTAGACTTAATTGGTCACATGATAAAATGACAAGTTAAAAGTTTATACTTGCGTTTGACTTTTGAGGCTACAAATCAACCTAAATTTGAAATCTAAACAAAAATTAAACAAACTAATCAATTATATATTCACGCTAGCCTTAGACTAGGTAATAAAGAGAGGACGCGTAACAAGTATATCGAGCACACATAGTATTCTGTGCCGATTATCTATTGGCCGCCATTATTTTGGTGCTAATCATTTCGGTGAACCAAAATTTTGTTCGTGTTTATTTATGATTTTTGAATTAAACGACATTTAATAATTGGTTTATTATAATGGTTTATTGTGTGGCATATCAGTGTAAAAGTTATAGCGGCAAGAAAGAAGCCGATATTACGTTTTACAGGTAAATGATAAACGTCAATCGTTTTTACTTTATATATTTTCTTATATTTTTAATTTTATTTGGTATTATACAACTTGGTATTCACAATATTCACATATTGTACATGTCTCACTCCAGAGTAATACATTTTACCCACCAAGTTTGTTCATTTTATGCTTTTCATTGATATTTAAGCAATTAATATTAAAATGGCCAAACAAGTAATTTGTTCCAGTGGCGTGTCGTACAATTCTAAATATTAACTGTTAATAAATTCTAATTTACTTTTGCTTTTTATTTATTTGCGGCAATGTTTATTTGTTGTTTTATTTTAGGTTTCCTTTTTCGTGCTTGTGTGTTTTTATATACAGGCTGTCCCAATGAAAAGTAGCCCATTTCCAGAGCTTATAACTTTTAAACAAATCGTAGAAACGTGCGGTTTTTGCTGATATGTGTTATTTTGCTATAAGTTTTTTTTCAGTGACACAGAAATTATGTATTACCTATACATGATGTTTTTTTTTTAAATCTCCTCTTTTAGATTCACCGTAACCAAATTTTATCAAATGGAAACGGGCTACTTTTCATTCAGACACCCTGTACTGTCTTTTTATATTATTTTTTTGCCATTATTGAAACTGTGGTATACCGAAACTAGTAAACTTTATCATTAAAAACGTTTTAATTTCATAACTTCACTTTAATAATGTCTTATTTTTTTTTAGAAAAATACCTTATAACAATAATTCAACAAAATTATATGCTACGGGGACATTAGTTACAGAGACGCTTTGGCTAAAATTAATACCATAAAAGATGTTTTTAAATAGACCAATTTGAAAAAAATAGCAACAAGTACTTGAAGTTATTTTCTAATTATTTTATCCAACACTGTAAAATAATAATTACTCTATGTGTCAGTTTTAATAGTTTAATAATGTATAATAAACAATATTAAATATAGTAGACAAGTACCCAGACAGCACACCAAATCCTCTGGATATCTACTGCACATCCCAATATCCACTGAATGTCCAGTCCATGGTGGATATCTATTTTATATCCATGATATGTAATTTATAGACATGCAAATGTCCATAAATAATAGTAATTATATAGCAAATTATTAAAAAATTACGCCATTGTGCTCGCCATTGTGGCTAATAGTACCGTTCAGATATTTAAAGTTAATTTTTTTAAGGTGTATTCAATATCCCATGGACATCCACTAAATATATCAAAGTCTAGGCGCGAACGCAAACCATCGTAGATATCCATTAGATGTTACTTGATTTTGCTTACTAAGTATAGATGGCGATACCACTTTCGCATCTACCAATGAACTGGAGTGGGGTAAAAAGCCAATGTGCATATTGTATCAATAGAATATGGTGCGACTCTATGGGTGCAGCCATTTTTATTTCTCATCTCACTCGGGAGTATTTATAATAACCATTTTCTGTTTCACAATGTTATTGTTCAATCCACAAGCTGGTGGATCAGACAATAACAAAGTGAAATAGAAAATGGTTGATATAAATACTCCCGAGTGAGATGAAAAATAACCTGTCTTCGCCCATAGAGTCGCATCTCAAGCCTATTGACAAGCATTCTACCCCACTCCAGTTCATTGGCATCTACTCATGCTTGGCCCGCCGTAATTGAGTTCGATCGAAATTTTTGTTCTATTCAAACTCCATTAGAGACTGGAGTCGAGAATTTCCATTTATTGCTGAAGAGTCCTAATAAGAATGACTTTCTTCTTAGTGGGCAAAATCAAAGGTAGAGTGTTGAAAATATTTTTTATCTCTGCTATTTTCTTTCGACGTTACTCAATAATCGTTGGTTACTTATGAACCTCTACTAAAGATAAAATATGTTGCTGAATATCCGAATATCTTCTATATCCTGGGATATAGACGGACATTTGGTTGGATATCCATATTGGATATATTGAATATCCACAAAATATATTCTGTGGATATCTCTGGGATTTCTTGTATTTTCTGGAAGATACCCATTAGATATTTTGCTGGATATCCATTAGGATATCTTCTATATTCTGGATCTAGACGGACATTTGAATATCCATATTAGATCCACGGAATATTTCTGATATCCTGTGGATATATTGGATGTCCACAAAAGATATTCTGTGGATATATCTGGGATTTGGTGTGTTGTCTGGGTATTCATTTATTTTTTTAAACGAATTTTCATCAAGTAAATAGACGGCTTATTTAAACACATCCAATACGGTTTGTCTTAAAGACGTATAAAACTGGATGTCTTAAAGACGTACAAAATTGGATGTCCTAAAGACGCCTTGTTTTGTACCAATGTACGTCCTATAGAAGCATTTAAAACACCTGCATGAAGTTGGCCCTACCATGTTATGATAATTACACCAAAGTTGTACCAATATTTTGCAACTTTAGGCAACCCGTATAAAAAAATTTTGCAACCTTACATTTTTGTTCTAATCGCTAAAACAAAATAGGTGGGGCCAAATTCACGCAGCCCCACCACATCTTCGTATTGACCTCGAACCTTTTTCATAATTTAGCAACTAATTTACAACTTTAGGCAACCTTCGTGAAAACATTTGAAACCTCGTGGTTGGAAGGGGGGCCAAATTCACGCGGCCCCACCACATCGTTATGAATTATGAAAAAGGTTCGAGGTCAATACGACGATGTGGTAGGGCTGCGTGAATTTGGCCCCACCAATTTTGTTTCAGCGATTAGAACAAAAATGTAAGGTTGCAAATTTTTTTATATCGGTTGCCTAAAGTTGCAAAATATTGTTACAACTTTGGTGTAATTATCATAACATGGTAGGGCCAACTTTACGCAGGTATTTAAAACATCTTTTGGATATTAGCGTACATCTTCAAAACGTCACGAACGTCGTGAACAAACATCTTTAAGATGTCTTTAAAACGTGTCTGTGCTCTTTGGGTAGTATCATTCTTTATTAACTAAAAATAAATATTTTTGTAGTACATGTAGATCATTATGTTTTTTTTTACGGAATTAAAAAAAACACTCATTTTATTATGTAAACGATTTCATTCAGTTTATTTTAATTTTTTTTTTCTTGTGTCTTATTTATTTTAAATTTTACGTAAATACAAGTTCGTTTTTTTATTTCCAACATGTTACGCCTTTGGTCGAATATCGTTGGTGTCAGAAAGGAACAAGATTTTCAGCGGCGTTATGAGTCCTCTCTTTATTACCTAGTCTAAGACGCTAGCATAAACAAAGGATATATCGATAAACTTGGCTTCACAGAACATTTACTTTCTGGCATGGAATGAACATCTCATTCATATCTCCTTCCAAATCGAGATGTAAAAAATGTAATCTGGACAGCTACATCTCGGATAAACAAACGCAGATGTAGTAGATGTATCCGATGTGGATAAACAAATGCTCGAGATGTACAAAATGCATCGGATGTGGATATTCAAACGCAAAAATAGTATGAAGTTTAAGATGTTTTACATGTATTCATTGTTGCTGGTTTAGGTGTATATTCTAAAATATTTTGTAACTTATTCTATCTTCATATGTATGTTTTGTAGTTTCATAAATTCGTCAACACGCTAATCTGTGTTTGAAGTTTCCATAAACGCTCTAAAACTGATAGTCTACGGACCCCTTATAACAGGTCTTCAAGGTACCAAAAAATGTCTGAAAAAAACGTTATAGTATGAAAGCTGATTTTGTATTAATATGTTCAACTGTGTGACAATCAACAATTGCCTGACACTTTTTGTGGGGGGGTATGACTACCAGATGCTTTCAGACGTTGAACAATTTCTGCACTTTATAGAAAACTTTTGTTTTGTTAATTTCTCAGAAAATTTATTCTTGAAAAAAGTTAGTTCTTGACCTAAAACCCACTACAAACTTGATAAATATTTAAAAAATTAACCATATACATGAGAGGTAAAAAATTTTACTTATAGAAAACTTTTGTTTTGATAATTTCTCAGAAAATTTATTCTTGAAAAAAGTTAGTTCTTAACTTAAAACCCACCACAAACTTGATAAATATTTAAAAAATTAACCATAATAAAAAAATGTTACTTAACAAACTTGTTAAAAATTATTATTTGAAAAATCGCAAACACCATCCAGAAACTTATGGTTGTATCCTAACAAAAAATCTTTACTCTTGAGCCAAATTCATATTTTTGTGGTTTGTACTGAGTTTTAGGTTAGGTCATGTACAAACTTTTATCAAGAATAAAATATTTTTAGGCAAGAACAATCAAAAAATAATTTTCTCTAACGTGCACACTATATACAAAATATCTTTTATGAAATACGATAAATTTTGATTTCTTATTGACTTCACTGATAAACTAGGACTTGGGTGCATGAATGATGTTCTTTCACTCGCAATCACATCTGGCCTTTTACTGTTAGACCCGTCGTATATGTCAGATTGTTCATATTTGCTGATAATGATTTTAAACAATTTTCAGGTAATTGTGGATTGGAGATTATATCAGTTCAACACAGTTAAAAATCAGCTTTCATATTATAACGTTTTTGCCCGACATTTTTTAGCACCTTGAGGACATGTTATCTACCAAACCCCCCCTCCCTCCATAGTCAAGATTCATAACATAACATAACATAAAAAATCTTAATCTTCAAAATATAAAGGAGGTCTGGCGTTCGTTGGCTCTTAGTCTTTCCATTCTTGCAATCTTAAAGTCAAGCTGTGCTGTGGTACCTGATCAGACTAGGTGTAAACCTCTAACATGTGGTGTGCAATAAATCATTACACTTTGAGAGGGACACATAGCACGGGCACAGTTTATTGCTAAAGAATCAGTTAGCTCACTCGGACCAGTTGGATGTTCCAAAATAACATCCACTCAAAGGATACAAATTCAGGATGTGCAGAAGACTGCTGTTTGATTATAGGCGGTTGTCATATATTGTATTGGTTATGATTTGATTCTGTAAGCGCCAGGGATGCAAATCCGAGTTGCGCAGGGTATAAATTGGAACATTGAGATTAAAAGTGCTGACGCAGAGTGAGCGAACTGATTCTTTAGCTATAAACTGTGGCACGGGAGTATGAAAGGTGTCAAATAAATATATTAGTAAACTAAATAAACAATCCAGTTCAGTTTAATTACACACTAGCCAACCATCCATTTCATAGAGTAGACATTATTAAAGATCTTGGTGTTACATTAAATCCCAAATTATCACGTCAATCTCATTATTCATTAATTACTTCAAACGCATTGAAAATGTTAGGCTTCATCAATATTCATCAAGAGATCTTCTGCAGGAAGTAACAATCGTTTTGTTAAGGATTAGCTTGAATTGTCATGAGCTTTGGAGAAAGTTACTGAGTGGTACAATTTGCTGACCTGATTTGTTGAGGCTAGTGAGTTTTAACACAAACAGAAGATATTATATATCTGAATTATTTTATATTTCGTACTTTAACTGACTATGCACAAAATGAAACTGTTACAGAAATACTTAGGGTTTCAAATAATTACAATGCTAACATTGAAATATTTGACTCATCTTTAATGCCTATTAAGTGACAAATTAGAAACTTACATTTTTAAGTAAACTCACATGTATTATTTTCTTTTTTTTTATTTAAGCTTTTAGTATCCTTTTATTGTTTTCTTTATTAATTATTGATATCTAAATTATGTCTTTGAATGTTCTCATGCATATTGCATTCTTTATTTGTAAAAGGCATATCCGTTAAATAAATAAAGTGTTCATATAGATAAAAAAAAAATATTTTACAGCACTCAGTACTAATTATTTAAATAAAAATGTTTTACCTAGGAGCCTGTCTATCTTCTTTAGGAATGATTTTCTTTCCTAACACTTCCTCAAGAATTTCATATTCTTTCTTTTTTTCTTCCTCAAGTGAGATATCATCAATATTTTCTTGGCTAATAAGATTTTCTTGACATTCTGTTATATTGTCATCCAAAAATTTTTCATTTAGAGTAAACCGCTTATCATTTTTATATTTTGATTGTAATTCCAGTAGCTATAGTAAAAAAAAATGTTAAAGTTTTTTGTGATCATTTTCAGAGAATTTTCTTCAGGTTAAGACTATTCTTGTTTCATGTACTAGTGAAATACTTATAATGGAATAATCATTTCTAACAAAGAAACTGAAGGAAATTAATATTAATAAATTTTTGTTTTAACTGATGCCATGGGTTCTCACAAAAATAAATAAATTTTGCTGTAAACATTTTCAGTCATCATATATTTAGAAAATTGAACTCAATTAATGTTAAATCACTAAGGGTCTATTTATACTCCCTTAGTATTAGTATTTGTATTAGTATTATGATTAAGCATTAAATTTGTTAAATCATTCAAAAAAGGTATTTATACTCGTTTTATAATTAGTATTAGCAATTCTTTTTTAAACCTAATACCTAATAAGATATAATTCTGCAGTCAACAAAATATATGGTTACTGAAGAAATATGTAAGAGGCCAGAGTTGCGTTCTTTTAAGATATTTGAGTTTTAAATGTATTTTTATTAATATTTTTACTAGTTAATTTTATTTAAAAATATTATTATTCAAAAATAGGTTTAATTAAGGACATTTTAACGGATTTCACTGGTTTCAGTCTCAAATTTATAACAGATAAAAAGAAGCAGAAATTTGATACAAATCAGACAGAAAAGAGGCCTTTGCTTCCTCGTGGTGACATGTCATTTGTCAACTTTATAATCGGTAAACACTGCTGATACACAAAAATTGTATACAGCGCATGATTTGTACCAAAATATTATCGTTTTCGAGCTTGTTGGAACAAACATATAAACAATATAATCATATGTGTATTGTCAATTATCCCTATCCTTTGTCTATTAAAAACAAAGGCCAAATACGTTATTGATTCATTTTATAGAAAAGAAGAAATTTAATATTTAATTTAAAAGTTGAACCTGTCAATTATTAAGCATAAATATTAATGCTAATACTAATCATAAATCGAGTATAAATGTCCCCATTACATTGTGAAGGTTCAACTTAATGTTTAATCATAATACTAATGCAAATACTAATAATAAGGGAGTATAAATAGACCCTAAATTCATTAGACATTCCTTAAATCTTAATATATTATATGGCTGTGGACATTTGTAACATAAATAAAATTGGTGAGATTTTAACCCTGTCCTCTTTTACCTAATTAAATTAATTACTAGATTGTACAATGCATACGTTTTTATGGTCTAGTAGTTATGACATTGGTACAGTATACCAAGGACCATGGATTTGATCCCCACTCAGAGTGGATTTTTTAAATTTTTCTTTGGTTTATCTTAACACCTTTGATGATACGAAATTTATTTATGAATTTCCTTCAGCATTTTAAAAGAAAAGTCTTATCCAGTGAAAAATTCACTGCCTGTTTATTTGTTAAGCTATTGATAAAGGTTTATTATCCTTTCATATTTACTAAAGCCTCATAAAAAATATCTTTCTGAATACAAGTATGCCTGAATCAAATAACATTAATTTAAGACAATACTTTTGTATTCCATGCCATATACTTATCAAGACCATAATCATATTGTACTTAGGTATATGTTTTTTTTTATGTAAAAACAGACAAAAAATATTTTAAAATATTGATTATTTATAAAAGATATTGTAAGAGAAGTTTCGTTTGAGACATTTTTGGTGTGCTCTAATCAATATTTAGATTATTGGGCTCATCTTTTATATTAAACAAAGTCCCAAAAAAATAAGTTACATTTAGTTTTTATTTCTGAATACTGTTATGACTGATGCAAGTGGTATTAATTCAAAATCAAAACTATATTTTTTGTATTCCATGCCATATACGGATACAGTATATTTTGTCATACTGTGCTTACTTAAATATTTTTTTGTAAAAATAGACCTGTAATCAATATTTAAATTATTTAGCCCATCTTTTACATTAAACAAAGCCTCAAAAAAATATACATTTATTTTTAATTTCTGAATACTGATAACTAAATCAAATTAAATTAATTCAAGACAAGACTTTTAAATTCCATGGCATAAACTGACGAAGGTAGGATCAGTTAGGTGAGGAGTTGGAGCTGGACAGGAGCAGAGTTTTAACTGTCAATTAAGTGTGTGGCTAAAAGGGTCGTTAGAGTTAAACTAGTATATGTTGTCATACCGTACTTATATTTTCTATGTAAAAATAGACAAAAATATTTATTATATTTTTGGCACATTTTTAGCATATTTCTGTTCAATTCAATATTAATATAGAAATTTTACAATGATTTACCTTTTGACCTTTTTTGCCCTGAAAATGATCTTTTACAGAAAAGGTTGGTTCAAATTCTTCTTCTGAATCACTTTCATTAAAAAGTCTATTTTTATCATTTGTAGCTTTCCCTTTTTGATGAGTAGTCTCTTTAGTATTAGTAAAAGTGATTTTATTTTTTGGAGTCAAGTCAACATTGGCCAATGCAGCTTGAATCAATGACTTCTGGTTTTGGTAACCTTGTTTTAAATTTTTAAGTGATTCTAATCGTCTAAGATTGGCCTCAGAGTTATTTATGGGAACTTTTTTCTTTGTTTTGTCTATTGTAATTATGGGTTCCTTACCAACTGACTCTATTTTAAGAACTTTTGATGTACTATGTTTACCTCTATTGTTTTTAATAACAAAATCTGGATCATGTTGTACAGGTATTTCTGTAAAATTATTTTCTGTTTGTTTTAATTTTTTTAAGCTCACTCTATCTTTCTTTTCTACTTCACTTTCTGAAGAACTACTACTACTACTGCTGCTGCTGTTACTATCATATTTTTTAGAAACAACTTTGACAATGCCATTATTATTTAGTTTTTGTTTCTCTTCTACTAGAGGAATAAAATTGTTTGATAAATGTTCGGCCTTAGGTGTATTTTCATTTTCTCTTTCTCTTTTTAATCGATCTAGGAAGCTTTCTCTTGCAACTTGCAGCATAACATACTGGCCTAGCCATTTTCCATTACAAAAATCTTTAAAGCCTGTAAATTAAGATAAACATAAAATGTCTAATCACTACATCTGCTGTAAATGGTTTACAAAATTTTTAAAATGTAGATAATCTGAAAATTTTTATTTTAATGCAGCGACAGAAGTTGGAAAGGCTTTTCACAGTTCTCCCACTTCATACATGGGATTTGACAGTTTTACCATGGAGCTAACTGAAGTGAGTTTATAGATACTAATAATAATTTCGAGTAAATAGTTTAATAAATTGTGAATAGCTGTTGAAATTTTGTAGAGTTATGATATTACTTATTTAAATAATTATTTCTAGCCCATAAATGGATACCACTACCCGATTCTGCCGTTAATAATTTAAAATGTTCGGTATTATTTCAATTCTACGATACGGTACTGGTGAACAAAGACCTCTCTACCTACCAAAGGCCTTTCCAATTTCTGTCCCTCCTATATAGTTCTTTTAGTTTATAGTATAAAGTTATATTCTGTATTTTCCTATGATTTGGAAAATTATAATAGAATTTCTATGAAAATATAATCCAAGAATACAATTTAAAACTCACAGGTTTGCAAAGTTTTAGCATCTGTATCAATTGTAACATATGAAAAAAATAAAGAAGTGTTTTTTCCTAATTCTTTTCTTTCCTTTATATCGATATGTCTAACTTCTCCATATTCACTGAAAGCCTTCTGAAGTTCTTCTTGAGTTGTAGTCTCAGGCAAATTGCTAATGAATATTCTATTTGATTCCACTTTCATATTATACATATCCTCATTTCTCATGTGCTATATTGACTAAAATGTTTGGTTATGTTTTGCTTTGCAAATACATCGTAACCTCAATTTTCTTCTTATTTCAACGTATTCGTGTCCTTTACCTTAAGAGCTATTAATATTGATTATTTCAAACCGGGTCCGTATTTATCACTGAACTCTATTCTGTAACAGTTACAGTTGGTATTTATCACTGAACTAGGTACATGGTATAATAAGTAGTTTTCGTTGAACTGTCTCTAAATTCTATTTGAGTTTGTTATTTAAAATAAAAATTATCTGTCTTCCTCAATTTTAGATTTTTCACAGTTTGTTATTGTTAAATACCTTTTAAATACACATAACAAAACCTCGTTTATCTAAAACGTTGACGATTGACGTAAACCGGTTCATTTTTGCGAATATTTTTTTAGAAACCGAGACATGATAGTGGGGGCATTTGACATGTCACGGTTTCTGTGTCACTGTTTATAAACGGGAGCACGCCAAAAAATGCTTGTAATTGAGTTCAATCGAAATTTGTGTCCTAATCACTCCATTAGAGACTGGAGTCGAGAATTTTCATCACAGACCTATTTTCATTTATTGCTGAAGAGTCCTAATAAGGATGACTTTCTCCTTAGTGGGCAAAATCAAAGGCAGAGTGTTGAAAATATTTTGAGTGTTGAAAATATTTTGAGTGTTGAAAATATTTTTCATCTCTGCTATTTTCTTTCGACGTTATTCAATAATCATATTGGTTACTTATGAACCTCTACTAAAGATACCCATAAAATATTTTGCTGAATATCCGAATATCTTCTATATCCTGGGATATAGAAGGACATTTGGTTGGATATATACATATTGGATATATTGAATATCCACAAAATATATTCTGTGGATATCTCTGGGATTTCTTGTATTTTCTGGAAGATACCCATTAGATATTTTGCTGAATATCCATTAGGATATCTTCTATATTCTGGATATAGACGGACATTTGGATATCCATATTAGATCCACGGAATATTTCTGATATCCTGTGGATATATTGGATATCCACAAAAGATATTCTGTGGATATCTCTGGGATTTGGTGTGTTGTCTGGGTATTGTATAATTTAGCTTGGCTGAATCAATTATGTGTACAAAAAAAAGTTATAAGATGCATGGCTGGGGTTTCAAGAACAACTAGCTGCAACTTTTTCATGATTATAAAATCTTAACCCTTCTATCTTTGTATAAAATATACAGGGTGTTAAAAAAAAGTGTCACAAAATGAAATGGTGAATAGTATGACCCAAAATAAGCAGAAAAGTCTTAATAAATATATGACCGCAAATTAACGGTTTCGGAGATACGGACAATTTTGTGTTTATAACAATTTTTTATTATTATAAAAAAACAATGATATTTATAAACAATCAATAACAACATGTTAAATGAGATGTTCAAATACTGACGTAGCGCTTCCCTCGCATTGCCATTTGCACGACCGTACATAAAATGCATGTCAGCTAATTCAATATTAGTGTAAACAGGCATAACGAAAATTTACAAAAATTATTCACCCACAACAAAATAATAACTGCAAATAGTATCTATGAAAAAACATCGGTAGACTCCGATAAGAAAAGCAAGTTTTTGAGAATGAAAAAAGATAATCAAAAAATGATACAAAACACTCCGTATCTCTGAAACCATTCATTTGCAGACATATGTTTATTAAGACTTTTCTGCATATTTTGGCCCATACTACCCCCCGTTTTATTTTGTGACACTTTTTTTTTAACACCCTGTATACTTTATATATAATACTTTCATATAAAAATAACAGGAATCCTAACTATTAGATCATACACTCACAAAATTAATAATACACGCTATCACAAAAATCTACAATCTTTTTCTAGGCTCTCAGTTGGGCAGAATTCCGATATCTATACAGAGTGTACCAATAAAACTCCCAGGCCGGATATTTTGGTAAGTAATAGAGATATTTTAATACTATAAAAGCCAGTACATAGAGCATTAAGAGAGCTTCAGTTTTATAAATTAATTTTAAATAGGTCAATATGCATGTAGATGGCGCTGCGCTCAATATTTTTATTTCGATGGGAGGATCTTTCTTATATAGCGCATATCTTGTAAAAAATGCATTTTTAAGCACATTTTGTTCTATAAATCTAGCCATTTTTGATATACAGAGTGGGTCACTCAAAACAGTTTCATTTTTTTCGGCATTAATTATTGGATTTTAAGAAAATTGAACACATTTTTACAATACAGACATCTGTCATGTGTCAACCCCCTCCCTTCCACTTCTCCAACCCCTTAATTATAAATAAGGAATGTACCATACGGCACATCATTGAAAAGGTAATTTTGTGGGGAAGTCATATATGACTGTTTATTGCGATATTTTTAATTTTAGCGGCCTCTATCGGAATAAAAAACCTGTAACGTATTAGTTTAAAGCTAATTTAATTGCTAATTCAATGCACCACATATTATTAATATAAATATTTCCATATTGCCCTTGCAACAACATAAAGTTAGCAACAATAATGTTTAAAATAATGCATGACTAATTTTCAAACTATTGCAAGTGCAATATATATGGAGGATATTTATATTAATGTTATGTAGTGCATTGAATTAGTAATTAAATTTGCTTTCAAATAAGGTGTCACACTTTATAATACGTATTTTTTTATCCAGATAGAGGGAGGTACACTTAAAAGTATCGCAATGAACAATCATATTTATAAATTCCCCATAAAATTACCTTTTTAATGATGTACTACACATTGTAGTGTCACACGCTATAATTCGTAATAGTTTTTTTCCGCTAGAGAGGGTGATAAAATTAAAGTAACCCAATGTTCAGAAATATTTCTGAATTCCCCATTAAATTACCTTTTCAATGATGTGCCATACATGGTACATTATCTATTTAAAATTAAGGTGTCGGTGAAGTGCAATGGAGGGGGTTGACACATATCTGTATTGTAAAAATGTTTTTAATTTGGAATAAAAATCGACCTGTTTTAGAATTTTCTTAAAATCCAATGATTAATGCTGAAAAACAGGATGAAACTGTTTTGAGTAACCTAATCTGTATATCAAAAAAGGCCAGATTTATCAAATTAGTTCATAGAACAAAATCTGCTTTAAAATACATTTTTTACAAAATGCGCTACATAAGAAAGATCCTCCCATCGAAAAAAAAATAAATAAATATATATATATATATATATATATATATATATATATATATATATATATATATATATATATATATATATATATATATTGAGCGCAGTACCATCTATATGTTGACCTATTTAAAATGAATTTATATTTAAAACTAAAGCTCTCTTAGTACTCTGTGAACTGGCTTTTTCCGAATTAAAACATCTCTATTACTTACAAAAATATCCGGCCTGGGAGTTTTTATTGGTACACCCTGTAGAGGTATTGAATGTTTCAATAAATATATTCAAATTGATGGCAATGAATAAATCTTTAATAAATTCAAATATAAGCTTTATGCATATCTTTCGTCTAAGACATATTATTCCTATGTAGAATTTATGATCGATACTCGGTGATCCGTCATGGTTTATCTTTTTTATATAGTTTGATGTTTTATCCTAGTGTTTACTATACTATTTTAAACTTTATTTTTACCAAGGCTAATAGGTCTATATGTTTATATATTTTTTAGACCTTTAAAGATTATTGTAAATATGTATGTCTCAGGGCCGAATAAATACTATTATTATGTTCTAAAGTTTTCCTAGTGATTGCCAGCACCACTTTAGGGACTTTTTGCGAGTACGAACCGATTCTTATTTAAGAAAAAATGTAATGAAAATAAAATCAGAATCGAACGGAATTATTACAAATATTTGAGTGCTCCATAATACAATTTTTTGAATTTTTATTATGAAAGAAATTCTTCTTCCGATAAATGGCAACTCTGTCTGAAATTATCCCACTGTCTTTTATTTTGAAATAGTCTCGATGCCTATAACGACACAAGCCTATTGTCCTAAGAAAATATTGGATTTGGAGTGGTTCCAAATTGGGTAGATTGACCTTTTTTATTTGGTATGCTCCTAAGTATAGTGCCCTTGGATTCTAGAGTGCTACGCATTCAGTCAGAATGTAAATGGAGGTTTTGTCTTCCTCCTCACAGAATCTGCACTATATTCTAGTTACAGTTTCCTAAGGTGTTCTTTGAGCCGACACTGCTCGGTAAGCATGTTCATATGTTACCGACACAACCAACCGCTCCGGAAAGCCGATTGATTTTATATAAGTTACAGATGTAACTTTAGTGGTACATTTGCTCCTATACAATAGGTATTGAAAAAAACTCTTGTTATATTAGCGAAAATAGATGTTTATTCTTTTTGAGCCTATGAAAATGGTTAATTATTACAGTCTAAAGAAAATATATGTTTCGAGAAATAAATAATAAAATATATAATATAGTCAAACTCTCTACTTTTTTCTTTCGTTATCACCTAATCCTACATTTTTTTCAACACATTCCTTTAAATTGTGAGGCGCTTTTTTCTGCTTTCCGGAAATCCTGCTGGTAAGTCTTCTACTTCCAGTCACCTAAAATAATTATTTTTATGTTTGACATGTGTTGTAAAAAATTATACCTATGTAACGAAAAGTCCATTTTATTATGAGAATTTCTTGATAAATAATTTTCAAGATATCCACGAAATATGGTTTATATACATTGATTTTTTCAGGTAGGTATATGTAAATTAAGTTGAATTGAAATTAGTAAACTTTACATTTTCTAATGTTTAAAAAAAGTGTATTTCTTATCTTGGTTTTTCTTCTACTAACAAAAGTTGGCTGAACAGAATTTTGATACTTGAATGGCGTAAATAAACCAGATACCAAAGAATTTTCTGTTTTAGCGTACTTTTTGTTATTGGTTAAAAATGATTGAATAGCTGGGTGGAATACTACACGATTATCTTCTAATTTGTTCAGAATTGTTTCACTAAACTCATTCCATTGTTTCTTCAAAGTATTTCCTCACTGGAAGTTACTAGATTCATTATTGTAATGAAATAATAGTTATTTATGTATCAAGGGAATTATAAGGGCCTTAATTACCGATGCCATAGTTTGCGTCCCGAGGGACAGCAATTGCTTAAGGTTATTAAGGTCCATTAATTCCCGTGGTACATAGATAATTTTATTTCTGACAGATTTCAATAAAATTTTGTTCATTTTTAAAACGGAAAAATGTACCAATGTATTTCCTTCCCGGTATATTTAAATCAGGTACCGTTGATTATAAGGTAGAGGGAATTATAATAATACTCTCCCTAATTCACCCCCTTACGAGTGAATTTTAACCCCAAAAGCAGAGCTTGTGCGGGGAAAGGGACGGCTATTATTATTATTTGCCGTGGCGCTCCGGGGCGACTTAAAGATGATTGATGGTGCCATTTGACTTACAAAAACCCGGAAAACCTCACCCACCATTATACAATATAAGCTTATAATATCCCTGTCGGAAATAAACAAATTTTCATACTTTAATAACACCACAGCTCGCAGTCGTTGCCAATCGTTAAGTTACAGACATAAACTAAGAATTACATCGGCAACTTATTATTACGTGTTCGGCATCGTTCGCAAATCCGATTGTCTCTTTGTGTCGGTATCATATGACTATTCGCCCGGCAAGGATATTTGTTACTATGCATAGCCTGTTATTGCTTAGACAGATACAGGCTTTTCGACTTTTTCAGGATAACATACTTATTCTCAACCTGATAAAAAACTATTAATTTCTAACGTTTTATTGGAATTCTTCTAGAATGTATGCATACAAATAAACTCAACTAATACTTTAATACTAAAGGAAACAAATAACTTACCTTATCCTACTGTTGCTCCAAATACGCCATTTTAGTGATGATGTAATGTTTCCACTGACAATTAAAGTGATAGTAGATTTTTTAGTGCGCTCTGTTCGTTTTGTTTACCTAAATTAAATAATTTTTTTTCACGTTTATAAATATATTCCTAAAGTAGATAACGTGCATCAAATATACAATCGTTTAGTTACCAATTATATACCTTCAAACTATTTTTTATAACCTGCAAAAAATATATAAAAAAACTTAAAACAGTAAAAACGTATATGTCAAATTTATTGATGTTTTTGTTAAAAGTTTGCCTAGAATTAAATGTCACTGGTAGTTGAGAGAATATAAGCAGTTTCAAATTTGCAAAAATTGAACTTTATACAGGTTTTGAGATCAAAAGCAGATATGATGGCACGTAATATCCTTACTCATAAAAATAAAAAATATTCCAAAATTACTTTTAGATGCCATTATTGAAACTTTATAGTGGATGCACCATAGGTGTTCATGTTCAAATTCTATGAAATGCTCTCGAATAATGAATTATTTCGTTGTAAATGATTCCTTTGTGAATTATTGTCATGACTCAAAAGTTATGAATTCGGCGTTGTACCAGTCAAACATATGGTAGTAATTTAGCTTTGTATTTCTAGATCAGACTGGAGAATGTAACAGTTGAGTAAATAATTCCTTTTGTCACATATTCTAAAAATATTAGTTTAATAGATAAAATGTATATCCTTTATAAGTGACAAGTGCACAGCAACTGTGATTGAGGATCCTTGACAAACAAAGTGATAAAAACGATTTTATCTTCTCATCGAGAGGCAGTTAGTTTTAATTTCTGTAAATAGTAAAAGCGTTGAATCTAAATATTTTCTTAAAGCTGTAAAGTTAAGATGGTCTTTCGATCTTAATAGAGTTTTTCAAGTTTAATCTTCAGTGTTTTATTCATGTAAATATTGTTTCTTGCAAAACGAATCAGTTAATAAACAACGACTATGGAAGATACAGGGTGATGTGGTCGTGGATTGATAATTTTGAATTACAAGAATCAACATCCCTTCAATAAGTATCATTTCTTGTAAACCATATTTCGTAATTCAATTTGATTTGGTTTATCAAGAATTTCAATGGTTCAATTTGTATAAAAATATTAAGGCAAAACACGTATAACAACTAAATAAAAATTATATTAAAAAATAAAAGAGGTAGTCAGCACAACAATAAAATAAAATAGGATTAACATATAAAAAAATGTTCCAATATATTTTTAAAATATGGTCACACAGAAAACTGTAAACTACATTATTTATAAATCAATAAATTATCAATGAGTACGACTCTGTCATGGTTCTAACATGTAACAATGTTAAAATTCAAGAGAATTAAACTGGGACAGAACGGAGTATCTAAAATATTAAATAATATCAACACGGTTATCACTTAATTTTCTATAGCAAGTTTTTAAACTGCCTGTGATTATAAAATAAATATTATAAATTGCCTTAATTTCTGATATTGAATCACTGTACAATAATTGGTGCATGTAAATACCCAGGTACCTACTTGAAATTAGCAAATACAATTATACATACTGTTGGACAAAAAAAACTGAATACAAAATATTTATTATGTTTGAATTTGAAATTTTTAATATTTTATGTTTATTGTTGAATTGTTCAATTAGAGGGTGTTCTTTTTTAATAATTTTGGGAGCTTTTATAATATCTTACTAAAATAAATTAATTTTTTAAAGATAGAAACCAACCTGGCTTACACCGGTTTAAACTCGGATCATGTAAAATTTTAATAGTCGAACAGACTTAATTTTTTAGCTGCTACACCAAAAATAAATTTTAATCCAACATCGAGGTCACAATCTATACTATCGATTAAAACTCTCCAATATAATTACGCATCATAAGCAGTATTTATTCATCATGAAATACAATAATTATATACGGACCAATTTGGCAACAACGTTAACAGTCCAATTTAAAAGGACGAGTTCACGGCTATATTTTTGAGATATGAATGTAGAGTCTCGTCTGGGTAATCTTTGCTTTGAGAACAATCTATTGATATATGAAGCAAATTGTTGTCAAATCTGTAGTCAGAAGAAGCAGAGAACGAATCACATACTACATTAGCCAACAGATTTCTCAACTATATTTCTAGAGTGCCTGCAAGATCAAATATGCAGTCCTGCTTTGCTTTTATTGAAGTAAATAATAAATAGCGCTCCCATGTGTAGGAGAGACAAGCATGTGGCTCCAGCTATAACTGGCAACATTGATACTAATAATATACGAGTATAATAATAAACTCTCCGTAATTAATTCCCTTACGAGTGAATTTCAACCCTTGATGCCGACTGAGCGACTTGTGTAGGGGAAGGGACAACTGCTATTATTATTTGCCGTGTCGTTTCGTTCCCTGCAGGACCGAAGGTTTGATTTTGTGTACAGTGTATAATCAAATTCTAGTCAACATAAGACTGAAGAGGCAATGGCCAGAAGATCTAACTTAGTAGATATTGGATACCCTTCAGTGAATGGTGTCCAACTTGAGTAAACTAAAACTAATCACACTATTTACTTAATAGTAGTTAGTAAGTAGTCTGGCTCTGGAGTATATTGTAAATTAGAAATTATAGATAAAAAAATGTGAAGGTAACTTAACGATTCGAAAATGGACATATAATTGTTGCTTCTTCAGATGATTAAGTGAATTTGGTTTATCAATATGGAGGCCAAGTAGCCAAGGATGGATCCGAGGGTATCAGGTTAATATTTACTGGATAGGATATAGGCTATATTTACAAAATACTAAGTATTAGTATATATTAGTATACGAGAAACAAAGAAAGGTAGTAGGTAGTCTCAATCTGCTTTGGCGGCAGCCCAAAGCCAAGAGGGTAAATGTTGATTGAGCATATAATTCTTAATATAGTGATAAATCGGTTTTAAAGTTCTGAAAACTTATCGGTTATAGATCCAAAAACAAATGTATTAAATATATTTCTTTGTTATTTTAATATCATTTAATAGATTCATTTGCGCTTTCGTTAAAATGTAAGTTTGCATTACATTTTTACCGAAACTGTAATTGCAAGGGAATTATAATGACTTTGGCTTTTGACGCTAGTAAATTTATCATTTGGAAATAATATATTCAAATGCAAAGATATTTAGTACGTTGCACAATACGACCAGCGAGATGCGTACAAAAAGAAAACAGAACAACAAGAAAGATATCTAAATCAATAAAAAAAGATGAATCTACTTTTGCCAATGCACGTCAATTTCTCACCTGACACTTCTCGTTGGTCGTATTGCAATGAATATCAAGAATTTAAGAACTATTACCCAGCTGAACAAAAAAATGAGAAATTGAGATTTAAAAACGTAATTTAGAATTACTTAAGTACAGAAACCACTTATTTTTTAAATATAATTAAGCATAAAATATTTTGTATAAAAACCAAGTAATAGATCCGATGTTATATGAAAGTGAATCACGTAAAAATTGTGTATTTTAAATACTTTACAAGTTTGGATATGTTGTAGAAATTACATTTAATATTTAAAAATTTATACAGATATTTCGGTAAAATATTTTTTTAAAAACTTAAATGTTCATAATATCCCTAATGAATATTAAATATTACTCAGTTTTGTTTTGCAACTGAATTTCATCAACGAAAGGGGCCGATAGAACTTCCTTGGTGGGAATAAAAAATGCTTAAAAAAGTAAATGCATATTTCAGTATTACCCTAAAACTACAAGCATTGTACAGTGACCCAGTACCAATTCAATTAATTTAAAAATATCTAGTTTTCAAAATCATCAGTCCATCTTAATTCTGTACTCCTAGGCGAAGTCTTCTGCTCCCTCCCCATATCTTCTCCACAAAAAAAGTCATCATCGAATGGATCATCTTCCCTAGCGAATATGTTAACCGATTCCGACTTCTTTATATTAACATCCATTCGTAGATTTCCAGAAAACCGATTTTTAGAAAGAATTTTCTTTCTTCCGTTCGAGGAATTTTCAAAATTGCTTGCACTAAACTCGTCTTCGTCTTCTCGGTCTGCCTCTTCCTTGATACTCGAAATGTTGTTGTCTTCATGCTCTCCCTTGTCACCTGGAGAGAAATCATCTTCAAAATGGGATTTCGGCTTTTGGTAGCGAGGTGACAACTTCGAGCTAGGTCTAGGCCGATCATGAATACTGAAACAAGGAAATACCCATTAAGTGATTTGGTTAAAAAAAAAACCGACTTGCAGGAAGTAAAATCTAAAGTTGAAAATTACGTCAACACGAAAGTGAAAAAATGATGAGAGATTATTAATACCCGTGCCAATTCTTTTTACTATAAAGTTTGACGTATTAAAAATGTACATTGTAACCCAGAGAAATATTTTGATGAAAAAATAACAGAAATTGAAAAATATTGAAAATGACAGGGTTGGTAACATCTCCTATTGCGAGTTTATGTCTAAATTGTAGTTGACCATTACGGAGTGTAAAGGAAAGGAGAACTATCTGTGTTACAAAAGTATCCCTAAAAAAAGTAGAAAATTAATATGGCGTTAGCGTCCCAGACTACCGTTATTAAAGAATGCCCAAAAATTTAGATCACACCAATGACGTATATATGTAAATAAGACTTCGAAATGCGGGTTGCTATATTGCCTTTACAAGCACTCACTGAACAAAAGCGTTCTGGCCCAAATGTATTTTAAAATAAAATTTCAGCATTTGAATATTTAAAACAAAAAAATTAGGTACCAGATATTTTTTGTGTAAAATAAAGTTGAGTTTCCATAATAATCAAATAATAACAGATCTAAACAATTTTTATAACACATAGATGTAAACATAGGCGCTGACTAATGTTGAAAATTATGAAATTGGTTACGAAAATTTCATTATGTCACGTTGCGAAAAGAACACAGTTAAAAATAAACATTTTTTGGTTTTAAAATCAATAAATACAATGTCATTGAAAGTTTATATCAAAGAAGGACAGGTTGACATATAAAAGAATTAGGTTAAACTTACAACTTGGTAATAATGTAATTTTATTCTTTATTTTTCATTTTAAATCAGCACAAAATAATTAAAACACAGTACACGTCAAAATAACGCACTTTTTTGAAAACTAAATAACTTTACAAGCAATATAAACACACAAGTCGTTGAGAATAAATTAATATGCTATTTGTCAATAAAAAGTAACATTGGTTGCCTAGATGCCGCTAATGTTTTACCAAAACACATTTTTATCAATAATATAGTCAAAATTATGTATTGCTGATGAAGATAAAAAAATTCCTTTAGTATCCAAACAAGCCTGTGGTTCAACTACAGGATAAAATTTAATTTAGCGACAAGTGTTTAATAATAATAATAATAATAATAATAATAATAATAATAATAATAATAATTTAATACTAAATTAAAACTTATATAAACGAATATTCAGTAATTTTACTTATTTTTAAGAAAATTGATAACATTCTGTTTGAACATAATATATAAATTTGTGGAGTATAACTCAACCTGATTACATGATTTATTGAATTTGTTACGCATTGCAAATATAGGAGATTTTGTGAACACATTTGTGATTGGAAATGGTAAATAAAAACAATTCATTTCTTAAACCTTGGTATATTGAAATTAAGTTGCGATAGAAGTTGTGGGAAGTCAATAAGGCCATGTACCAACTTATAATAAAATATGTAGGAATAATACATATTATTCCTCGGCAAGTTACGATCACTTCTAAACACGTTAATAGTTGTTTCTAAACAGCTCCGAATTTGATACATATCGTCGCCCTCATCACGAAGTGGCATAAGTAGCAAATAGTAAATTTTACAGGAAAGCAATAAAACGAAAATACGTAATTTTCAGGTCGACATAATATAGAGGGATTTAGAGTTTGCGCTTTCAAAATTTTATCAAGGATTGCTAAGGCCTTGTTTTATTGTTTGGTAATTCCAGATTAGCCAAACTCCCTCGGGAATTTTTAGAATAGTTCGTGAGGAAAATAGTCTGCGTTATTGCAGATAGGACACATAAGTAATATGCTGTATTGCACGTATTATTAAGGTTGTAGATGTGCCACTTCGTGAGATGATAAAGTAGGTCAAGACTAGTTAATCCACATAAAAAAATATTTTTTCAATTTTTGTTGGTTAGGTCACTTCGTGATAAGGGCGACGATATGATTGAAGCCAAGTTTCGGTTATGGCTATAAGGTGGTACTCGGATAAGGACGTTGCTTTACAGACTTCAGAAGTTTTAAAATTTAAGCCTCTAGTATTTTGGTAGTAACAGTACATATCATGATTTTAGTATTTTTTTACTATTATAGGGTTTCCATTGTGGTAAACAATTTTCAAACATTCTCCATTTTTAATGTGATCATTCATGTATAATTGCTTTTAGGTTTTTAAAATACTCAATGTGACGAGGGATTTTATCAGAGGTCATGACAATAATGTTTGAAGTTAGTGTTCTGTTTGATGGGTTTAATACTTTTAATTAGAGATATAGTGCTACATCTACAGACCCCTTTGATATGTCTAGGTAGGGATACATTATCACGTTTTATTTCCAGGCGGAATGTTTTGTCAACATTTTTTGCGAAATCATTATGAATGTTGAGAATTTTGAGAATTAATTGAATTTGGATCCCATCATAGTTTGCCTATAATTTTCAGTTAGGCCAAAAATGACAATATTGTTTTTCCTGGACTATTGATCTGTCAGTTCGATCATGTTATCCTTTAGAACTTTTTCAATATTTCTATAAAATATACGAGTTATGACTAATATTTAAATATTATTCTAAGTTGTTTTACAATCCATAATGTCATGGATCAAATGTTGAGTGTCATAAAAAATCAATTACAGCCAAGTGCAACATATGCTCAGGCTGGTTGCACATGGATTGTGCCAACTTAACAATTGATGAAATTCATTTCTATGCTGATGAATTGAAGGACTCCAAAGGCAAACGAATTCTATACTATAAATGCAACCTCTCTAATTCGGATGGTAAACAACAAAGTGTTGTAAATAGTTCATCTTCAAAAATTGTCAACAACGATGAAGATAGACTTTTTGAGAAAATAAAACTACTTGGATTCAAAATTACAATGCTAACTTTCTCTCATTCAACAGGAAAATAAAAAATATTCAAGAAAATTTGAAGAGAGTTGAAAAGGAACTAGGTGCCCTAAAAGAAACTTAAGGTGAAAATAGATTCCCCGATTATAAACGATCAGAACCGTGAGGAAACACACACACACACACACACACACACACACACACACACACACACACACACACACACACACACACACACACACACACACACACACACACACACACACACACACACACACACACACACACACACACACACACACACACACACACACACACACACACACACACACACACACACACACACACACACACACACACACACACACACACACACACACACACACACACACACACACACACACACACACACACACACACACACACACACACACACACACACACACACACACACACACACACACACACACACACACACACACACACACACACACACACACACACACACACACACACACACACACACACACACACACACACACACACACACACACACACACACACACACACACACACACACACACACACACACACACACACACACACACACACACACACACACACACACACACACACACACACACACACACACACACACACACACACACACACACACACACACACACACACACACACACACACACACACACACACACACACACACACACACACACACACACACACACACACACACACACACACACACACACACACACACACACACACACACACACACACACACACACACACACACACACACACACACACACACACACACACACACACACACACACACACACACACACACACACACACACACACACACACACACACACACACACACACACACACACACACACACACACACACACACACACACACACACACACACACACACACACACACACACACACACACACACACACACACACACACACACACACACACACACACACACACACACACACACACACACACACACACACACACACACACACACACACACACACACACACACACACACACACACACACACACACACACACACACACACACACACACACACACACACACACACACACACACACACACACACACGAACTCTTGTATATAAATAATGGCTGTCATACACAATAACAACGACATATCAAGCGTTTTCATTGATTCATATTTCAATGAGTGATATAGTCAGCGATAATTCATTACAACATTGTCAGATTGTTAGAAAGGGTACCCCCAAGGGTAATATAAATTTAGTAAAGATCTGATGATGGAATACATGAGAAAATCATTCAACTCTTAATTTTTGGAATCGGTTTTTTAAAATTACTTTTATAACTTGTAACAAATATCATTAGAATACAATTTGAACACAATAGAAAGATTATATAAAATAATAATTAGGTAGGTATCTGTAACGTGTGGAGGGTGGGTTACCCCACGGCACTTATGCCAATGTGCATCCTCCTAAGATGATAGGCACCTCTTAGCTCTTGAGCCAGCCTACAGATTTAATGTAGTTGTAGTTGGCTGCTTTCTTGGCTAGTGAATCAGCACTGTTACCTTTCGATGTGGCGTAACCTTTGATCCATCTCAAGGTGACCACATTGTTGATGGATACTTCGGCCAAAGCTTTGTGACATTCTAGTACTAACCCTGAGTAAATTCGTGTTCTGTTCAGGGTGAATAGGGCTTGTCTGCTATCTGTATAGATGAGCATGTTCCTTCCAGTGATACCCCGTGAGCTCTAATTAGGTAGGTATATAAGTAACAATTGTGTGTTATTAACTAAATCTACTTAACAAAAATACTGTAACGTTTGTTTGATTTATTTATTTATTTAAAATACTTTATTTATAGTTTATTTATAACGTACTAATTAATACTTTAGCACTATTATAACTCACAATTATAATTTATTTATTGCAATTTATATGTTCTGTCTAACACTTAAGTTGAATCTTCCCGTCCGTCGATAAACTCGCGCTATTTATATAAAGCCAGCTTAGTACCAACACTCTCTCGGCTTTTCAGAACGATCGAAAACTGTCATTCTATGACTCATATGCTGCAAAGAGATCTATCCGGTAGCTTCTCGAGGCGGTGCATTTGTCACCAGAGCCATCGTCCAAATGGACTTTGTTTTGGTCCAGGGGGGAAAAATAGTGTCCAGCATTCCCATTGGTCTGTTTCGTTTTGCTTGGCATGTCAAATCGTTCGAAATTGTTAGAATTGTCATTTGATTTTTTGTATTTTATTACTTTAGTGATACAAAAATAATGAGCGTTTGTGCAAGTTTTAAATAGAAATATGAAAAGACATCGTCAAGGTCATTTCACAAGTAAGTAACCATTAGCGTCTCTAACATTTTTTTTTAAAGAAACATAAGTACCTACATTTTATGCAAAAGGCCGTTAAACATGAATTTAAAATAAATGGTAAATTTAGTGAATTAAATTTAAAGAACTTGTATTATGACGAGGAATACTGTTTTAGATTTTAGACCCTATTGAAAAGTTAAAAAAAAATTGCCATAATTTTTCAATATAAACAAGCTTTTCGTTTTTAAGTCATTTTATAATGATAATGTTGAAGATGTTAAATCAATAATTTTTGTTTTTTGTAGGTTTCCAACTAATCCTGCCGAAAACCGCATTTGGTGAAACTTACTCCAGAAAACATTTCAAATAGTGATGTTTTATGTTCCAATCGTTTTTTTAGATATATGTTTATGTCAAAGACAGAAACTCTAGAGAGACGAACTGGGAAAGATTCAACATCACTTGGAGAGTATCTCGAAGAGGGTATGGTGGAAATTACAGGTAAACAAAGCCTTGACCGAGCAGTAGACCAAGTAAGTAAGGCTATTATAACCGCTTACGAGGAAAACTGTCCGGAGAAAACAAGGCAGCAAAGAACAAAAACAGTCTGGTGGAATAAACACTTGGAACGCCTTAGAGGCGAAGTGCGAAGGCTATTTAATAAAGCCAAGTCAACCGAAGACTGGGCCCTATACAAGGCTAAACTCACGCAGTACAACAAGGAGATAAGAAAGGCTAAAAGGCAATCGTGGAGGAAGTTCTGTGAGGAGTTATCTGAAACAAGGGGTACCAGTAGTCCTATGTCAGCCTAAGCCAGCCTAGAAGAAAGGGTAATAACATCATCTCTAGGCGAAGCTACATTGACAGCTAAAGCAGGCAGGGGCTGCCCCCAGGGAGGAGTACTATCACCCCTTCTCTGGTCAGTCCTAGTGGATGAACTTATAAAAAGGCTAATATCTGCAGATTTTTACTGCCTAGGGTATGCCGATGACCTGGCGATCGTCGTAAGAGGCAAGTTCGCAGGTACAATATCGGAGCGCACACAAACCGCTCTAAACATTATCGACGAGTGATGCAGAGAGGAGGAACTAACAGTAAACCCTCACAAAACCACAATAGTCAACTTTACAAAACGAAAAGTACCAACAGGACTAAAGTCACCAGTACTGAAAGGAGTGAAGATTCCATTCGCTCAAGAGGCCAAATACTTGGGAGTCATCTTTGACCACAGGTTAACATGGAATCAACACTTGCAAAAAGTCACCCAAAAGAGCACAACGTCCTTCAACTTATGTCGAAGGTTGTGTGGAAAAAATTGGGGATTACAACCAAAAATGTCCCTGTGGTTATATACCAGAGTCATAAGGCCGATGATAACCTACGGGTCGGTGGTATGGTGGCCAAAGACTCGGTAAGCTGGAGCGATTCGACAGCTCAATGGTATTCAAAGGCAAGCATGCCTGAGTACCACGGGAGCTATGAGAACGACTCCAACAGCAGCTATAGAAGTCATGCTAAACCTAACACCACTACATATATTCATTCAAGGCGAAGCCAGGTCTGTCACATACAGACTGCACAAAGGTTCATCGCCCATAAGCAGTTTGCATGAACGCGACTACAGCGAGCTATATAAAGAGTTGGAGAACGACCAAATAATGGGAATGCCTTCAGACGAAATGCTTCCAAAGTATAGCTTTCAAAAGCAATATAAAGTAAGTATACCAGACAGGGAAGCGTGGACGAGAGGACCTCCTATTCATGCAGATCTCACCTGGTATACAGACGGCTCCAAAACCCATGAAGGTTCAGGAGTAGGTATATATAGTACCAAGCCAAAGACAGGAATCTCACTGAGCTTAGGTAAACATGCGACAGTATTCCAGGCAGAAATAGCATTAATCACCACTGCGCAAAAGAAGTATTAAGACAGAAGGTAAATGGAAAAACCATTGTCATATACTCAGACAGTCAAGCGACGTTAAAAGCACTCAGTTCCATGCAGGTACACTCTAAGCTTGTGTGGGACTGTTTGGAAGCCCTAACAGAGCTGGGTAGTCAAAACAGACTAACCTTAGCCTGGGTACCAGGCCACAGGGGACACAAAGGCAATGAAGAGGCTGATTTACTAGCCCGAGAAGGAGCTTCAAATGCTCTTATTGGCCCAGAACCCTTCTGTGGTGTAACAAAAACACTATCAGAACATGCACAAAGCAGTGAATGTTTAAAAAATCTCAGGAGTGGTGGGAAAACTCACCAGGACAGAGACAGGCCAAAAAGTTCTTAAAAGGACCATCGTCTAAACTCACCGAGCATCTACTAAGCCTTAATAGGAAAAATACTAGAATACTAGTAGGTCTATTAACAGGGCATTGTAGGCTTAACAAACATGTTAAATATCGGTCTGACAGAAGAGGCCTTGTGCCGATTCTGTCAAGAAGAAGAGGAAACGGCAGAACACGTATTGTGCTACTGCGAAGGTCTAGTAAGACTGAGATTCCTTACACTTGGAGAAGAAAAACCAAGGGCAAGTAGCTATACCGGAGAACTATTTCCCAGTCTATGGAGTCTAGTACAAAATACCGCATTAGACAAGGTACTCTAAACAATGATTAAAGGATATCCACAATAGATCTGAAAAGGTCGAGGTGGGGGAGGCCACATGGCCCATAGTCCTAATTAAATCTAATCTAATGTCAAAGACTGGTTGCGGAGGAAGAATTAGATTAATTCCAGGTGCATTGCCCTTAGGATTTACTGAGGCCCCAGAAGAAGATGAATCTAAAAGGTAAAGAAACCTGCACTTTTCTTTTGGGTTAATCGTTCAAAATTTTGAATTTTTCAGTGATGATCTGAACCATGAAGCCTCTTTTGCAGAAAAAGAAAATGCAGAATTAGAAAACATGTAACTAATTACTTTTTAATACAACATACATTTTATTTTCAAATACTACCTATATTTTTTATAAACCACAAAAATTGACAATAATTATTTTTTATTAAATGTACTTATGTTCTTTAATTAAGTAGTCTGCTAGTCATTACGAAATAAGTAAAGCATAATGCGAGTTTTTTAATAAAAAAAGTCATTTTAAGCTTCTTTTATTTGCACCCTTATAAATTAAGAAATAAATGAAGCTTAAGACAGTTTTCCAATAAAAATTAAGCTTCACTTATTTGTTAAGGACTGGTAGGGCAAATGTACCTAAGTATTAGCTTGATTTTTATTTGTATTTATTAGTAATCTATTGAACATTGTTTACGAACAATATTTTTATATTTAATAAATTATTGGAAAAAATTCTTGTATTGTAATTCTCGTACACGTGTATCATAAATATTTGTATAATATACCTACTATTTATTTATATTTTTGCTTTTTAAATATAAGCTTTTATCTTTTTTGTTGCCTATTATTTCAACCTTCATTTTTCCGTTATACACTTTCTGATGTTTGAATTAAAAAAATCTGATGTATCCAACACAAATAATAATAATATTAATAATAATTTACCATTACTAGATACCTACTTAAGTAATGCAAGTTTATAAAATATGTGCATAATTTAAAGAATTTTGAAGGTATTTATCAAATTAATTATTTATTTTAATTGCAAACCCGTAAAAATGATGCGACACCGGTAATAGTGTCTACACATTTCCCCTCTTAACCCAAACAAACGCTGTTGAATGCGGACTCTATGAAATATATATGCTCGAAGCTATATGGCCAGCGCTAGACTTCATACCGCGGGCAAGGAGTAAACAAAGTACAGAGATGGCTTCACATCACAATATTTTTTAACAAAATTATTTTATTATTATACTGATGCTTTTTATAATAATTAGTATTAATTATACAAAACAAAGTTCTCTTGATTACTGAATAAAATTACTTTTATAAATTTTTGCATTATTATAAATAGGACCACAATATTTTTTGTCAAATTAGACATTCTAATTTGATAGTAATAATATAATAATACTGACTGAGCTTATTATTTGCCGTGACGCTCTGCGACGAAATTGTAAAAAATTACAGCCCGATAATGCCCCTTGTTAATTTCTATCACTTGATGAAAGGATTATTTTAAACAACTGATCTGTATTATTTTACTGGATAGGATATAGCCCCCTAAAAAACGTTCCGAAAAATTGGCCGATTTGGGCAAATAATATGGCGGACCGGATGTTATTTAACGTAACCTCTATTTCCATTTGTCACCATATTTTTCATTTAATTGTGTCAACAAGCTACGATGAGATGTTTTTATTGTGGAAAACAAAGTAAGTATAAACGTTCATTCCTGAAGACACAATATGCTTCACGTTTCCATTTTTATATTTTCTTTCATAAAAAATCAAATCATGGGTGAAATTTCCCGTAGGACATCGCCCGCAAAAGGAATAGAAGAAGAATAAGAAGAAAAACTAATCAAATTATAAGTTAGGTATGTCAAATTATCCCAAATTTCAGTTCTCTGAACCCACCATAATTTGCCCAAATCGGCCAGCATTGTTGCACTTCCGGTCTCCTTGGTGGAACGATTTTTTAGTATGTTAAATATAGCCTATATCCTATCCAGTAAAATAATACAGATCAGTGTTTTAAACTTATGTAACTTATTCGCTCCGTGCGAAGTCATGGAAAGGGAAGCAAAAGCGATACTAGCGCTAGCTGCGGATAATTCGTGCATTTTAGGGGGATATTTTGTAATTTTGGCATATCAAATACACGTATACATTTTACTTTTTTTCAAAAAAGTGGGTAAAAACAACACAATAAGCAACCGGAGTTGCTGTGTTGAAAATTGTACAAATACTAGCAAAAAAAAACAGTGAAACTTATATAACAAATTTCACTAACAAAGTGGAAATTAAATCAAAGAAATAAATGGATAGGTGTACAATAAGAAGAAAAATTACCTTTATTTTTGTGATAATAACAGTAATGCTGGAAATAGTATACATCAGAAACTAGAAAGTTTTTAAATAAACAATAAATTATCATTTTACGATGTTCTTTAATATCCCTTTATTCTTAAATGTTCATTCAGCAAGGACTAGATTTCAAGATTTCTGCCGTTGATTATAATATTTGGCTGGTATGCAATTTTGTGACTTACTGATCGGAAACCAGTTTTAATCATTAATTCTGTTTTCTTTAGAACAAAAATGAAAATATAAGTAGCGATTCTTTTTATACATTTTAACTTCACGCTATTATAAATGGTTTCTTCAATGACAACTTATTAGACTTAGGCAACTTCTCATACATTTTCCAGTAAATACTGTTGCCTGCCTATATTTTATTATTGATTTTTAATGATTATACATAATTTTCTTCAATTTAAGCGTGAAAAATATATAATAATAATAAATTAATGTTTTAATTGTTTTATAAATCCATATACTTTTATTAAAACTAACATATATACTTTTTATTTACGAATTCCATTAAAAATTGTATTTGTCAGTATAGGCAGAAATACTCCTTTAATACCAAAACAAATTGGCGCTGCTGTCGCGCACGGAGCGAATAAACAATCCACTGTCACTAATTAAACTAGATTAAAATGTCAGAAAAAATTTGTTGCAAAAATATCATCGCCTACTAGATAGGTTCAGCAGAAAGAGAATAGCCCTCGTAGATTAGAACATGCTAAACTATACATATTGTCTGTAATTACATTTGTACTTAATTTGTTAAATTCTTCGTTGGTTGAAACAATCCAATACTTTTTATAAATAATAAACGTGGTACTGGCCAAATAGACACATTCAAACATGTTAGCCACACTATAAATAACTTACATATTTCATGAATATGATAATATAAAAAACTTCGAGCCTAGACTTATTTAGACTCTTATCCTCTGTCCCGCAATATATTTTATATCTTATAGATATAGATATATTATATCTTATTCAATTGGCAATAGTCATAGTAAAAAAAATAGTTTACACTTACCTCTCCAGTGTCAATGGCTTCTCAAAATCACTTTCAAAATTGATCTTCGTACCCAACCTGGATAATATGGGACTTGGTTCAGGAGAGACAAAGTCATTCTCAAAAACTAATTTTCCTCGGTTAGTAGATTTCCTGGGGAAAGTACTGGACGCGTTTTCTTCAATTTTCAGGCTATCTTTGGTCTTTTTGCGAGATAGAGTGGATGGTTTTTTAGTGCTTTCTATTTTAATGTCAGAAATTTTTTTAATTGGAACTTCTGGAAATTCACTATCTACTGTTTTAGAGTGTATGTAAGGTTTTCGGTGTAAGCTTCTTAATGATGGTCCCACGTCGGGTTTATGCCTGTGAGGTGGTTCGGTGTATTGAGAATCTCTGCTACGGGACCTTCTACTGGGCTTGTATCGCCTATCTCTTTCTCCATCACTGCCTCCTAAAAATATAATATTATCTATATTTATTTAAGGTGGCTAGAAACAAAAAAAAAATATCTTGATTTACTTTAAAAAATGAATCCGTTAAATAGATAATGGGAATAGTGAATTATATGATGACTCTTTTAACAAAAATCAGTAGATACCTGTTACTGGATGATGTCTAGATTTGATCTCTCCAGTTTTTCTGTCCATCTCTGATGCACTACTTGGTCTTTGTTTCCAATTTCTTTTAGAAGAGCTAGATACAAAATGCGGCTTTTCTGCAGGTTCATTTGAATATTCATCTTCCCAGGGAGATTCTTGAGAATCCCTACTATAATATCGTTCATCTGGCTTATGATCTCGCCATCTACCACTACCATATCGTGTTTTCTCTGGAACTAAAAAAAATATCATTGTACAGGATATAACTGAAACATTGACATATTGAAACAGGTTAATCTGTAAATAATAATTTAAAATTTGTAACATATTTACTTATACTTACCATGTTCACTCTGGTCCCAATCAGGACAACACCATCTATCTCTAGGGTCTCGAGGATCTCTTGGGTCCCTCCTTCTCCTATGCCTTCTGTCATCGCTTCTATCGTCGCACCATCTATCACTATCATGTTCTCTACTACCTGTACTATGTCGACTTTCTCTATCTGTTTCACGGGAGCCATGGCGTTCTGGCCAAGGTCTAGAAGAATGTTCATCGTCATACCTAAAAACATAAGAAACACATTTTTCAATCAATCAATAGATTTTAAGACGATAAGAGGAACTATCATCATATCGTACTAAAGTACTTTGATTTTAAAAATGGTAATTATCAGAGTCTAAATGCTTATTTATTTTTAATAATAGTTATATAAATGATATTGTTTCGGAATTTTATGTAATTCTAAACTATGGTTTTCAGTGTTTCATTCCACAGAAAAGATTTAAATCATCCAATTTTCCTTCTTACTTCTCTAGTGATTTAAGGAGGTTGATTTCTCTTAAAAAAATAAACACAAAAAATATCACAGGTCTAAGACTATTTTAAATTTAGTAGGGTGAGAGCACATTAAAAAATTAACATAGGAGTGTTATTATTTAAACACATAGTGATCTGACTACTAAAAATGAAGTTCAAATGAAATTCCAAAAAATATGAATCTGAATAATGTAATGGATACTGATGGTCAAGAAATTATAAATTTTTTTGGTACAGTCTTCTCAAATGATTGGTCCCTAATTTGGTCTTGAAGCAGTGTAGATATTCATTATATTAGCCATTGTGTAAGTTATTTAACATATCTTTGGCTACTGGTGTAGTTCCAGCTGTTTTTAAAGAAAGCTTTGTTTCTCCTATATTTAAATCAGGGCCAAGAAATGATATTAAAAACTATCTATACAGTCTTTAATCCCAAAAGTTTTTGATAGTTTATTACATAACTATTTGAATGTAGTGTGTAGAGAGATTATAATTGATGAGCAGCATGGCTTTAGGGTAGAACGTTCTATGGTAACCAATCTGCTTATACAGGGTGTTTCCGAACTTGGCGTCCAAATTTGTAGGGGTGGTAGTTCGCATAATTTGAGAGCGATTGGCAGATTTCATTTTTCTAAAAAATTATAACAAACAAAATAGAGCCATTATGAAAAAAATCAAAATCAAAAACAGATGCGATTTGCAATTTTGTCGATTCTAAGCGTAGCGCGCGCGAGTCCAAGCGATCCTATCGCTGTGCAGGACCGTACCGGTTTATAATTTTTAATTATTTTTATTTTAAATATTTTGGAAAAATGAAATCTGCGAATCGGTCTCAAATTATGCGAACTACCACCCCTACAAATTTGGACGTCAAGTTCGGAAACACCCTGTATATAACAGTAAACTGTCAGATGCCTTGGAGAGGGGGTATCAGGTTGTTGCCATATATACAGACTTCTTCAAGACATTTGACAGCGTTTATCACCGGTTTTAATTAAGAAATTAAAAAATCTTGGTTTTCAGACTATCTAGCAAAATGGGTACATAGTTTTCTTAGTGAGGGAAGATTGATGGTGAAAATTGGCAATTTTATGTCAGAAGAGGTCGATGTTAAGTCTGGGGTTCCTCAGAATGGGCATTGTTATCCTTTGCTATTTAGTCTGTTTGTCAACGACCACAAAGATTGTATAAAGCATTGTGAATTTTTAATGTTCGCTGATGATCTCAAATTATTTTGATATTAGTCTGTCTGATTGGTGTAAGTTAAACTTATTGGATCTGAATGTTGAAAATGCTTTAGGATTTCTTTCAGTAAAAAAAAAAATAAGATCCTATCTTATTCAGTAGATGGTCATGTGCTGAATGACAAAGAATTGGCTAAGGATTTGGGAATACTTTTTGATGCTTAACTAAGTTTCAGTGAGCATATCAATTATCGGTTAAGTCTCAAAGAATGTTAGGGTTTACTTTAAGAAATTGTTGTGAACTCTCTCTGGAAGCTGTGAAGTCAGTGTATGTTGGGTTGGTCAGATCACAACTTGAATATAGTTCAATTATTTGGACGCCTCAGTATAACTCGAGAGAATACAAAATACATTCTTGAGATATTGTAATTATAGGTTTAACTCGGATCTTATTCCTGATCATGACTATTCTCTTATCCTACATAAACTAAAATTGCTTACTCTGGACAAAAGAAGGAGTATGTATTATATTTCTCTCACTTATAAAATATTAAATCTTTGCTGCCTAAAATAAAAATTGCAGTGCCACAAAGAACGCTACGGCAAAATAATTTATTTTCCATTAATTTTCATAGAAAAAATAATGGTAGACATTCTTTTATGGATAGATAACTAGAGTTTTTAAATAGAGAGGGTAGATTTGATGTTTTAAATAACTCTTTTAAAGTGTTTAAGAGCAATCTACTAAGGATACTTCGATGCAATATAATCGCTATTGAATAGGCCGTAGGCACTGAAATATTGTCATTGAATAGTAGTATTAATATTCTCGTGATTTTTTTGTTATTTTTGATAAGACTGTTTACTATATTTCTGAAATTATTTATTTATGTTTGTTAAATTTATGTTGACATAACCATATTATAATATTATATAGTTATTATTTTGTAATGGGGCTTTCCCGTTTAATAACTAAATAAATAAAAATAAATTCATGTTAACAAAAAAATAGGCAGAAATAGGAGCAACAAAACTAAGAAAAAATGTTGATTCTGGCAAGAAAGAAATAGAATAGTCAACGTTAAGTAATAAATTATATATATTTATAACACCTAAAGAGTCGAACTCTTATACTTGGATACCCATGATATCTTTTCGTTTAGCGTCTGCGTTGTTTACAATTAAAATAAACGAGAGACATCTTTATTACACCTAAAGGGAGCCCCTTTATTCTAAGCCTCATTAAATTTACGATAATTATATATAAACTAGCTGTTGCCCACGGCTTTCTTCAGTCTGTTAATATTGAAATTAAATTAAAATAAAATTATATAAAAAAAAAAGCAAAGAGAGATGGATACTCACTCATAATCGTCGTCTTCATCCCAACTATCAGCAAGTCTCCTGTCTCGTCGTCTTTCAAAAGAGTGTGTTCTTGGATGCCTGTATACCGTTCTTGGATCCCTATGTTCACGAAGTTCTCGTCTTCGTGGCTCCTCTTCCCAAGGACTAACGTCTCGCGAACTGGACGAATGACCTCCAGCAGCCTGATTACCGTGTTGCCAATTGGTCTGTTGGCGTCGTCTCCTCGGTCGATCATAACATTCATAGTATTCTTCATCGTAACTGTCTGTCGAACGGCGATTAGCAGTGAAGTAATGGGCTGATTAAAAAATATTTAAATAAAGTAAAAAAATGAAAATAATTTCTATATTTTATACAGTCAACAGCACGAGGTCGAAAAAAATGGGCCATGTACTGTATAATAATGAAATAATCCATAAAACAATATTTCTGAAGCAGGCCTTGGAAAAATTCATGTATGTCGAGCGTACTATTGTTCTTCTTCTTTTAGTTTGAATTTAATTCATAGCTGAGTGTAATTATCACAGACATGACTTGTATCTCTATCTTTGTCGGCCATGGCATACTTTAGAAACATTTTTAGTGGATCACTCTTAATAATAAAACTATCCCTATAATTCACACCCTTATGAGCGAATTTTAAGCTGAGAAGCTGAGCTTGTGCCGGGCACGGATGGCTATTATAACGTTCCAACAATGATTAGAAACCAGTCACTGACACCAGAATTCTGCGCAGTAGATTATTAGGACCACTAAATTATCTACTGCGCAGAATCCTGGTTTCTGATCGTTATTGGAACCAACCTATTATTATTTTGCCGTGGCTATATACAAATGATTGATGGTGCCATTTGACTTACAGGTGAGTAACTCACTGGGATTAATCTGGACGTCGTATTTACAAAAATTATATTACTACCAATATGCCACCCATCAAATCCTATTACGAACCATGCAAATTTAAGAAAAATTAACATTGGTCTGCTCTGAGATTTGAACCTATGCATCGAATGTCAGTAATTTAACACACAAGCGTCTGACGCACTAAGCCACCGGGATCACAATTATTATTGTAATATATGCTTAATATGTCTATTTTTCGTTATTTTTCTGTTAAACATAAAAGTATTGAAGGTCACTTTTTATGATGTATCAGCTGTGGTTTTGCGAGCCAACGTTAAGTATATCGAATTTGGATTTCAGTTATTGTATCGAGTTGATAAGGAATAAAACATTTTACACGCAAATTAATATTTTGTGTTAATTAAATTATTCAAGTTATTATTTTTCAATACTTCACAATTATGATCAATGGAATTACAAAAGTAGTGTGGTAGTCAGCTATATTTATAAATTTATTTACTTAAAATCCATGTTGACTCTTATTACCACTTAATTTTCAATTATTTGAAGAGAGATGAGATATTAATTCTGTGGGTGAGTTCAAGTAGAGCCAATGTCAAAATTGATACTTTTGTGTTGGGGTTAAGAATTAGCAGTTTTCAATTTTTCACATTTTTTCCTCTATGGAAAACCATACAGTTCTCATTTCTAAATAATGGCTTAATTCATTAACATAATACAGTATCAATTTTGACATTGTAGAAACTAAAATGATTCACTTTACATTAAGTATTTTGTTTAATATAATAATTTTAATTGGAGTTTGTTTTCGAAATTAGTAGTTATACAATGTACATTACTTGTATTGTTAAAAAAATAATAATAATCGATAGTATTCAATCAATCCATCCAACCATTTACTTCTATATCTTAATTTCGTGATTCCCAAATAATATTGTAATTATTGCTTTCATCTCTTTTTATCCTTAGTGTCAAAAAAGTATATCCAGTAACTCTCTCTGGTTATCTTTGTTAATTAGTTAACTCCGGTAGCCATCTTTGACCTTCCTTGAACTTGTATGCCGTCAATTTTTCTTCATTTGATGAACAACAGAGTCAGACAGAAGAGTGTATTTAACATATCCAATTAAAATGTAGTAATCTTATATTTTTCCATTTTGATTTAACTTAAATTTAATTTTGTAAATGTAATGAAATTGGCAAAATTGAATAGTATAATCATATCTTTTAATATTTTTTTTATGGATGGACTGAAAAAGCAGAAGAAAAACTTTTTTACTTCCATCTTTCTGAACAAATGTTATTCTTCATATAAAAGTTTTTGCTTGTTTCAAAAATAATCCAAACAGAAACAATAGCACTTTGCTTTATTAAAATAATGACAAAAATAAAATAATATATTTTTTTGTCATTATTTTTGTAACAAAAACTTTTATGTAGAATAACATTTCCTATAAAAGTTAAAATAAAAAAGTATTTCCACTTTTCAGTCCATTCTACTTAATAAAATTTATTTAATTATTTATTTAAAAATCTTTCAAATATAATTAAAACCATATTTTTGTAGTTATTATTTAGATATTTCTATTTCATGAACGTAATTTTTATTTTTATTCATGCATACAGAGGGCACTTATCTAATAAATTTTTGTAGAATTATAAGAGGTGGTGTTTTCTGATTTTCAGACCAATTAGTTTATATTATAAAATCCAGTGGTATCCTTAAAAATTTGTTTGCATGCTTAAGTTACGACAATGGCCCTTCTTGAACATACCCACAGAGTTGTTCTGTATCACTTTTTTATATACAGAAGTTATGAGTCCACTTTTACCGAACTTTTATGTTTATTTTTGCACTACCTTCTGGTTCTGCTGCTGTGTCCCACCAACCATCTTGGTCCCTTCTTTTTCTGGGAAGTGGTTCAGTACCGCTGCCCGAATCTTTACTCCTCCAATCTGGAGGCGATCCAGTACCAAATTCTTTCGAATCACTTGACCACGGAGAAACACCTTCCTCACTTTGCACAGGTTGTTTTTCTTTAACAGACTCTAAATGAGCAGTTTCCTGGTCAAAAATCGCCCACGACTCACCTAAAATGCGGTTATTTTAAAATCGAAGATTTTCTTCATATTGTGGCTAAATATATGGTGTTAAAAGTTTTTTTTTTATTATAATTAATAATTTTACTAAAAATGTTTGTTCCAGATAACATTGTAGCCAAAAATGTATTTATAATTATATATTATTCACAATTTTCATTTTTATATAAAGAAACATAAAAATAACACTTTTGTTTTCTGTTTCACAGGAGTTATTCAGAACTTTCACAGGTGTTTCGATATTAAATTTTTAATAACTCTCGTATTTCATTCATATTTTTTGGTTGTTTAAGAAATTAATAAAATTCAATGAACTGTTAGAGTTATGTCAGTAAAAAACGTTGGATATTTCATGATTAAAATACCTCTTAAATAATATATTAAAAGACCACATTAGAAATAAAACATTGCTTCCCTTGTGAGATAAACATGTGCGTTTATAGCCAGGCCGTATTTTGTATTGAATTTAACCAAGATTTTATGTGATTAGAAGAAGGACATGGTTGAAATAATTCAAAATATTTTTGTTTTTAGCACTGTACGACGAAGGTTGGCATCTAGAAGTAGAATGGGGACGACCGACCTGTCGCTTTCATTCGTAGTTGATCTCTAATAATAATTATTATTAACTGGTTAATTTACTACTGTAGATGCTAATGCATTTAGACTACTCCGATATTTTAGGTTCATTAAATTTATGCTTGCTCTGTGGTAATTTGTTTGGGTGGCATCTTCTTAATTTTGTTGCCTTTTGTGTTATAGAGAGCTACAGATCCCCGTTTGATTGGTTAAAATTTGGAATATGCATTAGATTCACCAATGAAGGTTTAAAATAAACAAAAGAAAACGGGAAAGCGACATGAAAACGTTACATTTACTGTTGAACTGTTTGTGAAGAAATTTGACAGTATCAGTGTTACTATACACAATGATGTTTGACTTTCATAGTCACCCCCCAATTTAAAATGAACATGAATGACATATACAATTCATATTATTTGAAAACGGAATTTGCTAGATTAATTATTCATTGTAGATACATACAGTTGGACGTGGTTCTTTACATGTGCACCATATCTAATATGTGTGAAATTTTTGTCAAAACCATGTCTATCTTCGAGTTAAAAACTGCGGCTAATCTATGATAATTGCTGTTTTCCATTTTTAAAAAGGAAATAATATGTTTCATTTTTCAATAAGTAAATAATATGGTTATCGAATAAAACAATTATATTTTTACTGTACCTTGTCAGAAAATGCTATTGTATAGGATATTCAATTTCTAGTAATTGGTAAGTGCAAATATTATTATGGTTGTGTGGAACGATAGCCAGAGCCAGATAAAATCACCAATTAATTAAAAAAAGTCGGCCAAAAGCTGAGAAAGAGACATTTTCGACTTTAACATTCGAGAGCGAATTCCTAATAAACCTATTAGAAAAAGGGAACAAAGGTAAAATTGTAGAGCGAAATATCAAAATCCCGGAAAGAAGACCAAGAGAATGGACAAAAGGATCAAATAAAGCATGCTAAAAGATGGGCGTATTTGATAATGAGAAATCTTACTGTCTGACTATAACTAAATGATTAAATCAGCAAGCTAAACGCAGGGCGTGTTGAAGAATAAATATTACTGTCTGATTGATTAAATGATTAGTTTAAATCAACATGACAAGCATCGGACGCGTTGATAAAAGAAAATTTTACTGACTGATTAAATGAATAATTATATGATAAAATGATTAGTTTTAATCAGCACGATAAGCACTCGTTTCGTTGATAAAAAGGAAATTTTATTGTCTGATTTATTAAATAATTTCTTCTAACCAGCACCTTAAACTCCAGCCATGTTGAATAAATAAAGCAATACTGCTTGACTGATAAAATTATTTGTTCGAAATTACTGATTAAATGATAAAATCTAACATAAATGTTTTTAAAGTATATTTTTGTTTACCTGTGGCATCATTGGCTTTTTTTCCAACCTCAGAATTACTGGCAGTATTCTCCACCTCGGGAGAACTTCCACTAATGACATCTGATAATGATCCAGAAGTTAAACGAGTATTATTTTGTACTATTTCTGTGATGGCGCTAGGAACTGGACTTTTAATAATGTTTGATTTAATTGGAGACTTCAATGCTTGCTTTACAGAAGTTAGTGCTTCTTTATTTTTATTTTCCGGAGGTGTAATATATTCTATAATCTTCGTTTTAATCGGAGAAGTAATTTCTTTCTCATTATTTTCCACCTGCATCTTTTCTTGGTTTATTATATTTAGATTATCAGTGTCTTTCAAACTTCCATTACTCAGAGTAGCATTTTCTTCTACATTTACATCTTCTAACTCTGTACTTTCAACGTCATTGGGGTGGTTTTGATTAAGATCTTCATTATTCGCATCTGTCTGCTTTAATTCGCTCTCTACTATTTCTCGAAGAGCAGCATATCTATCAGTGTTCAACGATTCGTCGTTCAATGGTTTTAATTCTAAATTAACATTACTGTTCATAGTATTTTCCAGTTTTTCTTTTTCTTCTAATATTTCTTCGGGTTCAGAATCAATTTTTGTTTGTTTAATTTCTTCTTGCATAAGTTCTCTAAACACAGCATAACGGTCATAAGAGGGGTCAGATGAATTAGAATTGTTGAAATTAGCTGCAAAATCTGCTTGAAAATGTGAAAAATCCGCGAAATTATTTGTACTACTTGTTTCTGATTCCGTTTTAGTAGTCGGAGGCACGACACTGTTACTTGATTTGATAAAATTAGATAAAAAATTCGTTAATTGCACTAGCGTCATATTGCTTAACTGTGTAGCAGGTATTTTTAGTTTCTGAGCCAATTCATTTAAACCACTTAGAGTTAATTGGCTCAGCGTGATATCTAAACCTTCAAAATTATCTTCTAGATTATCTCTTTTGGATTCAAGGAACGATGATATATGTACCTGTAACAGAAAACGGTTTTGAATCGATAATTTGCATCTATTCGTAATTGTTCAAAAATTAAAATGGTTAAATGTCCTATCGTTTAATGAAACAAATGCATATCATAGAGTTATACAAAGAAATATCTGTGGGTTTACCAAAAATACTCATTTAAACGTCATTTTAGAGACTAAGTTTTAGGAATGCACCGATACAAAGAAAATATCCAGAATAATGTTTGTTGATGCTGGTTTTAAAGGATTGAGTTTTTAGAGTAAAAAATTCTTAATATTAAAAAAAAATATCAAAATTTTAACTAATATTGCATGCATTATTTAGGAAATAATAATTATTTTTTATATATTAATTTATTTACGCATAAAAACTCATGTTACAGAATTATATAACAAAGTTTCATAACAAATATTAAACGAGTTATAATTTAATACGATACAATATAAGTTAGAATGTCATATTTGCCGAAAGGCAGGTGTGGAACCAAGATCTCAAAAAAGTCGCATACAATAGTTATCGTAAACTGTACAAGAATACTAAAGAAAAATTGGGGCCTAAGCTCCAAAATGACCATATGGTAGTACACAAGGACAAAAAGACCCATAATTACTTAAGGCACAGTAATGTGAATAACCAAAACCGCGCAGGCAAGTGAAGTAGGTCAATTTACCGGAATTAAACCTCACGCCACTGCACATCTTTAGGACAAGGAGAATCCAAGTTCGTCAGTCACAGGCTAATACAGGGACAAAACCGAATAAGCCAACTACATAGCATTGACCTTATGAGGCTATACCACCAAGTAGTAATAAATGATAAGGTTCTCGGAATTCCCACTAATATAGTCGTAACCACATACAAATTTGAAAGAAAATTTCAAATTCAAATTGCTAGACTCTTTGGATCCAAGTCGAAAACAACGATTTTGACGAGTTTGGAAGAATACACAACAATGTTCCAGGCTGGACTAATAGCCATAAAACACTGCAAAAGATGTAAGAAATCAGCAAGTATCAGGCAAAAATATTGCCATCTACTCTGATAGCTCTAAAGGCAATTCTCTCACTAGAAATCACATCACGACTGGTGAAAGGCAGCCTAGAAGATCTGACAGAGCTAAGTAGTAAAAAAAAGTGACCTTAGCCTGGGTATCAGGCCACGAAGGATATCAAGACAGTGAAAAGGCTGACGAACTAGCCCAGAAAGGCTCAGATAAGGCCATGTCAGGCCACGATCCCTTCCGAGGGAGTTGCTAAGGTACTGTGCAAGATATCCATCAGACAATGAATGCAAAGAGTCTCAGGAATTAGGAATGGTGCAACAACTATCCAGGCTTGAGATATGCCAAAGAGTTCATTGGCCAACGAAAGACCTACTGAATCAAAAACAACAAATCGTTTGAATACCAGTAGAAAACAACGGGCGCGGTTGTTATCCAATACAGATGCACGAATTTTAAATCGATAATAATGACTGGACAAAAGAAAATAGTTGGTAATATGCTTGCGCGAAATGAATGCGCAAGCCTTAATGGTTTTTCAAAACACTGCACGTAATCAGACTTTTCTCAACCATCATATGATCATATCAATTATAAATGTTCTGAGTACGATATGTGTACATAGTGTAAATAATTCATAAAATGTAGTGTGGTGTCTTCTTTATGTAAAAGTAAACAGTGTTAAATAATGCAGATGTGCTTGTTTCTTTCTATCATCGATCGTTAACCCAAAGCCGGCAGCTTGAAAACATGGAATTACAATCCGCTTCAGAATCATAGCATAGTGGAGCCCGAAAAAGATAAGATCATTACCAGGCCTTATAACAGTGCTATATCTATAAAATGGTTCATAATCTTCCACATTCCTATTTTCATGATTTTATAATGTTTAGTTATCAAATTCACAACTACAAAACCAGGCATAGATTGAAAATTAGTGGGATGATCTCTTCGCCTTCCACTGTGTCCCAGATGGATATATTGCGGCTAGCAGGCTTAAGGATAATTTATACGTTAACACCCAAATTAAGGTATTCAACACAAAAACATTAACTTTTAAGGCTTTATTGATTATAACAATTTACCAAGTTATATAAAGGGCTCTAAGACTCTAAATCAGTTATGCCCATACTTTTTTCTATGAACATCTATAAACGAAAAATTTGTAACTGGAAGATCGACACTTATACCAAAAGTTTTTAATTCCTCAATAACGTTAAGCAATACAATTTTATAAATGAAACTAGATAGGTAATACATAGTATTATATTTGTATTTTTTTATAGTGAACTAGGCAAATGGAGGCGACATCTTCTGGTAGGCAGTCATCGTCGCCCATGAACACACAGGGTTAGACCTCCTGGAAAATGCCTCTTCAAATTGAGCTTAAAGAACCCATTTTTTATAGTCATTTATACATTATAATTTTTTATTCATTATAATATTATAATCACTTAACATTACCGAAATAATCTTCAGAATTTCATCTTTAATCATAGTTGATTCCATGTTGAACAACTTATGGTAAAAGAGATTTCTTGAATGTCCATATTATTGAAAGGATGCGATATAAAAGCAGATTTTCTTCATTTTTTTTATATATTTAAAAAAAAATTCAACTTTATTAAGAAAGTTTTTTACTTTTTCTTCTTATGTCACGAAACTAGTAAATAGGAAACACCAGTCAACCTTTGATTAAAAGGTATATGAAATAGTTCAACATTCCATGCACGTCTTTCACTTACATTGAACGTATGCAGGAATAAATTCCAGAATCACAGGGGTGATAACAAACCAAAGAAAAATTGAAAAAATTTTTGACAAAAATCCGCCCGAGCAAAGCTCGAACCTGTGCCTCATGGTTGCCGTTTCAAGGTTGAAAACATTAGACCAACGAAGCGTTATGCATCAAGCGACCTAATTGTTAATTTGAGTACGAGATTTGACCCCAACTCGGTTTATCAGATTGTTTCCAGTTTTCGGAGCTTTCCGTATTACAAAAATGAAAATTATCATTTCTTTAAATTCATTCATTTTTTGACCGATATTTTGAATCTCCCTGTAGATAGGTTTCTTGGCACCATTTTAATGAGCACAAAACTGCGCAACTTGTGTCTAATTTAACATTTCTATCCGTTATCGTTTAAGAAATAGCAATACTGTCCCTATGAAATATAACAAGGGCAGAAGTTGGAAAGGCTTTTGGTAGGTCGGACGGCTTCGCGAATTTCGCAGTAATGTTTACCTGCTAGTGTCGTTTCATAGAATAAGTAATTTTAAATGGTAGTTGTTGATTTTTTTTTCCATTCGATAGTTTTATTGTGTACCTTCCATTTAGTTATAGAATAATTTTAGCAATTGTATATTGTATTTGTTTTTTTTTATAATGCTTTGTAATTTATATGTACATATATTAGGTGTTCCTAATTATTAAATAAATCTCTGTAACTCAGATTTATAGATAGTTAACATAAAAAACGGCTTTTCCAATAAACAGGAAATTCACAACAAGAAAAAGATAAATTAAAAAGAAAACGAAGATTTTGCCAAAGTAAACACACCACTTGTCTGAACCAGCCACAAGTTTCTATAACATGATCAACAATACCACTATATTCAACAGAGCTATTAAAATTTGATTAATTGCAATGTCTGACCATACCTAAGTTATTGCATGTCAATAGAAGTTAAGCTGTAAGATATTTTCTTTAATTAATCTAACATAGTTTTCATACATACAGTGAGCATCATAAGTCTTACCCCTCCTATCTAACTCGTTACTGGAGTCTTGTTAGAAAAATCACCGAGACACGTCGATTTTTGATTTCTACAATGTACATTTTTGTATGAATAGTTTACCCTTAATTTCATCACTTACTGGAGGGGAGCAACCCTTTCGAAAAATTTAAATGGCATGGGGTAGTGGGTGAGTGATAGCTCATTTGAAAGAAGGTTTTATTCTCTATTCAACCGTGCAATTTTTTTTTAAATTTGCTTCATTACGTGTTGATTTATTATTGTTTAAAAATAACAAAACATCACAAATAGGAAAGCAACTAAACTAACAGTGACCTTATCTAATGGCAAAAAGTCTTACTTCACGTCTGAACCAAAACCGATATCATGCAGGACCGAATTTTAATTCTAAGGATGAGTGCGCTACGTTAATTTCCGTTATTCTGAAACAATATTAGTTGAGAATTAATCAAACAAATTTCAAAATTTTTTGCACGGTTGAATAGAGAATAAAACCCCCTTCCAAATGAGCTATCACTCACCACCCCATGCTATTTAAATTTTTCGAAAGGGTTGCTTCCCTCCAGTAAGGGATGAAATTAAGGGTAAACTATTCATACAAAAATGTACATTGTAGAAATCAAAAATCGACGTGTCTCGGTGATTTTTCTAACAAGACTGCAGTAACGAGTTAGGAGGGGTAAGACTTATGATGCTCACTGTATTTTCAAGGATACCCCGTATATCGGCCTTTAAATGATCGGTATCGACCAGAAATTAACTATCGGTATATCGGTACACCCCTACTGTTTTCAAAGAGATCACTACGTACTGAAAAGTTAAACAATGTCTCACCTGAGTATTAGTTTTTGTACTTTTTTGAGGAGGTGGTAAGAAAACTCCTGAAGGTTTGTCCTGAAGTGATATTGGCGTCAAATAATCTTCTTCAGAAGAAGCATTGACGTACTTCTTTGGTCTTTCGGGAGCTTCCATTTCAAACTTTGTCTTCCGAACAGGAACAGGTAAGGGAGGACTTTTATCTAAACCAATACCTACAATACTACTAGGAGCTGATTCGTACTTGCCAAGGAACTCGTATGGAGATTCTTCGGTGTGGTAAGGAGGTCTAGGAGGAGGTTTAGAAGATAAATCAATACTTTTCTTCGGCGGTAAAGGTGGGGGTTTAATAGACATCAGTTGATTAGTTGGCCTTGGCGGTGGTTCAGGGGCGCATTCGCTTTCGGAAGATATTTCTAAACTGGCATTTTCATGCAAGTAAGTTAACCTGTCGAATTTATTATCAAATGTGCTCTGTTTAGCCACCACTTTTGTATTAGGTGATGAGTTCAACAAAGACATCTGTTTCTCTAAACAGCCGGTTGGAGATCTGGATTGGGTACCTTGGAACAAATTCATATTTTCCTTTTTAAAGTTACTGAATTCCGCTTCGAAGGGGTCCTGCTTCGAAAAATCGGAATCGGCAAATGGATCTTCTTTAACAAATGGATCTTCTCCGAATGGATCCAAGCTAAAGTCGTTTTGTGGCGGTAAAACTGTGGTACTGGTTGGTTTTGATTTCGTTTTATTGAAATTGGTGTTGAATAAGGGCTGTTCCTGTGTGGTACTAGCGACCAAATCATTGAGTGCTTTTTTAGGCGGATTTTTGAGTTCTTGAAAGAAATGTTTTCTGTCAATATATGGCTTACTTCTACCCGTACCTACGGTAAAATAAAATAGCTTTTTTTTTCAAAAAAAATATATTAAACTGAACAAAAACGATAGCTAAAATAAAAAAACCATTGAAAAAATATAATATTTTATTTTACCACAGATAAAATAATAAAGAGGAATAGGATTATAAATAAATGATGATGAAAAAATAATATAACCATCTAATAATAATGAATAATTTTAATACTTCGATATTTATAGTTTATTCCAAGATTATATTTAACATTATAGATAATCATTGGTCGTTCTTACACGGTGATGGATGTTTGGTGATTACTTTTTTCATATCTCTATTCAATTTGCATAATAAGTGAACTAAAACTAATGACGTTCGAGAATTATGTGCCATTTAATTTAAACGAAATAAATATATGTCAAATTAAAATTAATCTGACCAAATTCCAATTTCGGTATTTCTAAAAACATAAAAAAAAATTTAAAAAAATCCTGTGCGTTTTTGTCATAAGATGAATTCCTGCAAAGTTATTCACTTTTAAATTTCAAAATGTAATAAACGATGTAGTCAAATTTGACTATAAAGTTATAGTTAACATTCTGAGCCATCTAGGTCTAATATAAAGGGAATTTAATGAAAACTATCCACCTTAAATAATTTTAAAGGTGAGGCTTTTATGAGAAAATATAGGAATGAGTCGAAAATCATTGTATGGAAACTATTGGAAGTCAGTTTCAACAACCAATAAAATAATTTGTTATTAATATGATAACAGTTCCATTAATTTGTTGAGAACGGAACAGTTTCCGTTATTAAATTGAAATTATGTGTAACTTCTGTTAGCTCTTCATTTATATTTTTAAATTTATGCGCCGCGCCACCGACCAACAAGCGCTGCGAATGTTTTGGTCCAGACATGCTCAGAAAGAAGTTGGCCATAAGCGGTAATAGCCCGTTGTATTCTCACAATAAAATGAGTTTAATTGCATTATCGTGTATAAATATAATTGGAAATGAGTCTCAGTGATCTAATCTCGATAAACAAATAAATAATGTTTCTGTCACTTTTAATTTGATTTTTATAAGAACAAAAATAAAAAACATGCTAACAGACCTTTCCCGTTTTTAATGATATCTATTACTTACGAGCAAATCCTACTTCCTGTAAAAATTAAAAATTTATTTTCCTACGACCACTTAGGAAAGTGACACATATCACACTATATAGTCCTATGGAAAGTGTCCTATATCACACGCGTATGACTAAGAATTGACTTTCCACCCAAGTGAGAATATGTTACTTTCCGCAGTAGTTGTCAAAAAATGTCAAACGCCTAATTTCTATTTTGATCTATGTAATGTCCATATTAATACTAAAATCGATATGATTGTTAAATTATTGAAATTGTTTTAAATTAGATCCTAGATATTTATCTTTAACAATTATTATTAAAATAATTTTAAAATAACTAAGATTATGTTTGCTCTTTAATTTGGGTAAATACATAACCGATTAGATCATTCAATTGACGTAAGGCCCATTAGCTCAGTTGGTTTAGACGTCGAACTTATCAATTTTGCCATTTTTCGACCGCGTTCAATCTATGGTTCAAATCCTGTCGGGGCAGAATTTTTTTTTGTTTTTTTTTTATTTTTTTTTATTTTTTTTTTATTTTTTTTAGTTTTTTTTGTTTAGAAAATATGAAAATTGAATAAATACGATTATTGTTGATTATTTTTTTAAATACATTTTAATTATTATAGTAATAATAACCTTGGTTTTACATTTTTTTGATGACATTATTTTGTGGTCGTAGGAAAAATATTGTACATCACTTGTGTGAAAAGTGATTTTCCACACTCGTGTGATAGTCGCACTCGGCTTGCGCCTCGTGCGACTATATTTCCCACTCGTGTGAAAAATGTCACTTTCCACACTCGTAATGTAATATACTATTTTATTTCCTACTCCGAGTTCCCATTACACATCCGTATTGTAAATATAATTAATTTTTAAACTTTTATTATTGATAGGGGAGCCAATTTGTTATTTGCGCACGGCAAAATTACAAATATTTCGTTCATTCTTACCTTGTAGAACATGAAAATACTTTGCTAGTGCTAGTAAAAGTCTGTTTAGATAATGCCTTGTGCAAATGTGTTACAAAAAAGTGTCACTGGCTCCCCTACTATATAGACCTCAGAGTAAGTAAGTAGTAAAGAGAGGACAGTAAACAATGTTTGTGTCGCCATGATAATATGGTCGAGAATTCTAATTAGAGAGAAATAGATTAATATCTCTATCTCTTTGTTTGTATTTGTTAGTTTTACAAAGCTTTTCTCAGACAATTATTGCAGTGTTTAATTTAAATTTGTTCGTGTTGTGGTGTTAAAAGTAATTGTTATTAATATTATATTCATAACAAAAAAGTCATATTTTGTTTTCACTTCATTAAAAATGCACCTACCTACCTTTTAAAACATTTTATTTTATATTCTACTTGGTCAACATTTTCGCATTTAAAATGACCCAGCGAAATTGTTTTACGGTACGCTACTGCTGAGAATTCTAAAACGAGTGAGAAAGCCTTCATTAGAAAGAGAGATACTGATTATATGATAGCGACATTAATATTGTATAACTTTATGCAGTGGTGGCCTATCTGCTATTATATTATCTAAATAGACTAGATGACAGTTGTTTAAAGCCCAGTATAATTAATAAAGTAACGATGACAGAGGGTCATCGTCGTAGCCAACCTAACAGTTATAAGGCGAGGATAAGAGAGAGAATAAAAATATGTTTTATGGAAAATTACTAGACTCAAAAGTCCCGCGCTTTTTTGAGCATGAGTAATGTGAAATTGTCGAATAACGGGAAAGGTAGACTCACGACTAAACTATTTAAACTGGCAAGTTATCTATGTGGCAAGCGTGTTGAAATTGAAATGACAGTTGGCGCGGTTAACTTCCACTCCATTTTTTTGGCGGGAACGGCTTTGTCGCTTCTCTTTGGATGTTATTCTTGGATTAAAACGTCTACCCTAGTCACCAGATCTCACGTCATGTGACTTTTATTAGTAAAGGACAAATCAGAATGGAGTGTATTTAACAGTTTGACCAATAGAAAATATACATGGAGCAGTGAACGCATCGTGGAGAGAAGGATATTGAAGGGAATAATTTTAAAATTTGGAAAGGAAATTAATTTTATTGCATTAATTCAATTTTTTATAGCCACATCCCTTAGATATTTCTGATAATGTTATGTAGTGCACAAAAGGGGTTAGGATCGAGATCCCAGGTATTCATATTCATACTAAGCATTCCAACGACCTGTCAAACAATAGCTGTCAGTGGGAAGGGCTCGTATATCTCAGGAGATTGCGACATAGCCTTCCATCTTGGACGCTATTTTTATTCGAAATAGTAGTGCCAAGCCTGCCAATTTATGAAAAATATATAAGAGATTTTTAAAAAAAATATTTTTATTGTATTCAACATAAAATATTAAAAGTTATGATTTCACTATTCATGATTTCACGTGTTGCAGATAGAATACATTGTATGTCGCAAACCCTTAGATATACCAAGTCTTCCCACTGACAGTTGTTTTGTTTTGAATGCTTATGGGTGGATATGATTTTAAATGAGACTACGAGTTTGAATGAAAAAAGTATCTACCATTTTTCATAAAATTATATCTCGCGAGATAGTGTTTAATTGTGAATAACTTTGCAGTCACAAAAATGGAAGATTATGTTTGATAAATTCTTTCAACTTTGCAAATGAAAGAAATGTGCAAATTAAAAATAAAAACCAAAAAGCAGACGTCACATCTATAAGTATACACACATACCTAAGGGGTCCAACTCGGTAAAGACGTCGAATTGTGATAAAATCTCTTGCTTAGTTTGCTCGTGTTTCTCGTCTTTGGACGGTTCAGGCGGGGCAGAATCTTCAAATATGCTGTTACCAGCAGATGGCGTGAACCAATCGCCGCTACTGGGCTCATCGTGTGAACTACTCAGGTCATGTGAAAAAGAAAAGTCTTTCTTTTTGTCTGAATCGATTGTAGTACCGGTGTGCGGTGTTTTTGGACTAAAAACACTGCCCGTCTCTGAGACCCGATTTGAACGTTCTCGACCAGACGATGGTGGAGGTGGTAAAATTGGTCTCTGGAATATTAAAAACCTTTCAAAATCTAGAGATTTGCATTAAAATTAGGAATGATGTAGAGTCTGTTTTATTAGAGAAAAGTACAGAAGTATTATTATTGATGATAGTTGCAGAAAACAAATTTTGACTTCTTGTTTATCTAGCAACGCTGATCAACCATCACTTCAATAGCGCGCAGTAATCAATAATTCGTAGACGTTTGCCGATGCCGTTTAAAAGAGGTTAGCAACCATCATTTTATTTTTCTTTGAAATTTGAGGTTGTGTTTGGATTCTAAACCAATTTATTACTTCACACCCTAAGTATATATGATAGTTTATTAAAATCAATTAACCGATGATAATCCAAAAAAGGATGATGGATAGTGTTTTATGTATAATAATAAAGTAGGTAAGTTATATGGTGAACAATCGGTTCCGATAACTTATTGGTTATACAAGGTATGTGACATCGCCCGTGAGGTGATTTCCTACCTAAAAATAAGACAAAATAGTTTCTTTCAACATGGGCCCGCAGATGCTTTATTTCAAAGATACAGGGTGTTATAATTTTTTTTCGGTTTTTTCAAAATATTTCGGAAACGGATTTAACGCGTTTCGTATGAAGTATTCATGTATGGAAAACGCAACTCAAAGAGAATATCCTTGACGAATTTTAATTTTGCGGATAATGAAAATCTAATCTGTGTTTCATGAAAAAATACATCAAAATAATCGAAAACTAAAGAATATTTTAATTCAATTCTTAAAATTTTACTTGTCCTTAATATTAATAAACCATCTCTCAACAATGTAACGATTCCAATCATTCCATCCGCAGTGGTGTGGACATGCGCATTAAAATTCTCTAAACTCGAAGATTACCCAAAAATTATTGCAAGATATAAACTTGTCACAAGTGATTTTACTTTGTTCGCAGGATTACGATTGACAGTACACTGTTTCCATATTGTACCGATATTCAAAAACAAATTTCACCATTCAGATCACTAGCTAAGCGAATCACTAGATTAATTTTTTGGACATGTAAGACCTTCAATAACACGTAACAAATTAATGATTTTTAGCCATTTGAATACAAGCATGAGTTTTTAGAAAGAATTACATTTTTTTTTTTTGTAAAACCATAAACAAAAAAGTGTTCCCTCTTCAGAACTCTATCAGTGGACACATTGTATATAAAATGTTAATCATTAAGAAGCATGTACTTACGGGAGGGTAACTAATAAAACTATCTCCAAAAGGGTCATCTTTTGAACCAAACGGATCTGACGGAGTAATTTTCTCCATTTGATTAAGACCTTGCTGTAAACTGTTCAGTTCCAATTCTAAATCGACTAAATCCGCAACAGCTGTACCAGAATTTTTTTGTTCTACTACCGTAGTAGTATTGGCCTTTGCTTCAGACGTTGATTTCAATGGAGCATTTGGCAGACTCTGTAACTATTTTAATACAAATAGTCATTTCATAAAAAAAAGAGTTAAGAAAAAATATTATTTTAAATGCCGCATGTTTCAAAAGCTTTGGCATAAAATTTAAGTCTAAAAATAAGCGTCAATGATAAAATGTATCATACTCGTAAATTAGAACTGAAAAAAATAATTTATAAATTGGTTGGACATAATTCAGATTTTAGAAAAACAAAGATTTTCACTTGAGAAAGCAGAAAGATTGGTGAGGAAAGCAAAAAGTAAACTAGGGATATCCTTAAGTATTTGTGAATGGCGTGCGATGTATTTTAAGACTGCACTTTCATGGGAATTAACCAACTCGAGATTTTAAAGCACTATTATTTTGCAAGTGTATAATGAAAGATGGCAAGCCAAAAATGAAGAACAAATAATGCACGGAATTTTCATGAAGATACACGAAATCACTGTTTAACCGACCAGAACCTGATGATTGATGTACGCAGAAAATTGTACAACAACGAGCAATAGGAGCGCCATATTTAGTTTGGTCCTGATTTGCTTATGTTGAAATGAATAGTAAATGGTACTCACACATGCAGGAAAGGAAGCAACACAGCAACAACCTTTCCACTTATAGGTGAGTAAGTAGCTACCAACCTGTGACTCGAGCTGTTCTTGGCAATGTTGGTACTGTGTCGTTTCCATTCCTGCGTGTGCAAGCGCCATTTATAATTTGACACACAGCACAGCAGGACAGAAGATTTGATCTTGTCAGGAACTGTATGTCGTGTATGTATAGTAATAGCTTGTATCAACTTAGTTCGATGGAATAGCAAATGTTTAAAAATGTAGTTTAGCTTTATTTTACTGTTGAACTGCTATTTTAATTCTGGTTAATTTGTAGTAAATAATGTGATTATTGAATAAGTTAACCTCTGTAACAATGACTAGATTTATTCTTTCAAACGAAATGGTGGCTAATAAAAACTTACATAGGCATGTTTTTGTACTTAGAATAATAAACTAGAGTAGTGTAACGTAAAGGCTTCTGAAAATAAGGCAATCTCATAGTATATGGAGACATTGCATTTGACGTGTTACTGCGGCCCTTTTTCTCTGCCTTTGTTCATAAGGATTATATGAGGATTGTTCGATAACTATGTGGCCTAACAAAGAAAACACAAGTTTTTTTTTAAAATTGTTTTTCATTATAGTCTTATATTCGCTCAACACACTTATTTCAACGATATTCTAAATTAGCAATGCCTTCATTGTAGACCGAAAAAATAACTAATTAAGTACCTCGGAATTAGACGTAGTACCACTCAATTATTTTTTCAGGTTTGGTAACAGATGATAATCGCAGGGAGCCAAATCTGAGGAATAGAGGCAATAATTTAAATCCCAATGAATAAAATATGGCCACTGTTAATTCTAAAGTTGTGGTCAGGTGCGCTATCCTGATAGAAAAGTACATTCATCTTTTACAAATGAGGCCTTTTCTCTTTAATTTTGTCGCTAAATTGTTGCAACAAATTGGCATAAAAGTTCCATTAAAACACTGCAAGTTTTCCCAAACTCTATCAATAAAAACTTTTTATAATTGGAGGCTCTAAGTATACTGGGTAATCCGTCACCATCTTAGTCTGAATTAATATTGAACTGTGTGTTTAACTGATAATTGTATCTAATACCAAAGATTGTGAACTTAAAATAAATATAAATATTAAACATAGAGAAGGTGGTGGAAAAAATTAAATTAAAAAAATACATACTTTTGAACTGGAACTGGAGGTATCAGAAAATAAAGGAGAAGTAGGATAGTAAGACTTTTCCAAATGCTGTTTTGCTAGCTCGATTTCTTTCTTCTTCAGAGCAAATACCACTTGAAACAGGTCTCTCATAGCTATAACAACTTGACTTGCAGCCTTATCAGTCTTGATGCCAAAGAAACGATGTCCAGTGTCGGGAGATCCAAAAATGTATCCAAAAGCTCTTGAATCTGTCATGTCTTGAGCAATGAATGAGATTTTGTGAACTGGGTGGTGGTATAAGGAATCCTAAAAAACGTTCATATTATTTCAATTTAATTTATTCAGTCAGTGATATATGTGAACCAAATATGCTAAAATTAAAAAAAAATCTTACGAGTGTAAATTAAAAAAAAAAGAACACTTTATTAAGCTAGGTGGAGAGATCATACAAAAAAATTAGAAAGTTGTGTAAACCTAAGAAAAATTTGGAGGAAAGTAAGGGGATTCTTGAATATATAGGTAATATGAGCTAAGAATCTGTTTTTTATTTCTGTTTTGTATTGATTGTCTACATATAATTACCATTTAGAACATCTTATTCTACCAATCTGAAAACGGAAAATATTATCCAATTAAAAAAAAAAATACTGTTTATGTTTAGATAATGAATTCAAAAATGTATTTAGTATATTTATAATAAAAAAAGGACAATAAAAATTAATTCCAGATGTATAAACTACTTGTATGTCTGTTCGCAATTGACTGAAAGACTCCACCTACCTGCGCCTGCTAACAGATGCTGACCAATTTTTTGTTGGTGGATATCTATTTATTTATGAAATTCAAAAATAGTTACATAATTATGTTATTATTATCAGAGCCGGAATAAGCCACAGAAATGCCGATTCTCTTTCTAGAAGACCATGCCCAGCAGACTGCTCTCACTGCAACAGAGCAGAATCCAAAGAAAGTTAACTACTAAAAACAACTGTAGTCAACGATGAATGGGCCCCTGCCAAACTTAGGGAAGAACAAGAGCACGATCCCGTTTTAAAGAAGATGAGACAATGGAAATAGGAAAATCGTTGACCTACTTGGCAAGAAGTATTAAAACTCTCTCCAGTAGTTAAGTCATATTGAGCTCAGTGACACTCTTTTATTCTAGAAGAAGGCTTATTACAGCGAGTACTAGAGAATGATGATGGTCTCAAAAACAGAAGACAGTTGGTCATTCTAAAGACTAGGGTAGCTGAAGTACTTCGTCAGTTACACGACAGTCAATCAGGAGGATATCTCGGTGTTAAGAAAACCCTTCAGAGAGTTCGTGAAAGGTTTTATTGGATGAACAGTTCCGATGATGTAAAAGACTGGAGTAAGAAATGTACCACCTGTACTATGAGTAACGGACCCCAACGAAAAAGGAAAGCCCCCATGAAGCAGTACAACGTCGATAGCCCATTTGAGAGGTTTGCCTTAAATATAGCTGTACCATTCCCCATGACAATGGTAATAAATACACGATGGTGGTTACGGATTGTTTCACGAAGTGGGTGTAAGTCTACGCCATTCCAAATCAAGAGGCTACAACTGTTGCAGATGTGTTAAGAACAGAATTCATCAGTAGATTTGGAGTGCCTTTGAAGATCCACAATGATGCAAAGCAGAAATTTTGAAAGCCAGCTTTTCCGAGGAATCTGTGACAGAGTAGGCATGAAGAAAATCAGAACTACGGCATTGCATCCACAGTCAGATGGAATGGTAGAGCGAATGATTAAGACCATTGGCAAATACCTGTCAAAAGTAGTTTCCAACCATCAGCGAGATTGGGATGAGTATATTTCGCTCTTCACAATGGCATATAGATCCGCTGTCAATGAATATACAGGCCAAACACCAGCAAAGGTGCTGTTCGAGCGTGAGATGAGACTATCGTGTGACCTCGAGTTTGGATGCCGACCTGGAGAAGAAATAAGTGGTTAAGATTATGTGATCAAACTACAACGAACAAATGGACGACATGCATGTCGCTCGCATCTTTAAATCGCCAGCGACAGAATGAAGAAGTGATACGATACCCAAGCCACAGAAGGATGTTTCAAAGAAGGCGACAAAGTCTGGCTCCATAACCCAAAAAGACAAAAGGGTTATTCTCCGAAGGTTCAAAGGTCTTGGGAAGATCCATATCTCATCAAGAAAAATAAATGATGTCATTTTCTGTATAAGTAAAATCCCGAACGGTAAACCGAAGGTAGTGCATCAAAACCGGCTGGCGCCATTTGAGGGTGACCATGTGAAGAAGTAATCCAGCTCCAAGAAACATCTGACCTTGTCTTTGAAGAATTTATGGGTGCATATGGAGGTACCGGAAAAGCAAGACACGCTGTTACAACTGAGCAACAACAAGATCTGCTCACGATTCCTAAAGACTACTCGCTGATCCACAGCACTTCCGCCAACATCAACGACGCTCGAGGTCTGGCATCTGTGTTCCGGGAGAAGTTTGGTCGATTGCCAGAATTTCAAGGTCAGTTACCAGCCCCTGGAAAAACATTGAAACTTCAAGATGGATCGCGTTATCTTTTCTATTTGATAACAAAGAATACCTTCCGAGATTGATCCACTTATGATGTATGGGAAACATTTCTCAGTCTGAAGGAGCACATACTGGAGTCCAATGTACAGAAACTAGCCATTCCCAAGATAGAGAGCAACCAGCTAAATTGGAGGATCATTAGAAACATGCTAGAAGTAATCTTCCAAGATACCCAGGTTGAAATACTGGTCTGCCACCGTTCAGGTTATAGAAAAGACCGTCCCTTGTTACTTTCATCCAACGGGAAATTGTAAAAGAGGATCCAGTTGCAGATACAATCATTCAGTTTTAGTTCCGGGAGGAACTATTTCTTAAGGAGGGGGCAATGTGGCGCGGAGCAGTCTCTGTACTTTGTTTACTCCTAGCCCGCGGTATGAAGTCTAGAGCTGGCCATATAGAGACAAACGGACCGCTTCTCGAAACTACCGGAATGATTGCAATGCTGTGTATGAGTCATAAAGAGCAACTTCCCGAAGCTTCTAGGTCGCCTAGAGTGTTCTGGTACAGAGCTGGCTTTATATAAATAGGCGCAACTTTGTTGATAGGAGAGAAGATTCAATTTAAATGTTGGATAGTAAAGACAAATTGTAATAAATAAATTAGAATTGAGTTATAGTAGTGCCTAAATATTATATAAATTAATTAGTATGTTATAAATAAAATGTAAATAAACTATACTCTGTTTTTAAACTAGGAGGAGCGAATTGAAAAGACGCATTTACACAGGGAAAAGTAACTAGATTTGCTACTAAGAGCGAGTTTCGAGATATAGTCGTGTTCAGAATTTATGAAATAATTATCTTTATCGGTCTTAGTCGGTGAACGGCCAATGAGCGGTTAAGAAACGAATAAATGTCATAGATGTAATTTTTTAATTGGTCCCAGACAACGGTCGCAAATTTCACATTGTGATCTGAAATGTGTGTCTAAAACGAAATGTCACTGTCAATATGGTTGTTGATTGATGTCAGAAATACTTTTTTCTTGCTTTTGAAATCGACTTTTTGAAAATAACTATGATCTTTTTAAAATGGATATTAAATATTTAATGGAATATCCAGATGTAGCCAGGTTAGTATAAAATATAAAGATCTGTTTACATTTTTAAGGATATATTTGTTATAGGTATAAAAAGTAAAAGTTAATCAGTGAATAAGTGGATCACACAGTAACTGGTATCTCTTCTATGAGTAATGTGGATATTATGGCTTATTTAGTGTTAACCCATGGTTAATGCGCTAGAGGGCAAATAAAGGCATTCAAAAGTTTACAGGCTTATGAGTCAGAATTTGTTTTGAAAACTGGAACCAACATTTTCATAACATATATTTTTTAAAGTGAACTATTCATACATACCTATGTATTAATTTTAAGTATTTTTAAAATATTTTTTGTGAAAATAATGTTGACTCATTGTGCCAAATTAAGATTATCCCTAAAGTAGTAGATGGTGTTTTAAATGTTATAACAATTTTGTAAATAGTTTTATTCTATTCTAATAAATAAAATTTGCTTGAATATTTAGTTACATTTTAATCATTTTGGTTAGAAATTCATCAATTTTTAGTATTAAAAAATCAGTAAAAAAATTATTTTTTTTTAAAATACTTCGGAATTCATCTCTTCATGGTAATCTCCCATCTTTTTACTTTCAAAAACCAATAATGCATTTTCTACAAAACCTTCAGAAGCAGCATGTAAAATAATAAGGTATCTTCCCTTTCTTGTAAGGCCTTTCAGTAATTGCTACCTTTAATAGTACTCAGTGTAGAAGGATCCATAATTGTAGATTTTCAATACAATTGCTTACTAGAGAACTATTATTTACGAAATAAAGTAAAAAACTAAGTAATGGATGAGATATCAAATTATAAAATGTCAGAACTGTCAACAATATCAATTATTAGCTGATGTTCATGCTAAAAAGTAATGTGTGAAACTGACTGTAATCTGACCAATCAGAAGGCTACAGAATTGCCAACTTAAATTCAAATCGCTCCTCTTAGTTTAAAAACAGAGAGATATACAAAAAAAGGATATCTAGCATTGAAAATTCACTATTATGGATGTATTAATAATAATAAAGTATTAATTTATTTGAAAACTTACACCTGTTTTTTCATCCCTTAGACGTAATCCATCAATTGCAATATTAATAGTAATTCTTTGTTTGTGTTCTCCAGCAGCCCTTATCGCCATTTTTAAATCCGACAATGCTTCTTGACACATTCTATCCCCTCTCGCTTCAGATACTTCTAAAATCCCTATCAGCTTCGCCTTAAAACTTACCCCATCTCCCAAAAATCGAGTTGTTTCATTCTTATCTAAAACATTATATTATATGTCAATTTGTTAAATACGAGAACTGCATATCAACGTGTGTATTAGTAACCTCGGGTGTTCCTCAAGGTTCTCACCTAGGCCCACTACTCTTTAATTTGTTTATTAATTATTTAATTAAAGTAATTCAAAATAGTCAGTGTCTGATATTTTTCGACGATCTTAAAATATTCAGAAGATTTTAATACATCTACATGTAGAATAGATTACTTTATTGCTCTCTAGTTCGTGATATAGTCAATTGAAAAAGTACAAAACAAATTTTTAAGAGTTTGTGCTTATACAATGGGGGGTGAATAATACAGAGAGGATGATGTACGTGAAAATCTTAATATTTCAACATTAGAACACAGAAGAGTCGAATTAGACCTGTGTTTCTTACATAAAATAATAAATGGTTATATTCAAGATTCCGAAAAACTTAATTTAATTAACTTCAATGTAAACCACCGAAGAACTAGGAATTATGATCCATATAGCATTTCCAATTATGGTCAAAATAAACCGATCACAAGAATGACACAAACAGCTAACAAATATAAGAACATGATTGATCTATTTGGAACATCTACCTCATCATTCAATACATCACTTAAAAAATTTAAATAAATTAAATTTATTTATATATAATCTTAAGTTTCACATTTATATTTTTTTAACATGTTAAAATAATAAATCCGTAGATAATATATAAATAAATAAATAAAAATAAATAAATAAGTGTGCAAAATATGTTTTCTTACCATTGGTTTCAAACATATGGACCTCTAATTTTTGAAACAATGAAATCGAAACTAAAGGCATGAATAAAATTGTCTCAGTGATGTTGATGAGTAATTTATCAACTATTTTGTTTTCCTAAATATGGAAAATTTAGTTATTTTTGCTTCATAGTTCAGTTGAAGATTATGTATTAATTTCTAATAAACCGTACAACGTTGTTCCATTCACAATAGATAAAAAATTTTAAAGAAACAATTTTATAAACGATGATACTAGTTATGTTATTAGAATGGGAAGTAGTACCAAAGCTATAAACAATACTTTTGAACTGGATATTCCGCAAATTTTACGGCAAAGTTGAAAATTGTTTTAAATATTTTGCGTACTTATGATGCTTTAGTTATGGGAATTTACTTGATCAAATAGTATATTTCATTATACAATGTAAGTTTAGATGCAAGAAGTAAAATTTAAGCTTTGCTATAGAAGTTAAATATCATTGTAGGCATAAATTTGACATCATTAAAGTCGACAGCCCTGGCAGATTCACTAGATTTCTTTTTACCTCTCTGTAATGTAACTTTATATAATTAAATATTTTAATTATCTATTATTATACTCTTCACACAGTATATAGTAGGCGCAAGTATTATAGGTTTCTGTTTTCGTGAAACCAAAATTTTTAATATTGATCCAAATTTAAAAATGCTTTTCATCAAATTTTAAACAACTTTTAAAAATGCCCGTTCGTCTGTCCGTTCGATGTACGTTTTTTGTCCGCACGATAAGTAAAAAACGAAAAATAATATCAATTTGAAATTTTCAGGAAAAACCAAGCTCTATAAGGTGACGAAGCCTATCGATTTAAAAAAAATCTGATTAAAAATTGGGGGGGTTAAGAGGGGTTGAAATTAAAAAAAAAAATCATAAATCAAAAACTAAAAATAATAAGAAATTTAAATTTTCACGAAAAATTAAGCTTTATAAGAGGATGCTTCATTCTAAAAAAAATCTCATTAAAAATGAGGAGGTTAAGGGGGGTTGAAATATTTAAAAAATCCTAACTCAAAAGACAATCTATTAATTTAAAAAAAAATATTAATAAAAACGGCGGGTTAAGAGGTGTTGAATAAAAAAAAATCAAAAACGATATCAACTTGAAATTTTTAGCAAAAATCAAGCTCTATAAAGGATTAAGGGGGGTTCAAATTTAAAGAAAAATCAAAAATCAAAAACTAAAAGCGATATCAACATGAAATTTTTAGTAACAAAACCTATTGATTATAAAAAAAAACTAAAGTAAATGGGAGGAAGTGTTAAACTGTGAAAGAGTATACTAAAGAATGTTAGGCATTTTATATCTTTACTAGCTGACCGGATCCCGCTTCGCTGGAATTTCTCAAATCTCAATTATTAAAAATTACTTGAGATAAATTTTTTCATGCGATACCGGTAAGTTTTTTTAATAATTTTTATTAATCCTTAATAATTTTTATTATTTTTTTTTAATAAATGTTTATTAATTTTTATTAATTTTTACAAATTTTTATTAATTTTTTATTTTTTATAAATTTTTATAAATTTTTATAAATTTTTAAAATTTTTTTATAAATTTTTAAAAATTTTTATAAATTTTAATAAATTTTTATTAATTTTTATTAATTTTTATTATTTTTTATTAATTTTTATAAATTTTTATAAATTTTTATAAATTTTTATAAATTTTTGTTTATAAATTTTTGTTTATAAATTTTTGTTTATAAATTTTTATTAATGTTTATTAATTTTTATTTTTTATTAATTTTTATTAATTTTATATTATTTTTTTATTAATTTTTATCAATTTTTATTAGTTTTTTTAATTTTTATTAATTTCTATTAATTTTTATAAATTTTTATAAATTTTTGTTTATAAATTTTTATTAATGTTTATTAATTTTTATTTTTTATTAATTTTTATTAATTTTATATTATTTTTTTATTAATTTTTATTAGTTTTTTTAATTTTTATTAATTTCTATTAATTTTTATTAATTTTTAATAATCTTTTCAATTTTAATTTTTTTTAATTTTTATTTATTTATTTTGATTTATTTTTATTTACTTTTTTTATCTATTTATTTTTATTTTGTTTATTCATTTTTATTTATTATTTAGTTTTGCGATACTCCCTATTTCCACTCCTTAAAATGTGAAAATCCCAAAACCTTGAAATACGTCATTATTTACTAATAATGAGTAGCTACAATACGTCATTATTTACTAATAATGAGTAGCTACAATTCTAATTTTCTAGTTCCTACCTTTAAAAAACCGAAAGTCTCAAACAAACTTTCACCTCCCGTTTCCGCCCTAATGTTTATTTATTTATAAGAAGTAGTTACAATTCTAATTTTCAATTTTCTACCTTTAAAAAAGCGATATCCCCATGCAAACCTTCCCCCTATGTCTCCCCTTTCTTTCCCTTTCCCCCTTAAAATATGAAAATCAAAATCCTGAAACATACCATTATTTATTTGTGATGAGTAGCTATAATTCCAATTTTCAAGTTCCTATCTTTAAAAAATCGATACTTCCATATAAACTTTTAACCCCCGTTCCCCCTCTTAAAATGTGAAAATCCAAAAACTCTGAAACACATCATTATTTATTTATGCTCAGTAGCTGTATTTCAAATGTTCATGTTTCACTGCCACTATGCAAAAAATCATGTCTGTCAAAGACAAATCTATTCCACTGGAACTGTATATTTTTCCGGGAGAAAAAGTAGCCTATGTGCTATTCCAGACTTCAATCTATCTTTGTGCCAAAATTCATCCAGATCCGCTCCGCCGTTCTTGCGTGATTGAGCAACAAACATCCATCCAAACTTTCGCATTTATATATTAAGTAGGATTCTAGTTAGTAATTCATTAATCCATGCCTAACTATCTGTAAGATGGGGAGGGTGGGTTGCTCCACATTAATTTCATCTACTTATAATGTGGTGCATGGAAACAGTAACAAGGCCTGTCTGTAGGGGTGTAGGAGTATTAGAGTACTAATACTCCTGCACTATGGAGTATTAGACTACTAGTCAAACCATAACCTACATAGGACACTAGGCTAATGACCTTAGATGTTGAAGCGGTACACCAAAGAAAATAAAAAAAAATTTATTTGCCTGAAAATAACCTTATAAGGTCGAAAGAGCATTTTTGAATAAATCTAATTAAAGATCCTGTGGTTGACCAACTGTTTTTCTCATTTCTTCTTAATTTACTTCAGACCACTTTGAGATATTGATATTAGGTATCTAATTATAAGTTAACCAAAAAGGACCAATAAGCTTTTACGGTGAACTAGTTTGAATTCTGATTTGCTACAAGGAAAGTTCGAGTTCAGAAGGCAAAATCTTTTTTCATGATTTTTTTTTGACCTCGTTTTCGACGGATTTTTACATTTTGGGATCCTCTGAATCCGTGAGTATGTGCATGTGTGTGTGCATTTGCGCATGTGAGCATGTGTGGATGCGTGCGTGTGTGTGTATACTCGATAACTCATGAACGGATACAGAGAAATACACCATTTTAAACTTAAGTTTTATTCCGGCCTGCCGTGAAATGATAAGATTTTGGACAGTGACGGAACATCTAGGGGGTACATTATAGGGGATCGTTTTTATATTTTATGAAAAGTTATTTACGTTTGGAGAAGAAAATTCTTCAAATAAAAGTTAATTCTTATATTATTCTCTATAATTTTTGTTCTATACAAAATTTTCCTAAAACAGTGTCCGTATTTGAGAAATTTGACAAAATAAAAAAAAATTTAAGAAAATGATTCAAATAAAAGTTGTTTGTGATATCATTTTATACAAACCTTACTCTATGCATAATTTCTCTAAAATGGGCCCTATTCGAGATATCTGAGAAAAAGTAAATTTAGAATTTTGAAGAAAACTCAAAAACGGTTAAAAAGAAAAACGCCAAATTTTAAATTTAGGCTTTAAACCATCCTGCGGTAAAATGATTAAATTTGGGGCATAGTCCGAAAATCTTGGGGGTACATATTTTAACATAACAAAATATTTTTCATAGATAATCTTCTTATAAATAAAAAGAGGTCTAGTAGAAAATATGGTTGTGATCATATTATATATATATGCTCAAATTTTAAACATATTTTCATTAAGACTCACTTTCAGTGGTTAATTGATATAAATTATCTTTTTAAACTTTTAAATGCCTCTTAGAAAAATCAAGTTTATAATATTAACAAATTGACAAATAAGAGACAAGTATAAAATTAACAGCTAAATTCTAAGCATTTTGTTTTTGTTTTCCACCTTCTGCTTCACCGAGGGGTTCCAGCTGGCTCTCCTCAATCAGACTTTGCCTTTCCCTCCTCTGGGGTTCACATGGCGGAACTGCGGCATTATGGGTTTATTGTATAACTATTTGTACATCACCCTTGTCCCTATTCATTCAACTAATGCATTCTACCCATACATTCAACAGTCTAAAAGGGCCCCCGAGCTCTGCAAGATAAGTCACACATTCAGACTGTGGCCAGTCCAGCTATGACTGCACCTATGATTGGTGTTTTGAATACCTTTCGAAGGTATTAATAATTCAAATTTACTTCCTTAATGTAATTTTGAAAGCCTTTTGTTCTGTTTTAAAGCCTTATGTTAAGTCAATCCTGAATTATAAACATAATCCTTGGAACAAGATTGTTCCATTGTTTTTACTTTTTCTGTCCCCCCCCTACACTAAACAGTAAAATAAACATTCTTTATATTTAAATACCACAACACCGATTAATCTCTAACTGATAAAAGTATTATATGGTAAACTATATAATAAACTTCCTCCACAGTTTAAATCTTTTAAGGAAAGTAAATTCAAAAATAAAGTCAATGGTTTATTAGTTGAACTCACAGTATATTTAATCAAAGAATTTTATGAAGCTGATTTGAGTGCATTTGCAACATAAATTCAAGAAAAAGTGTTTACTACAATGTGAAGTAAAAATGTTTAACTACCTAAAATGTCTAATTTGATGCCACCAATATTTTTTTAATGTAATTATAAAATATAGGTATATTTTTTATGATATTTGATGTTGACGATGCTAGAAACTGTGTTTATTTAAGCAAATAAAGTATATTATATTCTAAAAGGTTTCTCAGTTGTTTTAAGTAGTATTTGCACCTGGTGTTTGTTATTCTTTATGTATTTAAGATTCTCATTTTAAGAAGAAAATAATCATAAAGTGATCATATAAATATATTGTTAAGTACATTACACTAAATATATTGTTACATTTTATAGGTACACTATTACTTATTTTGGTTTTGTTAAAAATAATGGGGCCTTCCTTATAATAAATAATTATAAAATACATATAGGTACTTTGAACAAGACAATTATATATGTATTTAAGGTTCTCAACTACCTATTATTAACAATTTGACTGCCACATTAATTTTCAAGATTTTGGTCTAAAAAGTCGATTGAATTTAAATATATTGTATTATTAAAAACTCTGATTATAGTACATAGTAATCATCGAAAAGGATAGAGAATGGGTTTAAGGTAATCTTACGAATTAGTATCTCATATGTAACAGAAAGCTCTTCACAGAAGCCAACTAGGTGTAAATTCGTACATAGTCAGAGATCTAATATTTAAATTGGTTAGTAGTAAATCACAAATAATAAATATACTGTTTCTTGATTTTGAATTTTATCTTTTCTGTTTATTTATTACCTAATACATTGTCTGTTGCAAAATAAGACTAAAACATCATGCAGCAGTTGGTATTTTCATCAAAATAAATAATTTGGATTTTGAATTTATTTATATAAGCCAGCCTTGATTTTTTGTCCTCTTCCCAGAAGCTATCTATTAATATTCACACTGACATGCAATGCATTTAATCACAGCTGTATGAATATGAACAAGTAAACTACAAGATAAGTCGAAGTCGTTCCTAACCAAAAATCCTAACTACAAATTGGCAGAAAATGTGTTAAGAAAAAATAGTAATAAAATGATCAAAGAATGATCATATTGTTAGGTACATTACATTAAATATACTGTTATATAGGTACACTATTATTTTGGTTTTGTTAAATATAATAAATTCTAAAATATACTTTGAACAAGACAAAGTGACAACAGCCTTGATAACACTAGCTGAGAGTCTGTTTTAAAGAAGCCATTCTAAAAGATATGTACATAATATAAAAGAATTAATATGTTAATTAAAAAGTTAAATTGGTATTTAAAATTGTTAATCACAGAAAAAATATCTAGGATAACATTAACTGTGTAGGCATTGTGTAGGTATATGCACTGCAGTTTTGCAGATTTAAAAATATAAATAAATTTATACATTTTAAAATTTATACATATTAAATACAAAATGAGGCCAATACTAGAACCCTGAGGCAAACTCAATGAACACTTTACAGGGCACAGTATTTTGTACAAGCAGTGTGGTTAAGTTCAAACACAAATTGCTAGTAAAATGTTACTTACATTTTAAAGGGCTTGTTTTCTTTCTTAAAGTTTGCATGTTTATTAGTGAAGCTACTTAAAATAAATTAAAAACCACAATTCACTTGCTGGTGCCCACTCATCACATTTTATCACATTTAATTGACTTGTCATCCTTTTCACCCTCTTTAAAACTGTTGTGTTATATATAAAATTTCACTATATTTCGTTCATTGTAATTTACTTAATAATATTGCAAAATTGCACAATCTTCATATTGATCAAAGTAATCCATTGATCTACCCTCTGCCCACATTCAGGGGTGTAGCATGATGGGGATGCTAACTTAGCAAACTCTGGAGCATGCTCAGAGGATGACATGTGAATTTATCGATTCCGAAAATAATAAGGACGCAGCTTTCAAGAAAAGTAATTTAAGTTATAAAATAAATCAAAGCACTTTCCTAAGTAACTTTTATAGATACACTTATTTATTTATGGTGGAAAAAAATATTCAATTGTTACAATACCGTTTAATTGATCTATCATTTTTTCTTTGATTAATTTTTTATTGATTTATTGATACTGGCACTTTGATATTTAAAATCAATTTTCATGTTTGGATTATTTGGACAGTTTTTCTGACATAATTATAAAAGTAAATAAATAAATATCCATGTCATGTTGTCAACCTATAAACCACGGAGGATTGAGTGTAGGAAGGAAGGTGTGGGAAGGATATAAAGTATAAACAATAAAGCAGGATAGGTGCTTTGTGGAGCAAACTCGGAGTGACAAACACAATGTGACAAATCAACAAACGTAACAAATTCCTGACAGTTGTTATTAGGTCTTTTCCTTTGCATCGAAAGTGTAGCACTGAGCTACGTCACTTCTGAAAATATCGTTCCATCCATACAATTTGTATATATGGAACGATATTTTCAGAATTGGTGTAGCCCAGTGCTACACTTTCGATGCAAAGGAAAAGACCTAATGACATGACATTTATTGTGATGACAATGATGACATTGACAGTATTTTGAAAAGCCTGGTAACGGTTGTTTTATTCGCGTTTTATTAAAATATTAAACTGGCGAAATTTAAGTTTCAAATAATTTTTGTTATATCAATTATTACTTTTAGGTTTCATTGAAACCGTTTCAAAGATGTATATAAAATCCATTGTACTAGATGGATTCAAATCGTACGGACAACGAACAGAAATACACGGGTTTGATGAGCAATTTAACGCGATAACAGGATTGAATGGCAGTGGGAAATCTAATATCTTAGATTCCATTTGTTTTGTTTTAGGAATATCGAACCTCACTCATGTAAGAATAATATTTAAATTTAATAAACATATTAAATTGAGTCTGAATCAAAATTTTATAGGTTAGAGCTGCTAGTCTTCAAGATTTGATTTATAAAAGTGGACAGGCCGGTGTTAATAGAGCAACCGTATCTATTATTTTTGATAATAGTAATTCAGCACAATGTCCTCCCGGATTTGAACAATATAAAGAAATCATAATTACCAGACAAATAGTAATGGGTGGCAAAAATAAATACTTAATAAATGGTACCAATGTTCCAAATAAAAAGATACAAGACTTGTTTTGCTCAGTGCAGTTGAATGTTAATAATCCACATTTCTTGATTATGCAGGGAAAGATTACCAAAGTATTAAATATGAAGCCTCCAGAAGTAAGTAAATCGTATTAAAACCTACTTGTACAGGTAGTCTATAAAATCACTATGCCTACATCATATTTGCACGAATTAGACTAATATGCCTAATTGTCTGATACGTCAAAAAAGTGGTACAATTAGATAGATACAGCAAAATTAGAGTTTCAAACCTAAGTGCTTTATTTAGAAGACATTGTATTTTAAATTTTCCTTGTATTAGATTTTAGCTATGGTAGAAGAAGCTGCTGGAACAAGAATGTATGAAGTAAAGAGACAACATGCACAAAAGTTAATAGAAAAAAAAGATGCAAAACTACTGGAATTAAGAGCTGTAAGTTAATAATCTATGGTAGAATCCATCAAAAATAGTAAAAGATTAACTGTCAGATTGTTGTTTGGAAGAAACCAAAGAGATCTTAAAATTTTATTCAATATAATTGATTCTTATGACACAAGAAACAACCTGCCAAATTTTTGTCCCTTAAAAAATGTTTCTATGTAGTTAAAATTGGAAAAGAAAGTAAGGTATTTAAAGTACCACATTTCTTTTTGGATATTTGGCAATGGTGTAAGGTTGTTACTATACTCTGTTTTTAAACTAGGAGGAGCGAATTGAAAAGACGCATTAACACAGGGAAAAGTAACTAGATTTGTTACTAAGAGCGAGTTTCGAAATATAGTCGTGTTCAAAATTTATGAAATAATTATTATCTTTATGGGCCTTAGTTGGTGAACAGCCAATGAGCGGTTAAGAAACGAATAAATGTCATAGGAGTAATTTTTTAATTGGTCCCAGACAACGGTCGCAAATTTCACATTATTGTGATCTGAAATGTGTGTCTAAAACGAAATGTCACTGTCAAATTAAAGTAAATATGGTTGTTGATTGATGTCAGAAATACTTTTTTCTTGCTTTTGAAATCGACTTTTTGAGAATAACTGATCTTTTTAAAATGGATATTAAATATTTAAGAAAATTGTTAATGGTATATCCAGATGTAGCCAGGTTAGTATAAAATATAAAGATCTGTTTACATTTTTAAGGATATATTTGTTATAGGTATAAAAAGTAAAAGTTAATCAGTGAATGACAAGTGGATCACACAGTAACTGGTATCTCTTCTATGAGTAATGTGGATATTATGGTTTATTTAGTGTTAACCCATGGTTAATGCGCTAGAGGGCAAATAAAGGCATTCAAAAGTTTACAGGCCTATGAGTCAATTTGTTTTGAAAACTGGAACCAACATTTTCATAACACTACATGTCAACATATATTTTTTAAAGTGAACTATTCATACATACCTATGTACTAGATAATATTGTAATATTTCAAATTGTATTTACCGTTATTTTGTAAATAAATTATTATTATTATATTATTATTATACCTATGTATTTTAAGTATTTTTAAAATATTTTTTGTGAAAGTAATGTTAACGCATTGTGCCAAATTAAGATTATCCCTAAATTAGTAGATGGTGTTTTAAATGTTATAACAATTTTGTAAATAGTTTTATTCTATTCTAATAAATAAAATGTGCTTGAATATTTAGTTACATTTTAATCATTTTGGTTAGAAATTCATCAATTTTTAGTTTTAAAAAATCAGTAATAAAATTATTTTTTTCTAAAATACTTCGGAATTCATCTCTTCATGGTAATCTCCCATCTTTTTACCTTCAAAAACCAATAATGCATTTTTTACAAAACCTTCAGAATCAGTATGTAAAATAATAAGGTGTCTTCCCTTTCTTGTAAGGCTTTTCAGGAATTGCTACCTTTAATAGTACTCAGTGTAGAAGGATCCATAATTGTAGATTTTCAATACAATTGCTTACTAAAGAACTATTAATTACGAAATAAAGTAAACTAAGTAATGGATGCGATATCAAATTATAAAATGTCAGAACCTAAAAAGTAATGTGTGAAACTGACTGTAATCTGACCAATTAGAAGGCTACAGAATTGCCAACTTAAATTCAAATCGCTCCTCTTAGTTTAAAAACAGAGTATAGGGATTCATATGTTCCGGTGAAATTCTGCACTTGGAAAATTACTTTTATCCTTTTCTCTCATTTCTAACCTAATCATCTTTTGCATGTTTATATTTTATATAATGTTTTTACATCAGTTTGCTTACATAATAAATTATATAAATAAATGCATCATGACCATATTTATAATTATATTATATGTTACCTTATAAAAAAATGTGTTTAAGGTAAGTGACATTAGATTGAAGTGATCTTCACAACAGTATACTTTTTATAAATTCTTACACCCTGAAACCACTATTTTCTCACAAAAAGCAACAACCAAAGCTAAAATATACTGAACTTTTATCCTTTTTGCAAAGATGTTTATATTACCTATACAGGGTGTTAGTAAATAAGTGCGACAAACTTCAGGGGGTGATTCAGCATGAAAAAATGACAGTTTGCTATATAAACGTATGTCCGAAAATGCTTCGTTTTCCGAATACGAGGTGTTAAAGTTTTTCTTAAAAACTGACGATTTGTTTATTGCTCTGAAACCGGTCAAGATATGCAAATGAAATTTGGTGGATTTTAAGAGGTAGTTATTCCGCAATTTTTGACATGCAATTAAGAATTTTATGTTCATCATTGGCGTGCATACGGGTAATGATCTCAATTCATTTAAAGAAAAAAATGGTACGCCACTGAGATATTTCAAATTAAAAATTATTTTTGAATTCCTCATTAAATTTGTCACAAAAAATATCTTTGGCCTTTTTTTCGTGTGGGGCGCCGTTTTTATGCAAAAAAATAAAATATCTTAACGCGTATTTTCCATTTCTTTAATACATTATTATCTAATAGCGACGCTAGTACTAGTAGGCTATTGTCAACATTTTGTTAAATACGAATTAGGCATTCCAAACAAATGAATTGCCAGTGGGCAGGTTTGGTAGATCTGACGGTTGCGACATACGATGTATTCTATCTACAATACGTAAAATCATGAATAATGGATTACATTTAAATATTTTATATCGAACACTACAAAAATATTAATTAAAAAAACTGCTTGTACATTTTTTTAAAAACTGGCAGGATTGACGACTGATATTTCGAATAAAAATAGCGTTCAAGATGCAAGACTATGTCGCTACCCCCCTTAGATATACGAGACCTTCCCACTGGCAGGTATTGTTTGACAGGTCGTTGGAATGCCTAATAGTTTAACGAAATGTCAAATTAGCGTTTCTTCATTATTAAGCTTTTAGTTTGGTATAACATTGATATTAATAAGTAATTAACTTTTCTTTTATCGAAAACAATGGAAAATTATACAAACGTGGAATTGTCAGACATGCATTTTGTCTATGGTCGAAGTAATGGAAATGGTCGGCAAGTTCGACGATTGTATGCTGAGTTGTATCCAGGACGTAGGGTACCCCATCACACAATATTTGCTCGCCTTCACCAACGTTTGCGCGAAAATGGTACATTTAAGAAACAAACGGCTGACGGCGGGCGCCCTCGAGAAGTACGAACTGTGCAACTAGAAGAAGCAGTTCTCGAGTTAATTGCGGAGTCACCGGAAACAAGTACTCGAAAAATTGCCAACATATTAAATGTAAGCAACTGTATTTAGAATTCTTAAAGAACAGCAGTTGTATCCGTTTCATATTCAACGTGTGCCATCTCTACTACCAAGAGACTTTCTTCCGCGCCTATTTTTTTGCCAATGGATTTGTGACAGGCTCCTGGTTCACCTACAGTGAATCAGCGAGTCTGTGTGGCGCTATGAAGGTGATTCCCAAATAGGAGTTGCTCAGGCGCCAGTTTTGATATCGCAGTTTGCTCTGCGACCCTGTGGTACACCAGAGTGTACTCAAGGTGAACTCAGTGGAGGTAAAAATAATTCCAGGCGGTCACTGCTAGGTAATCACTATACTAGAATTAATCAAAAAAATAAAACACTTATCTCTTTTACACCTCGTACCCTACGGTACCCTGAAAGAGAACGGTTAAGAACCAGTAATAAGAGAAACACAGGAATAGGTACTAAAATATATATTTACAAAAATTAATACAACGGCAATTAAATATGAACGGCTCCCTATATGCGAAAACTTATTAAAAATAAATTGTTACCAATGAAAACTAATTAAATATTAACGGCTCCCTATATGCGGAAAATGGATAAAAAATAAATTATTATTGTCAATGAAAACTAATTAAATATTAACGGCTCCCTATATGCGGAAAATTGATTAAAAATAAATTATTATCAATGAAAACTAATTAAATATTAACGGTTGAAAGTTTCTCTCATGCAGACATCTGGTAGTCCATAGCTTCCACAAGAGAGAAACCCTTTCCCACGAGCTGTTAAAAAACAAAAAAAAAACTAGGGGCTGAAACAGCTCTGACCATCGACAGGGGGAAGCAAGCGAATACCGCTATCACCCCCTGATTAACGCGAAAATGGATTATTAAAAATAAATTAATACACTCGAAAACAATTGAAATACGACTGTTATTAAATGCAAGCAAATAAATGAAATCAAAGTTTTCGGAACGTCCCTGTATCTTAGACGAGGCGATCGGCGGCGCTCTGGTAATTATTGAATGAGAATAGGTTTCAGCGCGGTGTTTGGGAGAAAAATACAATGTTTAACGTAAAAATTATTTTGAGATTTGACGGTGTGTGAATTGATTTTACAGAAATCGTCGGTTTCGTTCAATAATTAGTTGTGGACGGAGAACGGAATGATTCAAATACAATTGAATGAGTAAATAAAAGAAAAGAGAAATTTACATGAAAAATACTGGGTGCTTCTTATAAAAAAATTGCCAACGGTTTCCACTAAGGAATGAAATAAAAAATGCTGGGCATGAATCAAAATTCTTGATTTGTAACACGGGTGTCCCAATTAATTATATGAAAGCCAATATAAAAAAAATATACGGTTCCTACCTTAACAAATCCAACGGGTTAACCAACTACTTATTTACGGTCACGGCACTATACGGCGTCGTCACTATAATTTTTAGAAAGATCAGTACTTCTCGGGTGTCGGGAGTCAAGAGGCGGCATTTTTAGCTTTCCATCAATTTATGCTTTTTCGGTAAAGAAAGATGGAAGACTAGTACGACAAAGTGGGGATACCACTACTACAGCCGACTGTTTACAATTCAGAAATACAAAAAATGTCCTTCTTGTACCTTGACAATTAAAAGTAGATAATTCATACGAAATCGACTCTAAAAATGCCCATTCGGATTTCGGCAAATAAAAGGATATTTTAACCTACGAGGGTACTCGCAATTGTTGAAAATCGGTCATTTTTGGGAAACAAAAATACGGGGGAACTTCTACATGTTCTCAGGCGGGAATTAATTGAAATATACATTTTTAAGATGAATTAAAAATAAAATTTAGTGACTTCGTCACATCACCCTCTCTCGGTCAAAGAAAATAAAGGCGAAACTTCGTTTTGGCTTTATTTTCTAACACTCGTAGGTTCAAATTAATCGGCATGTGAAAGTAAGGGGCGGGCGGGCCGGACGGGGCGGCGTGAGGGTTTGCAATCACAACTTCGAGAAAGCACTCCTCGTAGTCCACATCTAGAACAGAAAAGTATACCTCGGTTATTGCAGGCTTGACGACGGTGTCCCTCAATACCACAATTCCAGCAGGTTCCTGGGTGTACTTCTACAAAGGTAGAATTGTGTTTTCGGATACGGTTGGGAGCGGAATGAGACCTTCTGGAGAGGTCAAACGGAGAGAATGCGGGTGACTGAAAATATAGATTTTCAGGGGGCGGGCGGGTGCGTTCTACAAACGAAAATACTCGATTAGTTCGAGTCTGCTTGACTGGCTTGGGGTGGTTTGAACGGATAACAGGTTGGGACTGATTAGTCTGCCCCTGTACGGCGCATGAAGCTGTTACTTCGAAGTCCAGACATCGTTCCAGATGCCTAGCCTGATTAACGGTTGATGTTCTCTCGGACACTGGGTTTACGGCTCGAGGCAGAGAGTTTTTGGTCACAGTTGTTGTTGGTATTTTTCCTCCTTTATCACAGCTTTCGCCGAGTTCAGGAGACAATGTTTCAATCCGGTCCAGCACAGCTGTTGAACAACTCGACGTACGGCCCTTCAGAACCGATGGTGTCTTTGGAGTTACTATACTGGTCGGACGGCTGGTATTGGTCACAACTTGAAACCTGGATCTATCATCCTGTGGTTTGGAGGGTGGGGGGCGGTTTCTACCCGATCTCCAAGATGTCTCGCTTTGTTGTGTAGAGAGCGGAGGGCGGTTTCTCTCCGATCTCCAGGACCTATCGTTTTGTGGTTTGGGGGGCGGTTTCTCCCCGATATGGTTTGAATCGACGGCATGTACCAAAGCACTTACTGCAATTTTCTTCGGAGTTTTAGATAACGGGTGAGCTGACGGAGGCTCTAACGGTTGCTCTATGATCCCAATCGGGTAGCAAGGTATCGGACGGGGTGTTGGAGGCATCAACATGTCACCTACAAAAATTTTTCCACTACCTAACTCTAATAGGACATCAAGTTTGATTAGGATATCCATCCCAAGCACTAAGTCAGTACTTAAATTGGGAAAGTGCCTGATATCCTCAACAGTAGTTCGGCTGCCAAATTTCATTGGTACAGAGTAGGAATCCTGGACTCGGATGGTACTACCATTAGCTAACCTTGCAGAAGCGGGGTCTGCCTTTTTGGGTTGCTTCTTACTAGTAAGATACTCAGCTAGGCGATCTCCTAGGTAGGACCTGGATGCTCCAGTGTCCACAAGGGCTGAGAATGTATCTTCCAGAATTTTTATCTCTAGGTGTGGTCGTGCGTCCTCTTCTACATACAGGACAATATCTCCGGAGGCGTTTCCCTGTGGGAAGACGGTTTGTTGAGAACCAACGTTGTTAGCCTCAAATCGCTCTTGATACCGGGGACCACGGTAGCCAGTACTGGCACTGGGATGGTATGCAGACTCTTGAGCCTGGTAACGGGGTGCAAATTGCCTGGTTCTGGAGTTACTTGGCACGGTCTCTAACTCTTTTCTCAAAAGTTCACATTCTTTTGCGGCTTTCCAAAAGGTAGACAAATCACTGAAATCTGTCTTGCGGATCTGTTGCCTGTATTCGGGCAGAAGATTACGGTACAATCTCTCTAATTGCTGTTCACTGGTAAACGACCCATGTCTCCTCATGAGGGTCTGCAAGTCGGTAATGTAGGAAGTGACGGGTTCGTTCCTACGATGCAATCGACGGCTAATTTCGGCTTCCAGGTCCAACTGATAGGATACTGAAAAAAAGAATATACGGAAATCGGCCTCGAAGGCCTCCCAAGTTGGCCAATTATCTCGGTTATTACGGAACCACAAGGCGGGTTCTTCGGTTAGTAGTTCGGGGATGTACGGCAGTAGTCGGTCCTTGGAAATTCCCTTGGAAATGCAAATTTCGTCAAGGCGTTCCAAAAATGCGGCTGGATCATTACGGTTTCCAAACGAGAGGTTCCACTCGTGCGTTTGGATAGGTACGGGCCTAACGGAGGGCAGTGGGGGGTGTCATGGCGGGGTAGAACGGTTTTCTCACAGATGTGAAAAGAGAGAAAAAAAAATTCTGAGAAAAGAAGATGAACAGAAAATATATTCGGAGAAATAGGAAAGAGAAAAAAAATTCTAACCTTATTCCGGGGGTGGAAAACCTTTAGCAGTACAGTCCCTGCTCGGGCGCCATTTGTGACAGGCTCCTGGTTCACCTACAGTGAATCAGCGAGTCTGTGTGGCGCTATGAAGGTGATTCCCAAATAGGAGTTGCTCAGGCGCCAGTTTTGATATCGCAGTTTGCTCTGCGACCCTGTGGTACACCAGAGTGTACTCAAGGTGAACTCAGTGGAGGTAAAAATAATTCCAGGCGGTCACTGCTAGGTAATCACTATACTAGAATTAATCAAAAAAATAAAACACTTATCTCCTTTACACCTCGTACCCTACGGTACCCTGAAAGAGAACGGTTAAGAACCAGTAATAAGAGAAACACAGGAATAGGTACTAAAATATATATTTACAAAAATTAATAATACAACGGCAATTAAATATGAACGGCTCCCTATATGCGAAAACTTATTAAAAATAAATTGTTACCAATGAAAACTAATTAAATATTAACGGCTCCCTATATGCGGAAAATGGATAAAAAATAAATTATTATTATCAATGAAAACTAATTAAATATTAACGGCTCCCTATATGCGGAAAATTGATTAAAAATAAATTATTATCAATGAAAACTAATTAAATATTAACGGTTGAAAGTTTCTCTCATGCAGACATCTGGTAGTCCATAGCTTCCACAAGAGAGAAACCCTTTCCCACGAGCTGTTAAAAAACAAAAAAAAAACTAGGGGCTGAAACAGCTCTGACCATCGACAGGGGGAAGCAAGCGAATACCGCTATCACCCCCTGATTAACGCGAAAATGGATTATTAAAAATAAATTAATACACTCGAAAACAATTGAAATACGACTGTTATTAAATGCAAGCAAATAAATGAAATCAAAGTTTTCGGAACGTCCCTGTATCTTAGACGAGGCGATCGGCGGCGCTCTGGTAATTATTGAATGAGAATAGGTTTCAGCGCGGTGTTTGGGAGAAAAATACAATGTTTAACGTAAAAATTATTTTGAGATTTGACGGTGTGTGAATTGATTTTACAGAAATCGTCGGCTTCGTTCAATAATTAGTTGTGGACGGAGAACGGAATGATTCAAATACAATTGAATGAGTAAATAAAAGAAAAGAGAAATTTACATGAAAAATACTGGGTGCTTATAAAAAAATTGCCAACGGTTTCCACTAAGGAATGAAATAAAAAATGCTGGGCATGAATCAAAATTCTTGATTTGTAACACGGGTGTCCCAATTAATTATATGAAAGCCAATATAAAAAAATATACGGTTCCTACCTTAACAAATCCAACGGGTTAACCAACTACTTATTTACGGTCACAGCACTATACGGCGTCGTCACTATAATTTTTAGAAAGATCAGTACTTCTCGGGAGTCAAGAGGCGGCATTTTTAGCTTTCCATCAATTTATGCTTTTTCGGTAAAGAAAGATGGAAGACTAGTACGACAAAGTGGGGATACCACTACTACAGCCGACTGTTTACAATTCAGAAATACAAAAATGTCCTTCTTGTACCTTGACAATTAAAAGTAGATAATTCATACGAAATCGACTCTAAAAATGCCCATTCGGATTTCGGCAAATAAAAGGATATTTTAACCTACGAGGGTACTCGCAATTGTTGAAAATCGGTCATTTTTGGGAAACAAAAATACGGGGGAACTTCTACATGTTCTCAGACGGGAATTAATTGAAATATACATTTTTAAGATGAATTAAAAATAAAATTTAGTGACTTCGTCACAGATTCTTCATCAAATCGCTCAAATTCCTAATTTTTTAAATAGAGTTTTGTTTACTGATGAAGCTAATTTTGGTCGAGAGTCTATACGAAATTTCCATAACAATCACTTATGGGCTGAGGAAAATCCACATGGAATCTTTGAAGCTCATTTTCAGCATCAGTTTTCGGTAAATGTATGGATTGGGGTAATTGATGATCATTTAATCGGTCCATATTTCCTCCCACAACGACTAACAGGCGACTCTTACCTTGATTTCCTACAGGAAGAGTTACCTGTTCTTCTTGAAGAAATTCCTCTACAGCTGAGACAACACTTATGGTTCATGCATGATGGTGCACCAGCCCATTTTAGCATTGATGTACGAAATCATTTAGATGCAGTATATGCAAATCGTTGGATAGGTAGTGGAGATACGGAACATTGGCCTGCTCGATCGCCGATTTAAATCCTCTGGATTTTTGCATTTGGGGTTTTCTTAAGTCACTAGTTTATCCCACTCCCGTCGAACATGTCGGAGACCTGAGGAACCGAATTATAGCCCGCTGTGAGACAATAAGAAATACACCAGGACAATTTGCGCGAATACGACAATCAATGCGGCGAAGAGTTGAATCTTGTCTCACGTCTGAGGGAGGTCATTTTCAGCATTTGTTGTAGCTTTGCGCCTATTTAAAATTTTATTAGTGTCATTTTCTGTTATTGTTTTAGTCTAATGTTATTGTATTAGATAGTTCTTGATAATGTATTAAAGAAATGAAAAATACGCGTTAAGATATTTTATTTTTTTGCATAAAAACGGCGCCCCACAAGAAAAAAAGGCCAGATATATTTTTTGTGACAAATTTAATGAGGAATTCAAAAATGATTTTTAATTTGAAATATCTCAGTGGCGTACCATTTTTTTCTTTAAATGAATTGAGATCATTACCCGTATGCGCGCCAATGATGAACATAAAATTCTTAATTGCATGTCAAAAAATGCGGAATAACTACCTCTTAAAAACCACCAAATTTCATTTGCATATCTTGACCGGTTTCAGAGCAATAAACAAATTGTCAGTTTTTAAGAAAAACTTTAACACCCCGTATTCGGAAAACGAAGCATTTTCAGACATACGTTTATATAGCAAACTGTCAATATTTTTTCATGCTGAATCACCCCCTGAAGTTTGTCGCACTTATTTACTAACACCCTGTATATGTATTTTATATACATACTAATTTAGTGTAATATAAATAAAGCAGCAAAATTATTATTAATTATTATATTTGTGTGTGTGTGTGTGTGTGTGTGTGTGTGTATGTGTGTGTGTGTGTGTGTGTGTGTGTGTGTGTGTGTGTGTGTGTGTGTGTGTGTGTGTGTGTGTGTGTGTGTGTGTGTGCGTGTGCGTGTGCGTGTGCGTGTGCGTGTGCGTGTGCGTGTGTGTGTGTAGTGGTTGACTGGCATCGGGATTAACCCATATATTTGTGTATAAGCAATAATTAGATTAGATTACAACCCTAAACTACAAGAAATGCCTGGATTACTTCTGAATATGCTTTTTTTTTAACAGCGATATTGTAATAAAAAGAAAAATCAATCAACAAGCAATCATTATTTATAACAAATCAAAACACCTAATCTCATTAGGTTTTTAAATTAGACCATTTTCTCAATATTACTATTTAATGATTATAATCCAATAATCAGTTACAGTAGGATAGAAGTTTGTAAACCAATACAAATGTCTAGAAATTACTCCGTTTTAGATAATGACATTGGACCCTTCACATCTGTCATCCATTACTAGGTAATGTTGCCAAATGTCAAATAACGAATGTGACACTTGAAACTTCAAATCGGGAATGAATTAAAAAAAATTATGAATAAAACCTGTGCTTATAGGTAAATATCAATTTCTGAAATAAAAAAAATTGGGTATTCCCAATTGTCCCTACTTCTTATCCCAACCTTTTCTGGAGCAAAGGCCCCTTAAAAAAAAGAAATGTCCAATATTCCATAATCTATAGGTAATAATTAATTTTATATGAAATATTAAATTATTGTTTCATATTATCTGTACCTAATTTATCTATTAAATTAGTTCATTTCAGATTTTTATCAACTATAATATCCAAATACTCTTAATCATGTTATTTTTTTTAATGGTAGTATCAGATTCATTTATTTTTATACAATTAAAACTAGATCTATTTGCATTGTTTATTAACAAAGCTATGTAAAAAAAAATTATCGGCATTCAAGGTTATTTTATTAAAATCCAGCCAGTGTTTAACTATGTCAAAATCTGCAGCTAGTTGATTTTACCTATACAATTTCCCAGGTTCTTGTTTTAAAGAAGACAAGAAAACAATATAATGTTTGCCATAAGCCACATAAAATAATGCAAAGCACATCTTCAGGCAATTAGATCAGATTTGTATCGAAAATATTTGATCTGATGCCTTTGTATGACTCGGTTATTCTATATCCTATATCCATTGTGTGCAATGCGATCAATTTACTTGGAAATTTAATTGGAACTCATTATATAATAACCCTATCTACGGGATAGTAAAAGGGTCAGATTTATTTACAAACTATTTTTTGGTGTTTCACTTTTGTTACCACTGACACTGATAGTCTCCCTGTAAAAATTACCACTTTGTAGGTACATAATTTTCTTTTACTCACTATCATTTTTATCAATTTGTTTACAGATTTTCAATGAAGAAATAGCTCCTAAACTGAAAAAACTTAGACAAGATCGTGAACTGTACCTTGAATATCAACAAGTAGACAGAGAATTGGAAAAGATGTTACAATTATATCAATGCTGGCAGTATTATCAAACTAAACATGCTGTTTTAAATGCAAAAAAAAATTTAGAGATTGCTCAAAAAGAAATAGAAGGTTTTGAAAATGAAATTGAACAAAATATAGGAAAAACAAAGAAGTTAGATGAAGATATCAAAAAAATAACCAGTAATGCAAATACAGTAAGTTAAAAAGTTACCAATCGTAAATTTATTATAAAAAATATATTTTCTTAGGAAATAACAGCACAATTGCATGAATTGGAAGCCAAACTCAAAGCGAAAGAAAAAAATGAAGCAAAATCGAATGCCTCTGTAAAATCAATTAAAGAAAATATAAATTTGGAAGAAAAAAAGCTTGATCAGCTAAAAAGGAATGTGCAAGATGATGGAAAAGCATTGACAATTAAAGAACAAGAGTTAGAAAAAGTTCAGTCGTTATTTGACACATTAAAGAACAATGATCAGAAGGACAATGAAGCTTTTATTTTGTCACAAAAAAAATTCGAAGGTAGAGTATAATATTTATTCACACAGAATGATAATAATGACACAATTGAATTATTGATGTGATTTTAAAAAAATTACTTTGATTAGATATAAATATAAAAAATATGCAAATTTGTAAACTAGAAACTTTAGATCATGAATACGGTTCGTGAAATCAATTCTTTAAGGAATTTTTATATATGTTAATACAAAATGTTAGTTATATATCAGTCCATTAATAAAAACAACGTTTTTAATCGCACCCATATGCTAGAGTGAAAAAAACTGATGTGTCCAACACATGACTATCCTGTCTAGTTATTACAGGCTTTTCCATTTATTTTGTACATCCTATTGTATCAACCCTGTAAATGTTTAGAGGGTACATACATTTTCCACACATATCTTACTTAAAACATTTTTTTTATATTCATTGCCAACGCTGAAAAAATAAAATTTTACACTTTTCTCCAAATTTTTCCATTGTCTATTTTAGAAATATCATGAAGAGAACCAAAAATTATAGAGAATGATATCACAAACAAATTTTATTTGAAGAATTTTCTTCTCCAATCGTAAATAACATTGACACCCTATGAAGTAACCCCAGATTCTTCAGTTATGCCCAAAATTTAATTAGCTTACCATAGGATGGATTAAAGCTTATGTTTAAAATTTGGTGTTTTTCTTATCCGTTTTTGAGATTTTTTAAATTCGAAATTTGAACAATTCCTCAAATATTTTAGGAAAATCGTATATAGGACAAAAATTATAGAGAACGAAATCTTTTATTTGAACAATTTTCTTAAAAAATCGAATTTTGTACATTTTGTCAAATTTCTCGAATACGGACCATTTTAGAAAAATTATGTATAAAACAAAAATTGTAGAGAATGATATCACAAGCAACTTTTATTTGATTAACTTTCTTCTCCAAGTGCAAATAACATATATTCCATAAAGTTGAAAAATGATCCTCTATAAAGTACCCCCCAGATGTTATGACTATGCACAAAAACTAACGTGAAATTGTCAAATTTTAACTTTTTTAATCCTAAACGTCTTGTAATTGCTAAACTAAATGTTATGTGATATAATTGAATCCATTAATTATTATAGACAGTAAAAATGTCAGGAATGTGTAATGGAATGCTGATATCTGTCAAAAATTCGTAGATATTTTCGTAGGTTGCAGGGCAGGAGGAAATGTTTCTTAGTGCCAGCCAGACAAACTGACAAGTCAGTGTGAAGTCTTATGAAGTGCCCCGTTGTCAGCCGTCGCTATGCTGGGATCGGCCAATTAAACAGGTCCGGTCTCAGGCAAATTTCGACACGGGTTTAAATTTTATCTTAAAATTTGTATGTTCAATAATAAATAATAAACAATGAATTTCAAAATTACAAATTTATAAGTTAACAAATAAACAAATTTGACGCAATAGATAAGTCATTGTAAGTCATCATCGAAGTCTGAAATATCACTCTCAGGACTGTCGGCAAAATTTACTCTTATAATGAGTTCATCAATGTTGTCTTGGAGATTAACAGCGACACACATTTCTTCGTTAAAGAAAATGTTTTTTTTTCAATTTTACTTTCTTATCTGTATTCAGATAAGGAAAGTATAGGAATCATGATTTTTTCGACTTCGAGTTTTTGACGGATTTTTACGTTTTGGGGTTCCTGAATCCGTTTTGACTATTTTCGTGATGATGTATGTGTGTGTGTGTGTCTGTATACTCGATAACTCATAAAAAGATACATAGAAAAACACTAAATTTTATGCTTAAGCTTTGTTCCGGACTGCAGTGAACATATTAGATTTTGGGCAGAGTCAGAACATCTGGGGTGTACTTTATAGAGGCTAATTTTTATATTTTATGGAATATATGTTATTTACGTTTGGAGAAGAAAATTCTTCAAATAAAAGTTACTTCTAATATTATTCTCTATGATGTTCGTTGCATACAAAATTTTCCTAAAATGGCCTGTATTCGTGAAATTTGACAAAATGTAAAAAATTCAATTTTTTAAGAAAATTGTTCAAATAAAAGTTGTTATATTATTTTTTATAATTCTTGTTCCATACTTAATTTCTCTAAAATGGACCGTATTCGAGATATTTGAGAAAAAGTGTAAATTTCGAATTTTGAAGAAAACTCAAAAACGGATAAAGAGAAAAACATCAAATTTTAAAATTAAGCTTTATTCCAACCTCAGGTGAACTGATTAGATTTTGGGCAGAGTCGGACCATCTAAGGGGCACTTCATAGAATATAACTGTTATTTATGTTTGGAGAAGAAAATTCTTTCCATAAAAGTTACTTCTAATATTATTCTTTATAATTTTTGTGTTATAAATAATTTCTCTAAAATGGACTGTAATGGAAAAATTTAAGGAAATGTGTAAAATTTTTATTTTTCAGTATTTTCGTTGGCAATGAATATATTTAAAAAATGTTTCGAGTAAGATGTATGTGGAACATGTATATATTTTTATTTTATCCTTTAACATTTACAGAAGTGATACAAAATAACCGAAAAAAGCCTGTAATAACTAGATAGGAAAGTCATGTGTTGGACACATAAGATTTTTTATTTCGGGTTTGTTCCATGAGGTAGCTGGAAAACAGAATTTACGGGAATGATATAATAGCGTGGTGCTATTTGTAACAAAAGCGCTCTAGAAATGAATTCTGTAGGGGACTAAGTGTCACAAGCTAAATTGTTAATGAATTAAAAACTAATATTTTAGAGATTCTAAAACCGGAAGTAATCCAAAATTAGACCTTGCAGAAGGGCACTATTTTCAAAAAACGAGATATTGGTGCCATTGCATAAAGCATAACTTATACTACAATATGACCGTAAAATCCAAAAAGTTCCTTTACCAGTTACGTAAATGTATTATTTTAAACATTTAAAAAACCATTGGGGCTTACGGCACAAAAAAAACTAAAAATGGGATTTCCTCGGGTTTATCTTAGGAAAAAGTTGCGAAAAAAGTTGTACTTTTTATATATACATTAAAAAAAATTAGCTAAACAAGCTTTTTAAACACAAAAAGTTACTCTTTATAAAAGTTTCTAAAATGTGTGCAGATCATAACAAAACATCAACTATATTTTTATGTCTTATGATAATCATATTATGGCAATTAGTATAACACGCACCAATTAAGACGACTCCCACAGCGTGATCTGCCGTCATATAATCGGGTGTTGTATTTCCACTGGTTCGCTTTGTCTCTTTGTCTTACAATCCTAGTGTAAAATGAAGGTATTTAACTTTTCTTTTTAGTTTGACTATAGCGACTGGTGAATGTTAAGTGGTTGAAGTGTTATTTTATTACAAAATTTCCTATCTAGAACCAAATATTACTACAAGAAAGACTAACTTGAGTGCAAAAGTCGTATTTCAAATTTAAAATGGAAAGTACTGATTATACATCTAGTTCAGAAAGTGATCTAGATACATTGGTTCAATTCAAAATAAAGTACCAAGAACAATGTATAATTTGCAAAAAAAAAGGGAGGAGACATAGTAGTGCATACACAGAAAAGGTTTATTACATTTGTTAACTCTACAAAAATTAGAGATATTAATAAAATTTTAGATCCTGGTATACACAAGGCTATTGACTATGAGAATTTAGGCTGGCACAAAAATTGTTACATTATTTATTCTAGTAAAAAAAATATTTAATATTTAGAAAAAAAGTGAGTAGCCAAGCAGAATATGATCGTACTGGCGTGCCACCACCTTTTGTAGTGGCCAGAATTCTTTGAAAAGGAACGTTTGACATTATTTGTCAAAAACGCCTTGCTCAAAAAAGATTGTCACAGGTAATGTCAAAAAACATTGAAAACAAAATTAAACATATTGCCACGTTTTCCTCTGATGTCCTACAAAGAATAGGAACAAACGATCTAATAGCAATGGAAGCTAAATATCACCCAGATTGTCTGGTAATCGCTTTGAGAAAGAAGAAATGTCAAATTCAAATGAATCGTTAAAAAAGAACGTTGTTAACGACAAACCATTTCAATATATATCACAATATGTAAAAGCTGGAACGGAAAAAGGAAAGTGCTTTTCCACAACATCTATATTTAGCAAATATAAGGCCCTTGACGGGTTAGACTCAAATCGAAGTATAATTGATCGTCTAGAAAGGACTCTAGCTGAACAAATTGGTCCAAAGGTCCAAAAAGGCAAACGTACCTTCAGTTGTTTTTGCCTCCTATTGATCAATCTGAAACCGTTCACGCATATATAGAAGAAACTTCGTCATCAGATTATACACCTATGTCAATGTCAATTAATCTTTTAAATAGTAATGCTAGATTACTTGTTGTTTTAGGTTGCAGATGTAAAGTATGCTCTTGCAAAAAAAATATATTGGTTGTAATGATTCATGGCTCAAAGAGTTTGCAAAAACAAGCACACTCTAACAACTGTTTTACCAAAGCCAATTTTTGAAGAAAACGGTGAAAACTCTGAAGACGAGGAGAAAATTTAATACAATTCTTACATAATATTGTAAGTTGTAATTTTTCTAGTAAAAAAATATGAATATCTACATCCAAGTCTTTGATTAAAGGGATATAATTATTTCAAATTGAGAGCTCTTTCAGTTAGACATTTTATCGTTCAAATTTTACTTGTGGCACATTAATTGTTTTTAATATTAATAATATTAAATTTATTTGAGAGCCTTATTTTAAAAGTCATATTGTACAGGATGTACCAAATTGTATGAAAAAAAAATTGAGACATTACAGATTTTAACCAAAAAGGTTAATATTAGCATTGAACTGATCTCGATCAGTAGCAAAGTTACAGATGATTCAAAATTTACAGAAATAATATATTTGTAGTCGCACGCCACTGGTGAAATAAAATTATTTTTGGCTTTTTTAATTAGTGATCCAACTTTTACATCTGTCGACTTTTAATCAAATGTTGATCAATGTTTTTGTAAATTAAAGAAACACTTTATTCACTTTTTTTCCTGAAATTATGAGTACTATAAACTGTCTCAGTTGGGTCTGTACAATTTCGGACACCCTGAAGAAAATATTATCAGTACTATAATAATTTATCAACAAAAAAATTGAGAACGTCATGGGCGGGATAGTGTCGTAGTGCGATAGAGATAAAAACATGCTTACAGTCATAGGTGCAACTGAGATGGGATATACGAAGTGATGAGAAAGCAGACACCGAAATCGACACTAAGTCAACGAGCGCATGCTGTTTTAATTGTTTTTATATTAATTGTTATAAGTTGATTATCAATTAATAGAAAAATATGGTTGATGTTTTGTTATAATCTAAACACATTTTAGAAACTTTTATAAAGAGTAACTTTTTTTGTTTAGATAGCCTGTTTAGCTAATTTCGTAGTGTAGATATAAAAACTTTTTTTCGCAATTTTTTCCTAAGATAAAATCGAGAAAAGCGCATTTTTAGTTTTTTTGGGCCGTAAGCCGCAATGGTTTTTTAAATGTTTAAAATAATACATTTACGTAACTGGTAAAGGAACTTTTTGGATTTTACGGTCATATTGTAGTATAAGTTACGCTTTATGCAATGGCACCAATATCTCGTTTTTCGAAAATAGTGTCTTTCTGCAAGGTCTAATTTTGGATTACCTCCGGTTTTGAAATCTCTGAAATATTAGTTTTCAATAAATTATCAATTTAGCTTGTGACACTTAGTCCCCCACAGAAAGCATAATTTCCACTAACTAGCACTACACTATGAAACATTATCCATAACAACAACGTTCTTTCATCCAGTTTTGGGTAAGTTAGGAATCAGCGGCTCCTCAAACCATTGCTCTAAATAGTCTGTGTTCATTTCGTCATGATAATCACTATAGTTTTTCATTGCCAAGAAAACACGCACATCGCCAGGAAAAAATCCACCTTCATATTCTGCATGAACAATAACGGAATGTGGACCTCTTTTTATAGGTGCTTTGAGGCCTGTGGTTAAACGCTTTATAAAAGTATCTCTATGATTTTGTATGGTGTTATGACTAGAGCTGTAAAAGTAACGAGAAAACTAATACCCGTATGTATTCGTTACTTCAGATCTGACTACCCGTATAAAAATATTCGTTACTCGTTACTTTCGTTACTGTGATGCGAATCTACAGAACATGCGGTGCATGGGCCTCGCACACGTCTAATGCGGATGCGGAATTGGTGTCTAACTAATCGTACGTACGCATTGGTTAGGTTGGTACTGTCTAACAGGGGGTGCGGATGAGATTAGATATCGAATCGTTGGTTAATTAAATACGTAGCGAATTTGTAATTAGTAACAAAGTCGTGTAGTTCACTGAGCATGAGCAATGATGTAAAGTTTTTCAAAATAAAATATCGTCAGACAGAAACATATATATTTTTCTAACACACTAGTAGGAACAATAATAATACTCCATAAAATCATAACTTAAATAAACAAAAACATTATATTCTTGCAACACGCTAACAGAAAAACAACTATTATACTATTCTATAAAACCAAAATAAGTCCCAGTCGGCGTGCAACTTGATAGTCGATAGCTCGATTCGCATCAGACTCACACTCGCATTTCGCATCTTGCACACCAAACCGGTGTTTGTGCGATATGCGACGATGCGGATTCGAGTAACGAAGTAACGAAATTCGTATTTCGTATCTGACCGACTACCCGTTACTGAGTAACGAATACATACGGTTTGCTACAGCTCTAGTTATGACACCATGCATAGTTAACTGTTTGACTCATATTGACCCAAGTCTCATCTAAATAAATAACATAATTTTGTTGGCGATATTGTTTGATCGGTCTTAAGTACCTGTACCGCCAGTGAATTATGTTTCGCACTAACATTATAATTTTACGACCATGCTTCACATATTCAAAACCACTGTCTTTCATCAATCTACATATGGTTCTTAAAGAAAACGATGGTGAATTCTCATTCCTCGAATAATATTATAAATTGCATTCAAAGTTGGCGGAATGTTTGAAAAAAAAAACATCAATGTGCACAATTCCTCTCAATAAGCTCTTAAAACTCTCATCATATGTATATTCGTGAGATTTTGACTGCCTTATCCGCTTTTTTCTTCTTACAGGAGATTTCAATTTGCCATTGTTTTGTTCCTTCTCTTTATGGTATAAATTGTTTTTGATTGACCCTACTCATTTTGGAAGCACGACTTAACCTGTGGTCACACTCAATTTATCGTCATTGACTAAGTAACAACTCATTAAAAATCACAGTTTTTGCACTCACATGGAGCATTTATCCGTGTTTGAATTTCTTAAGGCATTTCTTTATAATGTATTATAATGTATTATAATGTATTATAATGTATTATAATGTATTATAATGTATTATAATGTATTATAATGTATTATAATGTATTATAATGTATTATAATGTATTATAATGTATTATAATGTATTATGTAACCAGAGAATTTATTTATAAGGTTTGGTTACTTGCTTTAGTTGCATGTTAATAGTAATAATAATAATCTTTTTTAAGTGTTAAGTACTTTAGACATTTACATTCGTCAAAAAAAAAACAAATAAAAAAATATATATAAAAAAAGAAAACATACAATGCATATACACACATACATAAACTGTCATAGCAATAGTTTACAATTTATAATAAAATACAGTAGTTCATTGATTATAGCCCAAGACTAAAATTAACTTAATTTATTAGACCAGTATTAAAATATCTCAGAACGTGTTACATAGTTACCCTTGTCAGCATGCTTAATTGCTTCAAAATAATCCGTTAAATTATACAAGCACATATCAATCATAAGGGTTTTAATTTTTTGTTTATACACTCATCGGCACGAAAAACGGGCACCTCGATAATTTTTGATAAAAATGCATTAATTTTTTAATTCGGTTTTAATCATTTGGTCAACAAATAACATGGTTTAGTAGAATACCCTGAAGATTTTTGAACATGAAATGCCTTCCCAAATTGAATATATTCCAGATATTGTACGAAAATCTCAATAATGTAAAAGTTAGTTATCATATTGCCCCTTCAGTGTTCCAAGTAGGCTATGCATTTTCAATGATTTTCACGATGACATTAAAGGTTAAGTGTTTATTATGTTCTTTGGTTTATTACTTGGTTATGTCAATTAGTGCAAATTTTAAGATGTCTTTAAGCGCAGAAAATGTTGCATCTATTGTTGCTCTTATTCAAGACGGAAGAAGTCAAGTTTACGTGGCTAACAGATTCGGAGTATCACGCAGTACCGTGCAACGTGTATTTACACGTTTTATAGAGACAGGAGTTTAAACTAGGCGTCCTGGAACCGGTCCCCAGAGAAGAACTACTCATCAAGATGTCCGTTTTATGATATCTTCAGCACTAATAAATCGTCACACAACTGCTGTAGAGATTAGAATTAACCTTGAACATGCCAGGAACGTAATTTTTAGTGAATTAACAGTTATAAGAAGGTTGAATGAAGCTAATCTGAGATCTCGAAGACCCGCTATAGGACCAGCACTTTCCAGAGAACATCATGTAGCCAGATTACAATTCGCTAGGGAGCATCAAAATGGGAATGCAGACGACTGGAGCTTTGTGTTATAAAAGCCAATCAACAGAAAACTTGTAACCAAGACGTACAGGAACAATATTTGCTTACTTACCAAAACCAACAAATTTGTAAAATCCCATCCACACTCCTTTTATATATAAATCGTTTATTTAGTCAAAAAACCATTTTTTACATGTCAATACATCTTCATATTTAAAATAAAAATACATATGTATAGAATATAACATAAATTTAAAATACAATAAAAATACGTAAGTATATAGTACACGTACATGTCAACTGTACAAAACATAATAAAAGAACAAGAAGAAAAAACATCAATTGGTCAGCAAGTACTCACGCAGTTTTCTTTAAAATATTGCTGCATTTGAAGAACATTTAATATCTTCAAATTATTAAAAGCCTGTAAACCTTTAAAAAACATTGAATTTTGTGTACATTTTTTTTTTGCCCTTATAAACTATAATTTTTCTAATTTCGAGTATTGTGTTCATGAACACCCTATTTATAACTTAAAATATTTTGTAAATATACTGGGGAGATTCCTGATTTAATCTTAAATATAAATAGCAGGGAATAGAACAGCAAATATTTTTTGACAGGCAACCACTGAAGAACATTAAACATGGAATTGATTGGTTCCAATCTTAAACAGCTCAGTATTATCCTCATGTCTCCATTCTGCAACATTTGCAATCGTTGCAACTCATTCTGGCTGAGCAAATACAATACAGTGGCACAATAATTAAAATGAGGTAATATTAGAGTATTATAAATTATTATTTTAGCCCATTTGCTGAGATGTGGAGAACAGCGCCTCAAATAGTTTATTTTAAATTATATGCTTTTGATGACATTATTAGCATGTTCCTTAAGTTGTAAATTTGTATAAACCACAACCCCTGGAGAGATTTAAATTTTTCAACTCTCTGAAACTTTATTCCACCAACAGAAACACATTGCGATGCTACATTTAATTTTTTTAAATTTCCAATACCCCCAATTAACATGCACTTTGTCTTTTAGTAATTTATTTTCAACGAGTTTCCTTTACAATAATCATATTTTACTTATAGAACTATTAATTTCTCTAAAACAAGTTTCAGTGTTTTCATGGGTTAAAATATATCAGTGTATTATCTGCAAATAAGTGTATTGAGCATCTTTCGACTACACCAGCAATGTCATTAATATAAATTGAAAACAGTAGCGGACCCAGAACAGTACCCTGTGGCACCCCCATATTATTATCTATAGTATCTGAAACACAATTACTTACCTTAACTTTCTGTTTCCTATTTTCCATATAATGACCCAATCAGTCCAGTGCACAACCCCCCAAACCAATAGCTCTTAATTTCATTAATAATGTACCCCTATTCATAGTCTCAAATGCCCTCTGTAAATCTAAAAACACCGCCAGTGTAACCAAATTATTTTCAATTAACTTCCAGTCTTGCAACACCAACCAGTTTCACAGTTGTGTTTACTACGGAATCCTGATTGAACATTACTTTTTAAACTGTTCCCCTCTAAATAATCAATAATTTGAAGATATACAGATCCATCCACGATACTACGAACACGGTCAAACTGATGACCAATTTACCCTTGTCCACTACTGTCATTCCAAAGCTTTCGCATGTGACATATTTGGAATAACTTTATACATTTCACGACAGAGTTGAGTATTAATGAATATTTTATAAATAAATGAAGATAAAGAACAAACATAACATATTCAGACATGAAAATAGCGAAATTTAATAATGCAACCATCAACCAGAATTTGTAATAATTGACAAAATTTTGAACAACTCTAATAGTTGTTGACGTAGCGCAGTGGGTAAGGTGTTGCACTTACAGTCTACCTACGCGGATAGAGGTAGGATCGAATCTCGGGGCCATTTTATTAATTTTCATTTCTTTTTTTTCTCTTTTTTTGAGACCCTCCACAATAGTAAGAACAGCAACAGTTTAAAATTTATAAAAAACAACTTTGATTTTGTTTTCAAATGAAAAAAAATTCAATACAAACATTAAAAAATAGAGAACAAACTTTGAACATTAAAATAAAAACAAAACGAACTTTAAAAAATTACATAACTAAGATTAAAAAAAAAAATACAAAACTAAGATTAAAAAATTACAAAAAAATAAAAATTATAAAATGGAATCCAATAGACAATAATAAATTACAATCAATAATAAAAGAACACGAATTTATTTTTAATGTAATAGGTGCTCAAATAGACCTCCTTCTTGGGCAAGACAGTACCCCAAGCGATCGTAAAATGATCGCCTTACTTCAGCCAACATATTGGGACTAATAAGTTGAACGGCTTCTGAAATTTTCACTTTCTGCTCATCTAAGTCGTTAGCTCTTTCTTCCCTGAATTTGTATATCTGAGACTTTAAATAACCCTACAAAAAAAATCACAAGGTGCGAGATCCGGCGATCTAGCTGGCCACAGAATTGCACCTTTCCCTGATAATAATCTGTTGGGAAATGTTTCATTTAAAAAGTGCTGCACCGTCACACGATTATGCACAGAACATCCGTCTTGTTGAAACCAAATAATGTTAAATCGAGCTCCTGCCAATCGCCGTATCTCAGGGACAATATAGTGTCTGAGTAAATCCAAATATTTAACACTATTTAAATTACCCTCAATATAAAAAGGACCGATTACATTTTCATCTAGTATTCCCATCCAAACATTCAACTTTTGCGGGAACTGCGTGCGAACTGTTACAAATTTATGTAAATTTTCTCGAGACCAATATCGGACTTGGGATGGATTATGCCTGGCAAGTAATGGAAAAGTCGACTCATCGGTGAACACAACATTGTAAAGAAAATTGTCATTGTTAACTTTATCCATTACTGCCTCGCTAAATTCCATTCGTCTGATATTGTCAGTTTCATAAATTTCTTGGCATTTTCTTACTTTATAAGATCGATATCCATGTTTTTTTTTAAATTCTATTTACTGTGGTTTCACTGGAATCTACAACTTCCGCAACCTCTCTCTGAGATATCATCGGATTTTCTTTCACAGTTGCACAAATCATAATATCCCTATCTTCTTGTTCATTCTGATTATTATTAACTCGAGCCTTTTTATGTTCATTGGGAGAAACGCAGCCATGAATTTCAAAATTTTGAACAATACAATGTACTGTTGACAGTGATGGTATGGGCCTATTTTGAAATGTCGCCTCAAACAAACCGCTTATTTGTCGAATTGTGTTGCCTTGAAAATGCCCTTTCACAATTTGTACTTTCTCAGCAATTTCGTAAACATTCATTTTAAATCTAAAGAAATACTTTTCGCCCGCGATAAAAGCACAAAATTTGAATGCGACAGTTGCGGACAAGCGTCAATTGGTCATCATGTTTACCATGTTCCTAGTACGATGGATGAATCGGTATTACTTTTTCTATTAGTTTTTCAATAGCACTGATAAAATTTATCGGGCTTAAATGGGTAGCCTTACTTGGATTCGTACTTTTTGGTAACGGAATTATTGTAGCAATCTTAATATCGTCCGGAACTAAACTTGTTTCAATAGAAACATAATTTATAATATGTGTTAGAAGTTGGAGTAAACTCTCAAAACATTCTTTTAATAAAATTGTGGATATTTCGTCTGGACTATTTTTATTTGACATTGAAACATAATATTTCTTTTAATTCATTATAATTAATTAGTTTAAAATTTACAAAAGTTTCAATTTCACTTAGATGAGTTATAATCGGATAATTTTTTATTGAAGGTAACTGCTCAGATATTTGTTCAATACTCTTTACGTAGTAATAATTTAAAGGATTTGGAAAAGTAAGATCCTGACGATTGTCACAAAGATTGTCAAATTCAATATTAGTATTAGTAAAACTGCTTGCGATATTAGCTGTTGGAATCAAAGATTTTCACATCTCGGTAGGGTTACCCTTGTTTAAATCTATTTTAGTTTCCAAGTATTTGCTTTTTTCATGTTTAATTACATTCACTGCTTTATTCTTATTACATTTATATATTTGCCAGTTTTCCTCTGATTTGTTAGTAATAAAGTTTTATAACTTTTATCTCTCACACTAGTAGCAGCTCTAACCTGATCATTCCACCAGTTCTGATAATATGGTAAAATTTTAACTTGTTTTTTGGTGCTACTTCATTGACAACTTTCAAAAATTTATCTAAAAAATAATTCCATGTAATATCTTTTAGATTATTAATTATTGTATAATCAATAAACCTGCCTCTACTTTCGATGACAATCGTTTCCCTTTTCTGTTTTTTTTTGTTTGTTTAGTTTTGCAATAATATTTCTGTGACTAATGATTTTTGGTGTGTCTATTACTTTAGTTGTAATGTCTAAGTTTGTAATAATTAAATTAATTACTGATCCTCCATGAGTATTTGCATGTGTAAATTCTTTTACCACATTCTTAAAACCTGTATCAGTAACAATATTTTTTAATCTTGTTGAATTACTGTAGCAATCAATATTGAAATCCCCAATCAATATAAGTTCTAAGCTATCATCAGTTAAATTCAGCTTACATCATTCTTCAAAAAAAGTCTAGAAACAAATTCACTCCAGTACTAGGAGATCTATAAAGGCAAACTATCATAAACTTTTTGTTATTATGTAAGAGTTTTATAGGCAAACTATCAGTGGATTTTTATTAATATTAAATTTTTAACTTCTTCGAAATGCGCAGTTAAACTTTGACAACTTATATACAACAAAAAGTATCTAGTCTATGATTATTTGTCCCATTTTATTTTCTCCTAAAAAAGGACGTCATATCTGATTAATTATTATTTTTTTGTGTGTCATCGGCTTCAACTACTATGGTTATCTTGTGTTTTGTGCAGGCTTTGTTACCCATCATATGGGGGGTCAAAATTTTTTTACGAAGCGGTATCTAGACCTTCTGAGGGATATGTACTTAATTCAGTGGCGTAGATACGGAGCAAAGGTTATACATTTCGGAATTTTTTTAATCACAACAGATTTTTTTAAATAGTGATTAAATTATCACCCACACATTTTTTGGATTTCATAAATTATGAAAAGGTGCTCAGGAAGAATTGTAAATTTGAAAAATAATTCGAAAAACAGGGTTGGGGTTGAATCTTATGCCTCATAATAATCATTAGAACGACACCCTTGGGGTGTATTTAATATTTAATTTATTTCTCAGCTCTTTACAATGTTCGATTAAACGTCAACGTTTTCACTTTCCTCCTAAATAATTTTGTTCTATTCCAAATGAAGTGTTAATGAAATATAACAGTCCATAGTTAGTTATTAATTTCTTTAATATCAAGTTGTCTCCAAAGTGCCATTATTTAAATTTGAAATAGCTCATTTTATCTGTAAACAATTTTTATTCATAGAAACTAAAACGCACAATTCAAAATAAACAAACTCAAAATTTGCGCCTTGGACATCCATATAAATTAAAAGAATAAAATTCATAAATCAGAACACAGACTGAGCAAATGAGAAATCATAATCTATTGGTGATATAATGTAAAATTAAATATTTTTGTGAAAAACGGCCAAATAAAAATAATACAAAGATCTTATATAAATAGATATTTGATAAATACACCTAGGTACTTTACCTAACGTTTTCTAAATATGAAACATGGTGCTTGGCTTTTATTTTCATAAGATACAAATTTACAAAACCAGTAAAATATATATATATAGGGTGTACCAATAAAAACTCCCATGCCGGATATTTTGGTAAGTAATAGAAATATTTTAATTCTGTAAAAGCCAGTTCATAGAGCGCTAAAATAGCCTCAGTTTTAGATGAAAATTAATTTTAAATAGGTCAATATGTAGATGGCGCTGCGCTCATTATATTTTTTCGATGGGAAGATCTTTCTTATATAACGCATCTTGTAAAAAATGCATTTTTAAGCAGATTTTGTTCTTTAAACTAATTCGATAAATCTAGCCATTTGGTAAGTAATCTTACCAAAATATCCGGCCTGGGAGTTTTTATTGGTACACCCTGTATATTTATTAATAACAAATTCTCAGTACAGCTCTTTTATTTAAAGATTAAAAAAAAAGTCAATTGAAATAATGTATAAAATATTTGAAGGAAGTATGAACTATAACATTTCACTCTGGATGTGATAGCTATAACGAATGAAAAATGTAAATAAAAAAAACATTAGCAACAAAAAAATAGCCAATGAAATTGAACGATTTTTAATGAACTCAAAAGGAAACAAGTAATTCGTTTTGTTTGGGTATGAGACTATTATTAAACTAGAAATTTTACAATAAGTTCTTACAAATTTTATAAAACTGATACAGAAAGTAATATGTGCAAGAATGTCATGATTCATCTTCAATCTTCTATCGCAGTTAATACATTTTGGAAAATAACTTCCATGCTCATCTACACGCAAAATATATTTCTTGTGTCTTGGTTCGAAGCTTTTTCAGTTTTAAACAATACCAAAAATAACCTTAATTATGAATCTTCATAGTTTTTTAAAACCAGCGTACTTCGAGAATTCAGAGTACCCATTTGGGCAGCAAAAATGACATCCATCATCAATTTTTCCGCCAAAATCGCATTTTCTTTACTTAAAGACCTCAACTTATTGGCCACGTTTCGCCCAATAATATCAAAATCGTCCTCTCGTTTACCAAAATGACACTGAATTTTAGAATGCAAACTATTTTGGAATGGCTCCGACCTTTCATCTGTTGTTACATTAGTGTCACTGTCATTATTAACTTTCATTTCTGAAGAAGACGGTCTACTTCCTTCTGATACCAACGGTGGTGAATGTATTATATCTATTTCGGTTTTGATATCTGCATCATTTGATTCGCTATCAACGCTCTAAAAAAAGTCAAAAATTGAAACTACGGAATATGAAAGTTAACACGCTATATAATTTGAGCAAATATTTTTGTAATATTGCTACATTTGTGAGGTTATGACAGAGAAATTGCCCGCCCTTCTTTTTCTTTAACGTAGACGTAGCCCTAAAAATAGTTATCAGAAACGGCGAAATAAATAGATACAGAACCTTGATCAAAAGTAGCATTAGTCTACGCAGATTATGTACTGTTAGCGAAAAGTAAAAAAGAGAAAAAAAAACAACAGGAATATATGAAGAATAAATTCATTCATTAATTCATTGTAATTAAATTTGAATAAATTAAATGGATATTAAGGAAACACCGAGACAAGTTGGAGTTACAAACGCCAGTGGGCGCGTTCAGCCGACGTAACAGTTGAATATGGTGACTCTTCTGAACGGCACTTGTTGAGTTTTGGTTAGGTTCAGTTGTTGCTCAACATCGGCACCAGGAAAATTCTATGGTGACTTTTGTAAACGAAGTATTGTAACCACTGTTGCCAACTTAAGGAATTTTTAATTTAGGGATTTTTAGTGTTTTTTTTTTATTGATTTTTCACCACTATAGGTTGATAACCTCACGTTTCTCAACTTTGAACTTGAATTTTGGTGTATACCTGTTCTTTTCTTTTTAATTTTAAAGTTAAACCATGATGCAAAATGTCCGTTATGACTTTATTGTATTTTTGTATCACCTTACTTTGTAACCGAAAGTGATTTTATTTGTATCACCACTAGAGGTTACCACGTGTATGTGTTTTGTCTAATCGCTGAACCAACTTATACCGTTCTGGTACTTTTAATTGTTGACTTTCATCATATTAGAAACATGTTTTTGATTTAAATCAAATGTTGCGTCGACTGAACGCGCCCGGTAAGACGGGTGGCACAAAATTGATCGAATTGGAAATTTGACCGAAAATAGATTTTATCGAATGGCATTTGATCGAAGATATATTTTATCGAAAAGACAATAGATCGAAAGGACGATATACCAAAAATCAACATTAAAAATAGTAAAATATCAAAAAATCAAACGACACCATGCAACCGTCCATCTAATCCCTACTAGCAGGGAAACTAAACTCGGCAGCTATTAAAATTAGGTACTAATGTCAAAATTTTCAATAATCTCAAACGATAGCTACCTCGTTTAACAATATTGTTAATTTAAAAATTAATATTTTAGAGCTAAACGGTTATTTATCTTTATTGGGATTAAAGAATTGTGATTAATTCGCACAAAATATGTTGTCTCCCGATGGGACATTTTAGGTAAATATATATTTTTTGTATATATATATATATATATATATATATATATATATATATATATATATATAAACAATTTAATTAACCTAACCTGTGCGACCTGCCTTGAAAAAAAATTATAGAAAAATAAGAAAAATGAAAACAAAAATTTTAACTAATTTACCTAACCCTTGGCAAAAAAAAATTATTCCAAAAATGAGAAAAATAAAAATCTAACTAACTTACCTAACCTGCGCTATTTAAATTTAACTGATTGCTCTCGCACAAGTTAGGTACGTTAGTTAAGTTTTTTTTTATTTTCTGTTTATTTGTTTTTGCAAAGCAACCAGCGATGATTCTAGGCCGCACAGGTTAGGTAAATTAGTTAAAAATTCCATATTTTTATGTATATTTGGTTTTTTCTATCAAATCTATTTTCGATCAATTTTCTTTTCGATCATTGTTCTTTTTGATCATTTTTCTTTTCAATCAATTGTTATTCGATAAATGTCTTTTCGATCAATTTTGTGCCACCCCAGTGAGACATGGACACTAAAAAAGAAAGAATATGACAAGATCGAAATATGTTAAAAAGAATATACGGTCGCAGAAGAATGGTATGTTATATTGGGAATGGGGTGTTAATACACTGCGACCTAAAAGATCTATTGTGCCCCCTTCTGTCGCTAATGCACCAAGGAAATGTCTCAATGCCTATAACGACCCTTCCAATCCTATTTTCTCAAGGAAGTGTAGGATTTGAAGTGGCTTCAAGTTAGGTAAATCTCCCTCTTCATTTGATATCCTCCTAGATATAGTGCCCTTGGATTCTGGAGTGCTACTCAGTTAGGATGTGCATGGACGTTTCGTCCTCCTCCTCACAGAATCTGCACTCACTATCCTCTACTACTCTCAGTTTACTTTGGTGTCCTTTTAGTCAGCAATGCCCAGTAGGGATCCCTGTTACAATACGTAGCCTGTTCTTGCTCAGGCAGATGCAGGCTTCCGATCTTTTCTGGTTATATTCACCCACTAATATCTGGGCCTGTCTCAGCCCCAAGAGATTGTTCCAATTATCGGTTCTTCTACTGCCCAATTCTTTTTTAATCTCTCCTAATATTATGTTACTGCTGATACCGCAGAACGGCTCAGGTCCTACAAAGGGTGTTTGAGCCCCTTTCTTTGCAAGCCTACCTGCAATCTCGTTACCCTGTACCCCGTTATGTCCCGGGACCAAAGTGAGAGTAACTCTATTTTTCTCGTCTAGCTCATTTAATTGTTCTAGGCATCTCCAGACCATTTTTGAGCTGATTACGTAAGAGCTTTGATGGCTGCTTGACTATCGGACATGATGATAATCTCTTGTCTATAATAGTTTCTCTCGATTTTAAACTGGATACATTCTCGATGGCGTGAATATCCGCCTGGAAGATGCATGGGTATTTTCTCAAGCTTTCGGAGTGCTTGGTTCTCGGCCCATACACTCCTATACCAGTTCCTTCTATGGTTTTGGAACCGTCCGTATACCACTGAATAGCACTTCTTTCGGTTGCAAGCGAGATGGATTCTTGGCTCCATTCTTTCTTGCACTCCAGCTCTGTGATTTTGAAGTTTTTCACAAAACTGTACTTCTTTAACATTTCATCCTGGGGTATCTCCCAGGTATCTTTAGTCCTGAAGCAAGTAGACTTTCGTCTGATTACTCCGTTCTTGATCATTCTATATCGTGACCTTTTTGCCACATTCTCTATCATCAAATGTAGAGGGGTGAGGTTTAAGATCACCTCCATTACGGCCGTAGGACAGGTTCTCATTGCCTGTGGATCCAAGGGTCCCGGGTTCGAATCCCACCGTTGGCAGGGATTTTTTCATTTAATTATTTAAAATTAATTCTGATGCCTTGGCCTCGACCATTCACTGTTGGGTTCTAATTAACAGTGCTGTAATAGAATGATTGGAATATTACGTAAAAAAGGGGCTGATTGTAACAGTCGAAAAAAATAAGATAAACGTGTCTCAAACGCGCTTACCTTCTGTGCTGCATCATATGGTTCGTCGGATGAAGTAGGTGGTAGTATTAGTCCAGTAGCCAAGACCGGGCCCGGTTACACAATTTATATAACAACGTTTATTATACAGGATTTATAATAGCGGATTTAACGGCACATACACACCACAAAGCGTTCGTCGCGGCAATTTCTGTAGTACTCTTCGTCCAACGGCGTTTCACTTGTCTTACAGTCAGACGAAGCGCATGTGTGGGCCAAAGTTTTAAGTAAGCGATTTGAGACAAAGCGCGAATATTTAAATAATAAAATAGGAATTAATTCATTCTGGAACATTTCCTGCCCCGAAAAAATGTAAATAATACATTTTTAAACTGATTAGACAATTCCCCAAAATAAAAACTAAATATTAAAGCAAAAAAAAAGGAAAGTTCAAATAATAGAATTAAACCAAAAAAACAATTATAAAATACTACAGGTAGCATATAAAAAAAAAAAATTAATTATTAGGTAGTGGACACAGTTTTACCAATGGCCGTTTTAAAATAAAATTTTGTGTTTTTACCGTAGCTACTCTGGCTATGTTATCATTACCAAAATGCAGTTGAGTAACACGGCCTAACAACCATTTATTAGGAGGTAAATTATCGGTTTTAACCAAAACTAAAGTACCAAGTTTGGGGGTGTTAGCAGGGTCTAACCATTTGGCTCGCTGCTGTAGGGTATGCAAATATTCTTTATGCCAGCGACGCCAAATATCTTGATGGATGCGCTGTAACAATTGCCACCTAGAAAGGCGATTTAGGGGGACGTGTTCGAAACTGGGAACGGGAAATGCGGTTAAAGGTTCCATGGTCAAGAAATGACCGGGCGTTAAGGCGTTGATATCGTCGACATCATTAGATATGGCAACTAGTGGTCTAGAATTTAATATGGATTCTATAAGTGTCAGAACTGTATAGAATTCCTCAAATGTGAGAATTTGATCACCTACGACGCGGCGAAGGTGAGTTTTAACACTTTTAACGCCAGCTTCGGCTAGACCATTAAAGTGAGGAGCTCCGGCGGGGCTAGGAAACCATTGAATAGTTTCACTTGCGCTGGCCTGTTCCATAAGAGAAAGCAATTCGCGTTTTGCACCCATAAAATTTGTGCCACAATCACTGTATATCTGTGAGACTTTTCCACGCCTTGCAATAAATCTTTGTAGAGCGGCTAAAAATGTTGGTGTAGATAAATCACTGGCAAGTTCCAAATGTACAGCTTTGGTAGCCAAGCAGACAAAAATGCAGAGGTAAGCTTTGCAACTTTTTACTCCTCTGTGACGACTAATAGTTATATTAAATGGGCCTGCGAAATCAACAGCGGAGCGACCGAAAGGTTTTACCTCAGACACTCGAGACAGCGGCAAATTTCCCATTGGGGGTTGATAAGAGGTAGGAGATGTTTTCCAACAGCGTAAACATTTCGAAATCACTGAGTTAATGGCTCGTTTTGAGGATAGAACCCAAAACTGTTGAGCTAGTAAGAAGTGAGTACTTCTAAAGCTAGCATGAAAATACTTTTCATGAATGTGGCGAATGACGAGTGTAGTTAATAGACTTTGTCTAGGTAATAATATGGGGTGCTTAGATGAATAAGATATAGATGCATTATGCAGTCGACCTCCCACTCTAAGAATATTGTTATCATCTAAAAAAACATTCAACTTACGTAGAGGTTTAGAAAAACGTTTGGACTCAATTTCTTCCTGAAAGTGGGTATATTGAGTAGTTTTTACCAAAACAAGAAGGGCCGAATACAATTCGTCGGTGGAAAATATGCCACAATGTTTAGAAAGCGGGTGTTGACAATTGTAGATAAAGCGCAAGTTGAAACTTAAAATATTTTGAATAGTAGTCAAAGAAGAATAATTTTCAAGCATAGAAATTACAAAACTCTCATTGTTATGATTGAGTAATGTTGAAAATAATATCATTTTACGTTGTTCTTCTTTGGGAAGCGTAACCTCATTAGCAGAAGATGGGAAGGTAGGCCAAGAACTTTCATCTTCGTAAAGAAATTCAGGACCGGTTAACCAATATTTATAGGTTAAGAAGTGGGAAGGAAGAGCCCCTCGCGAGGCTATATCTGCGGGGTTAATAGCAGTATTCACATACGACCAATTATCAGGAGAGAGATTTTCTTGAATGAAAGATACCCTGTGGGCGACATAAGTTTTCCAGCGATTGGGACATCCCTTTATCCAATGCAGTACGATTTGAGAATCGCACCACGCGCGAATTTTTATAAAGCTAATTTGGTTACAAAAATTCGTTTTAACATAAAGAATTAATTTAGTCAGCAGAACGGCTCCACAAAGCTCTAAGCGAGGGATAGTAAGTTTCTTGGTAGGTGCGACTTTAGATTTGGAACAAATAAATGATACTTGAACGGCATCTGTTTCGTCTTTAATACGAAAATATATTACACAACTATAGCCTCGTTCGCTAGAATCACAAAACCCATGAAGTTCGAATTGACAATAATTAGAATATGAAATTAACGTAGAATATTGACGAGGAATTTTTAAATCGGCAAGCAAAGGTAATTCTGACTGGTATTGTTCCCAAAGTTGAGTAATAGACTCATCTGGAACTACATCCCAATCTAACCCAGAACGCCATAATTTCTGAATTAAATGCTTGCAATAAAATGTGATAGGTGAAATAAAGCCTAACGGGTCATAAATTCTAGCAAGTTCAGAGAGAAGTGTGCGTTTTGTACAAGGTTTATTTTGGACAGGATTAACAAGAAAGAAGAATGCATCATCACAAGGATCCCACTGAAGACCTAAAACTTTTATAGAACTTTCATCAGAAAGCGAATTAAAATCGAGCGGTTGTTTAGCTAAATCAGAAGCGGGAAGAATTTTTAACAAATCAAGGTTATTACTTGACCATTTATGTAGTTGAAAGCCTCCTAATTTCATAAGAGAAACCAACTCAGAAACCAGCTGTTTGGCTAGTTTTAAACTAGAGCACGAGAAAACAAAATCATCAATATAGCAGTAATTTTCGATTGCATGTGCGGCTAGAGGAAATCTGTGTCCTTGGTCTTTCACTAATTGTTTGAGGATTCTTAACGCTAAAAATGGTGCACTACTAATTCCATATGTAACTCGAGTTAATCGATAATCCCGAACTGGTTGGGTTGGAGAAAATCTCCAAAGAATACGTTGATAATTGCAATCTTGCGAATTGACTAAAATCATTCGGTACATTTGTTTAATATCAGCACACACAGCAAAAGCATTAAGGCGAAAATATAACAAAATAGCACATATGTCCTGTTGTAACTTGGGTCCAACAAATAGACAATCATTAAGAGATTTCTGATTAGGTAAATGAGCAGAAGCGTTAAACACAACCCTTAATTTGGTTGAAATACTATGCGGCTTTACCACACAGTGGTGCGGAATATAATAAACATTGGTTGAGGAAAGCGATTGATCAGAAATTAATTCCATATGGCCAAGGTCAAGAAATTCCTTTAAAAAAGCAGAATATTCTAAATACAAATTTTCATTCTTTAATAATCGGCGTTCCAGAGAATGAAAGCGAGATAAAGCAAGGTCACGAATACCAGCAAAAGGCGGAGGATCACTCTTAAAGGGCAGTGACACGCTATATCGACCATTAGTATAGGTATAAGAATCTAAAAACAATTTTTCACAAAGGTCATCATCACTAGAAAAGGTCGTAGTTTCGGGTATTTTTTCAACTTCCCAAAAATTGGTTAAAGTATTATTAAGTTCTCGAATACAAGAAGATTTGCAAAAAAACGTGGACATAACAGGACGAGGTATTGAAGAAGTTTTTCCCAAAATCACGTAACCAAAAATTGTATGAATGGCATCAGGTTCAGATATGGTTCCGGTAACATGTCCATTTAATAATAGTTTTGGAAAGACATCTGCCCCAAGTAACAGATCGACAGGACCTGGAGTAAAATATTTGGGATCAGCAAGCTTAAGATCTAAAAGATGAGACCAATTATGAATAGGTAATGTAGAATCAGGAAGGTTATCACATATTTGATTAACGATAATAGCATCTAGATATATTTTAGGTTCTGGCTGATTAAGGGGTTTGCACGTTACCCCTACACGAGCGGTGTCAAGGGTAGATGTCATCGAGTCTAAACCTCTAATATCTACGGAAAATTCGGTTTGGGCAAGATTTAGACGAGTAGCAGCTCGCTTGGAAATAAACGAGCTCATACTTCCTGAATCTAGTAAGCAACGATATGAGCGGTAAATTCCTCGATTATCAAGAACATCGATAAGGGCGGTAGCTAATAAAATTCGACTTGATTCTATTACTCCTTGAGCGGTAAGAATTTGATTTCCTAAAGTACTAGTACTGGTGAAATTTGGCAGAGACGTAGACGAAGTAGGAGGCAAGCGGTCCAAAGGGCGGTGATTTTGAGATATTTGCCGATCAAAATGCAACAAGCTATGATGTGATTTTGAAAAACAATATCTACAACCTTGAGTACTATTGCAAGACCTCAGGTCATGAGAACTACTCAAGCAATTATAGCACAAATGGTTAGATTTGCAGAAGGCATGTCTTTCAGAGGGCGACTTTGAAGCGAAATTCTGACATTTATAAAGCGAATGAGTTTCCTTGCAAAGAATACAATTAGAACTAGGCGATTTAGCGCCAGTATTCGTAAAAAACGAACGCGGACGTGGTGTGATAATCTTAGGTTTATTTTTTATATTTGAACTGGATGGCGAGTCCGAATCAATATTATCATAAGCTAAATATTGTTCGTTTAAGAATTTAATAAGACTTTTATAGCTAGGAACCTGACAAGAACGATGTTCAAGTTCGAAACGTAGTTTAGTTTCATTATCAAGTCGTTTAAGTAACATCATGGCTAGAATGAAATCCCAATGTTCAACCGGAAAACCTAAGATTTCTAGAGCGGCAATATTTTCTTTAAAAATATCAAGTAATTTTTCTAAAGCGTGCGGATTATTCGATTCAATTTTAGACGTGCTGTCAATCTCATTCCAATGAGCTTGTGCACATTTTCGTGGATTTGCATACCTCTCTTGTAAAGTATCATAAGCTAATTGATAATTATTAGAAGTTAAAGGCAAATGCCGAACTAAAGAATATGGTTTTCCATCCAAGCAAGAGAGTAAATAATCGAATTTTTCAATATTAGATAAATGAGGTTTTTCATGAACTAAATTATTAAAATGGTCTATAAATGAGCGAAAATTTCTATAATCGCCACTAAATTTCTTTAATTCAATCACCGGCAAACGAATATGAGATGAATTTGGATCTATATGAAAAAGTGTAGAATTATGCAAAGCAGTATTTTGATTAGCGTTTACTGGTTGAGTATCAGATTCAAATAATTCCGAAAATAATGCTTTAATCTTATAAAATTCTTCTAAAAACATTTCTTTGGTAGCATCTTCGCCCCCAGCATCTTCAGGGATAGCAAACAATGTGGCAAGAACATTATTATGATGTTTAAAAAAATCCTCTTTAAGACTATCAATATCTGCGCACCTTACTTTAAAGACATTTTTGAATGATTTATTACTATTCGCTTTATCAGCGAGCATACTAATTACGTTTATTTCATTTAAGCAAGAAGTTCTTAAAGTTTTATATTTAACAAGTTTTTCAACCATTGTAATAAATTAAATAAATCGAATCGCAAGCAAAACAAAATTAAAACCAAATTTATTTGTATCAGCTGATCAAAAGGCAATTTTAATGTAGCGGCAGCGGTATCAAGCTCACCTCGATACGAAACACGGCGAAAAGGCGGGCGATTTTTCACAAATTTCAAAAATAACGAAATATACGGTAGCGGAGTAAACGACAAAGCGGTGATTGATAAACAGAGCGACAATTAGCGAAAAGGCGATAATAATAATAAATGAAGGCCACTTGAAGGCCGATTGATTGGAACCTGTGTACACTACCGATGTCGAACAACTTGAGCACGACTCGACTAAAAAAATGACCAATATGTCTACCTGATAAATTTTACAATTAACTCAATAAATTTAATACTTATTGAAATAATATTGTATGCAAACTAAATGATTTTTTTTTAGTAAGAACTGATTAATTTTAGCAGATATGCTATAATTTTGAATAGCGCTTTTGATAATTTAAAAAATAAAGAAAATTTTAAATCGAATTTTTCGCAAAAAAAAATCCCACAGTTATAATAATGCAACAATTTAATTCTAACTGTTATTAAAGTACTCGAAGGACCAAAAAAATGTAATAGAATGATTGGAATATTACGTAAAAAAGGGGCTGATTGTAACAGTCGAAAAAAATAAGATAAACGTGTCTCAAACGCGCTTACCTTCTGTGCTGCATCATATGGTTCGTCGGATGAAGTAGGTGGTAGTATTAGTCCAGTAGCCAAGACCGGGCCCGGTTACACAATTTATATAACAACGTTTATTATACAGGATTTATAATAGCGGATTTAACGGCACATACACACCACAAAGCGTTCGTCGCGGCAATTTCTGTAGTACTCTTCGTCCAACGGCGTTTCACTTGTCTTACAGTCAGACGAAGCGCATGTGTGGGCCAAAGTTTTAAGTAAGCGATTTGAGACAAAGCGCGAATATTTAAATAATAAAATAGGAATTAATTCATTCTGGAACAAGTGCTGTTCCTAAAGTGGCGCTGGGAAACAGTAACAAATCCTACACAGAACACGAGGCGAGATAAACCTGGTAGTTGAAGCCGATGACACACACAAAAAATAATACTCTCCCTAATTCACCCCCTTACGAGTGAATTTTAACCCCAAAAGCCGAGCTTGTGCGGGGAAAGGGACGGCTATTATTATTATTATTATTTGCCGTGGCGCTCCGGGTCGACTTAAAGATGATTAATGGTGCCATTTGACTTACAGGTGAGGAAAACCTCACCCACCATCATCGAGACGGTAATGCATGGCGATTTTATAATCTGCATGTCATATCAACAGAAATTGAATTTCTATTAATACGGCAAACATCAAATCCTATACCGAACCATGCAATTTAATTAAAAATCCACATGGTCTGGGCTGAGATTCGAAGCCCGTCTGTCTCTGACCATAAACTTGCCTATAAATGAATAAGCGCGTGAGACTGCTACACCACCGACCCGATAGTCTTTGTACTTTTGAGATATTAGCTCACAGTAGCTAAACTAGTTCTGTTACTCCAGGCTATAGCCCCGTAAGTGATGATTGGTCTCACTATTTGTAAGTACTGCTTCTGTGGATTTATATGTTTATTTCTTGTCGTTTTTATGAATGTATTTTTTAAATGTATATTTCAGTAAATAAACATTATTATTATTATACTATTGCAGTATACATCCATCGCAGTATGTTTGGGTTACATCCCCATCGTTTACCTACAATGTTTCTGCATACCATTAGGACTTTTGTGGCCTTATTTACTACTTCTTTCTCATGTGTGTTCCAGAGAAGTTTGTTGTCCAGGGTTAGGCCTAGATATTTAACTTCATTTTTCTATTCTATATCTATCCCGTCTAATTTAACGGTTTTGAGATTAAGTTTTCTTTTCCTTGAAAAGGCAACTAGTGTTGTTTTTGTAGGGTTTATACTAAGTCCCACTTCACGGCACCATCTTTTGGTATGTTCTAGTCCTCGCTGGACTATATCACACAAGATATTTCTAAACTTGCCTCTAGCAAATATGACTGTCGTCGGCATAACCTTGACATGAAGAATGGTAAAGTCTATCTAACAAAAACTTTAACAAACCCAAGATATGGAAAATAATGCAGTCAAAAAAGTTAGATTGTTTGTCACTTAGGGGAAGGTCCAGAAGAAAGCGATCATAAAAAATAGCAGGGAAAAAGAGTGCTTGAATAGGAAAGTAGAAGTTCAAGAACAGGGACGATTGGAAAAACTAACCAGGCCATAATATACCAAAATGGTCTACATTGCTACAATTATTAATAGTATTTTTCCATGTTAAAAACATCGATTAGGTTTTCTCCCAAAAAGTTATTAATTTCTTTTAATAATAATTTCTATATTTTAAGACACCGGTAACGGAAATTTTTCTCTAGTATGTGAAGGAATGCATCGATATATTTCCGGATTTTACTCAAAATTCAACTATTTTCGAAATAATGAATTTTTATGTTTAATTTATGTTTATTTTCGTCATCATGTATATGGTTTACATTGGTTTGTGTAACTTACCTCGTAATTATGGTTTTCGTATAAAGACTTGACATCGCCCGTTTCGTCTGCTCTCAATGATACAAAATCTGGACAATCCATTCTTTGAGTGCTATATTAGAGAACAAAATATATATATAGTGTGTCAACTTAGGTTGTAACCGTGTGAAAAACTGATTATTAGTTTTATGAAATAATGTAGTCTTTATTAAAAGTTCTGCAAGATAAAACCTATGATGAAATTATGGGATATCAAAATATATCAGTCATATATGGGGTATGTCACAAAATATAAATTTGCTGCGAGACTAAGGATATTTTATTTTTGACAAAATTTAAAATTGTTATAAAGAAAAGTCATTTAAAATACCAATTTTTTTATTTAACACTATACTACTGGAATTTCTTACGTTTACTGCCAGAAATGTCATTGTTGGTGTATCCTAGATTAAATATCAATGTATAGACATACATTTTCAATAGAAATAGAATAAAAATCTTATTTTTAGAGTAGATGGGAATTATTGTATATTTTATCATAGCTACTTTTAATAATAATTTTCTTTATAACTATTTTCGATATTGTTAAAAAGAAAGACAATTTATTTTTGCACTAAATGGGTGATACATTTTGGGGCCTGAAGATTTGACTATTGGTTTTAGACCTTTTAGACCATGCAGAATTTTTAGTAGAGTAACTTTTTATCTTAAAATTAATAATAAAAAAGTAGACACAATGTATAAAAAAATTAAATATGAAATATCTACAACTATTAACATAATTCAAGAAATAAAAAAGTAAAAGCAGAATCCACCTTAAATTAAACCTCAAGATTAAAAAGATTCACATTTTTGTCGAACCTGATTGTATTCCTAGTAACGAGATTGCATGTATACTTTGCAGCAGTCGGGTCCTAAAATATTTACGTGTATATTTGTTAATTTTTTCATGATCACTTTTATATAAGTTTTTATGTTGTAATTTAAAATAAGGAGTTAAATGTAATAATAGCCTTGGGCTAAATCTATTGACCATCGATGTACACATTCTAGTACAAATAGTTTTATTTTTTACTGACACTAAAATTATAGGTCGATTATTTTAATAGTTGTAGATAAATATGACAGGTTTTATATCCTTTCAACTATTTATTTAGTTATTGACCTTTCTATATATCCATCGGCGGCAGAGGGAGATTTCCAGCCAGCATGAAGCTTTAAATCTAACGTATTTACACCTCCACCTCTAAGTATTGTTGCCGACGATCTTCTCAGACAGTGCCCTGTATACGTTTCAGGGTGAGGTAATTTCAAAAAAGTTGCAATTTGTTTTCCAAATGATCCAAATTTGTTGATTCCAATTATCTGTGTTGTACACTTGCCTTTTTGAAAATTTAAAAAAAATTTGTTTGTTGGTGCATTAGATGGACGTAGATTCATGTATTTTTTTACAACATCATAAAATATTCCACTTATTGAAAATCGACGTTTCGCATCGGGAATATCAACAATTAAAGCAGTGTTATGATCGTGAATATGGTCTAATTTCATTAAATATAATTCAGTTGCACGGCAACGTCCTATAACTCCCATAATTAATGAGACCTAAAAAAGAGGAAATTTTGAAATGCATATAGGCAGGTGTAGATTAAGATGGGCATTCTATAAAAATAAAATATATAAATATAGAAAAATATCGAAAATATAAAACAGTATTTACCATAAAAATTAAAAGATTTTAAAATTGCAAAAATGGGACTAAGAATAAATAAACAAAATCAAAAAAATCACATAATAGTTATTTATGCAACCAGCCTTATTTTATAAAATGAGTGAATATTTGCCAATATCTACCAATTTCTTAAATAATGTTAATAATAAAAAAAATGAGGATTCCCAATTGAATGGATTTTCAGAAGTGTTAGTCAGGTGTTGTATAAAACCAACCTCCCATTGACAAATTATATTTTAATATTAAAAACGATACTGCAAACTAGGGATATATCGGAATTTCGGCGTTACCACTGAATCCGGCCGGTATTTTCGAAAATTTTAAAATAGGTTAAATATTAGCAAAAAAGGAAAATATTTTGCACTTAAATTGAAAGTCTAGATAAACCAATGACTTTTATCTAACAGTTCTAAAGTCATGTTTGCAATAACACGGACCATAATAAATCAATGTCCTTTTGCCATAAGTTGTATAGAAACATGTTGGCACATCACACGAAGCTAATTCTCGGATTTAGCTATGTCTATGTTTAATTTTAAGCTCATTTTGTTGAATGGTTTGGTGAAGTTTTTGGTGATTTTGTAAACTAATTTGTAGTTGTTTATTGATTATTGCCAGTTTCATAAATATTATGGTATAGAAATGCAATTTTGCGGAAATTAAGTTTTATATTTTAGATAGATAGAACTTCTTGTAAATTAACGTCAAGCTGTTGGAATACTTCCGAATAGGTCCCAATTTTTGGGCCTGCATACTGACTAATTTAAAATTTGATAATCATGTAGATAAGTTATATATGAAATGATCTTCAGGATGCTTTGCTTTAAGATCTGTGGCAGTGAATTCCAGTTTCTCAGCTGCAAAAGGGTGTATTTTTCAATAATTGAGTCACATTTAAGATATGGTGTTTATTTTTGGGGATAGTGTTCTTTACAATTAATTAATAGGGTATTTGTTCTCCAAATTATGTAGTTTCTGCAGCATAAAATCTTCACTTTAATAAATATTTTTGAGATGTTTGCTTGTGTTTAAAAAATACAAAAGTGATATACGTATATTATCGAATCACGATACTAAAGTCTATTCAAATTTAATTTACGCCTGATGTAAACAGAAGCAGGTGGACGCTAAAATTGAGCAGGGCCGTATTTTACTTTTCCGTCTTGCAAAAATTTAAAATAAAAGAGTGTAATTGTGAAATTATTTTTTTATTACGATAAAAACATATTTTGTAAAGTAAAACTATAAAATAAATGCCTCCCAGACTTTAGTGACATTTCTGGACGAAGATAGGTGAGCGACATAAACTGCATTAACCTGCAATACAAATTAATAAATGTATTTGACTTTAAAAGAGATGGTTGCATTATATTTAGTTCATTACATATGTCTACTGTGATATAGAGCATTAAAACAATCATATTATAAAATTATATTGTACAGGGTGTCCAAATAATTGCAAATTCTTTAATAGCTAATATATATCTACTAACAGCATTAAAAAAACTTTAAATATAAGAGGTATTTGGTATTTGAATATGGTATTTGATTTAAAATTGTGCATCTTAAAAAGAAACCTTTTGTATTTTTGATAAACTTTTGATCTTTATTGTTCTTTTTCTACTAGTATTTAGATTAGACAACTTGTACCCTGTATTATAGCAATCTTCCTTACTTAACTTAGCACTATTCTGAATCGGATAAATTAGTTAGACTTGAAAGGCTATCTTCATTAATCAAAATTACAAGTGGTTCTACCTGAACCTCTATAATATTATCCAACTCCCACATTTTTACTTCAACTTTTTGGCGAACATGGTCGATACACTTTTTCCATTTTTCTGGAGAAATTAATAATATTACTTTTTTAAAAAGAATTTTAATGTCTCCAGATTTAAATGTTGAGTTTTTATCTGCTACGTATTGTTTAACGTCAACCTAGATTAATTCAATAGGGTTAAGTTCACAATGATACGGAGACATGTGAAGTATTATGTTGTTTTGCTGCTTAGCCATTTCATCTATTACATACCTATCATAATGTTTATGTTGCTTACCAAGTTTTAGAAGTTGGATTTTAAGCATTTGGTAGTCGAATTCAATTTTTTTCCCTTATAGCCATTTTTAAATATCACCTTTTTTAGACGTCGTAGATATTTTTTCCAGCTTTCTCGAATAATAATGCAGTTATCTTCTAATTTTGGTAGGGTGTTTGAAAACCACTCTTTAAACGATTCTCCACACATTTCTTCATGGTAGTCACCGGATTTTTCAACTCAAATACATAAAGTGCATTAGAGACAAAGCCTTCTTCACTTCCAATATGGCATATAATGAGCTGTTTTTACGCACATACCTGATGGGTTTTTAAAACCAGTTAAAAGTTCATCCAAAAAGGCTTGTCTGGATGAAAAAACCGACATATCGAAACATACTTTTGATTTGCTGTGGCCTGCGTTAATCCAAGTCTCATCAAGATAATATATTTTTTGCTTTTCTTTTCTGTACCGTTTTATTTTTTGTGGCGTAGGACGAAACAATTTCTTTTTTGTCTAAAAGCAAACTATTTTTTCCTCGAGTTTTAAATTTAAAATTAAGGGTTTTGAAAAGCTTGTAAAATGTAGCTCGCTTAAAAGTAGACAAATATGGATCATCGTTGACTTCTTATAAAACCTTATCAATTGTTGGAAGTTAATTTCTAAAGAAGAATTGATGTACTTTGCGCCTTATTGCATTTTTATCAAAATCATCCACAGAGCCACTAATTTGTTTATAACGTAGCTTTCTTTTTGGTTCAGAAAATTTATGAATCTGCCTATACTCCTTCATAACATTAAAAACGGTTTTAGCGCACATCCCTGTTTTATCAGCAACTCTCCTTTCAACATCATGTACCAACATATCAGGGTTCTATAAAATTTAATGCTTATAAATATTAAGAACCATTTCTTTAGTACGGATGACCAAATGTCCCTTTTTCAGTCGCTTTTTAGAAGGAGTAAAAACATTTTTCTGGACTTCATCTGCTGTATCTGTGGAGGACATAGTGTCACGCAGCAATTACAAAATATAGTCAATTAAATGTCCATAAAATAGAGTAAAACATGTTCAAACTAACAACAACCACAAAAACAAAAAAAATAAATAACACAATATATGTATATCTAAACTATAATATAATGAATTATAATCAATTAAACATACAAAATGTCCAAACTAACCAACACGGTGAATGCTACCAAAACGCCGTTTATAATTATCCAAATTGAACTGAATTCGACTCTGACAAAAAATATTAGCGCGTCGTCTAAATGACTAACGACCGATTAACCAATAGAAGCGCAAAAAAATGTCACGTGAGCTGTTGCTGGATGGGAGAAATTGTTTTGACGCGGCGTAAATGAAATCTGAATAGACTTTGGACAAAGAGGTTAGAAAGGGTAGAGGTAACATATGAAGCATTTGTCGCTGCGCGAATTTTGCCAAAACCGAAAAACTGGGTGGAAGGAGTAGGGAGATGTTCTGGGCCGGACTTAAATATTTGTATTGTAGTACCTATCTAATTTTGGTAGGTAACTAAAAGATGAAAAATTATGAGACGTTTTTTGACTTTATTTGTTAGCACGATTCATTTATGATGAGGGCAATAACACTTTTTCCTACGACTACTTAGGAAAGTGACACATATCACACTATATAGTCCTATGGAAAGTGCCCTATATCACACGCGTATGAATAAGAATTTACTTTCCACCCGCCCAGACAGCACACCAAATCCTTTGGATATCATATCTACTGAACATCCCAATATCCACTGAATGTCCAGTCCATGGTAGATATATATATTTTATATCCATGAGATGTAATTTATAGACATGCAAATGTCCATAAATAATAGTAATTATATAGCAAATTATTAAAAAATTACGCCATTGTGGCTAATAGTACCGTTCAGATATTTAAAATTTATTTTTTTAAAGGTGTATTCAATATCCCATGAACATCCACTAAATATATCAAAGTCTAGAACGCAAACCATCGTGGATATCCACTAGATGTTATTCGATTCTGCTTACTAAGTATAGATGGCGATACCACTATCGCATCTACTCATGCTCGACCCACCGTAATATAGTTCGATCGAAATTTTTGTCCTACAGACTCCATTAGAGACTGGAGTCGAGAATTTCCATTTATTGCTGAAGAGTCCTAATAAGGATGACTTTCTCCTTAGTGGGCAAAATCAGAGTGTTGAAAATATTTTGAGTGTTGAAAATATTTTTTATCTCTGCTATTTTCTTTTGACGTTATTGAATAATCATTGATTACTTATGAACCTCTACTAAAGATACCCATAAAATAGTTTGTTGAATATCCGAATATCTTCTATATCCTGGGATATAGACGGACATTTGGTTGGATATCCATATTGGATATATTGAATATCCACAAAATATATTCTGTGGATATCTCTGGGATTTCTTGTATTTTCTGGAAGATACCCATTAGATATTTTGCTGAATATCCATATTAGATCCACGGAATATTTCTGATATCCGGTAGATATATTGGATATCCACAAAAGATATTCTGTGGATATCTCTGGGATTTGGTGTATTGTCTGGGCGAGTGAGAATATGTTACTTTCCGGTCACAAAATGTCAAACACCTAATTTCTATTTTGATCTATGTAATGTCCATATTAATACTAAAATCGATATGATTGTTAAATTATTGAAATTGAAAATAATTTTAAAATAATGTTTGCTCTTTATTCTGGTTAAATACATAACCGATTAGATCATTCAACTGACACAATGGCTATTAGCTCAGGTGGTTAGGACGTCGAACTTATCAACTTTGCCATTTTTCGTCCGCGTTCAAATCCTGGCGAGGCAGAATTTTTTTTTTGTTTTTTTTTTGTTTGGAAAATATGAAAATTGAATAAATACGATTATTGTTGATTATTTTTTTAAATACTTTTTAATTATTATAGTAATAATAACCTTGGTTTTACATTTTTTGATTACATTATTTTGTGGTCGTAGGAAAAATATTGTACATCACTTGTGTGAAAAGTGATTTTCTACACTCGTGTGATAGTCGCACTCGGCTTGCGCCTCGTGCGACAATATTTCCCACTCGTGTGAAAAATGTCACTTTCCACACTCGTAATGTAATATACTATATCAATATATAGCTAGTAGCTAAGGACCGATTCCACCGTTGTGTCAAACGAAGTTTACATTACTAAACGAAGATTAAAATGACATTGTTAATGTAAAAATGTAGTTTTAATCCCCGTTTAGTAATTTAATCTTCGTTTTTGTTAATATAAATCTTTGTTTAGTATTTTAAACTTCGTTTAACAAAACGGTGAAACCGACCCTAAGTAAAAGTTTATAAAATTATTGTAACAAAATAGGTGTTGGGACAAAAAGTTATCGAAACAGCCAAAGTACTTTTTTGCTCGAATTACACACAAGATTTTTTCTACGATCACACCAAAATAAAATAAATAATTAAATTTGATTAGAAATGGGTTACCTTTTCGTTCGTTATATTTTAAGTTTATTTAACATAAGCCTTCTCTTCGAAGAGAAAAAAATGTTTTGGTACTTATATGCCGGTAATTATTTATGATTTAATTATTTACGGAAAATACTGTTCAATGATTTAAAATATTAGGAAGTCAGTTGTTAGCTATCTATGAAACGTATTTACATACAAGATTTTTTTTAATTTTGCGGGACGAGCGGAGCGATGTCCCGCAAAATGAACGAGTTACACAAAACGGCATTTCGTAACGTATTTACATACAAGATTTTTTTAATTTTGACTTGATTATTTATAAAATTGTGTTGAAAAATGATTCACCATCATTCTTTTGTAGGTACTTCCAATCAAATATTTCAAAAAATTGTTGTATTTGATTGCCTTATGATTTTTTTTTCAATAGTAATAATAAAAATAAGGGACATGCAGTGCAGTGTTGCCGATCTGATTTTTGACATTGCCCGCGAGAAATTTGAAAAAAAAAAACGTTTTTACCCATTATCTTAAAAGGAGTACGTCAAAATTTTACCCCCAACATTTCTGGGCAGTTTTCAATAATATAATTTTAAAAAATAAAACGCAATTTACAGCTTTTCTTTTTTTTGTTTTCTTTTTTGTTGTTAAACGTAATGTCATGTTTTCAAATGTGAAATGTCACTATTCATTGCCTTTTTTTCGATTTTTTTGGATTTTTCGATTACTCGATTTCTCAATTTCTCGATTTTTCGACTTAAAAACCAAAAAAGAGGCAGTTTTATTTATTTTAATTTCGTAACTAGTGACATAATCAACTTTTCGTAATCAGTTGCATAATGTTCTACTTTATGCAACTGGTTGCATAAAGTAGATCGTTTTGCGATTACAAAATATATTACTTTATATGTCAAAATTAGAGAAAATAACAAAATGTAAATTAAATGGATAGATCCCATATTATTATAGAGCAGTGTTTCTCAAACTTTTTTGGCGACGGAACCTTTTTGATGAGCGAAATATTTGACGGAGCCCTAAACACATAATTTTAAAATTATTTTTCAAATTTTTCTTCATTTTTACTCTCATTTTGACTTTCAATAGGTAAACGTGATAAAAAATCGGCTTTATATTATGCTCCGATTTTACATATTGAATTTTATAATTGTAATTTGACAATATTACTGCCCATCTACGTAGTCTGTTGGCTGAAAATTGGGGTATACCTTTAGCTGGGTTAAAAATTGTTACCACAGGTAAGTGATCTGTAACTAGTATAAAGAAATGTCCATATACATATTCATTAAATTTATTTAAGCCAAAAATTATTGCAAGGCCCTCTCTTTCAATTTGGAAATATTTTTGTTCGGACTTTGATAAGGTACGCGAAGCAGAAGCTATAGGTTTCTCAATATTTTTTTCAAAAACATGACATCATGGCCCTTATTCCCACATTTGATGCATTTATTAATTTAATCGGCAACTCAGGCTGAAAATGCACAAGAACATAATTTCCTGTTAATTTATTTTTGATTAATTCCAAAGATTCCTTGCAAGAATTATCCCAAATACATTTCACCCATAAAAAATAAAATAAAAAAATTACTTCTCAAAAAAAAAGTCCTCAAGCCAGGTCCCTCCATTTTGTGGCGATAGTTGTTTTTTTTATGATTATTTTCTTCGCGGATCCCTCACAAAGGCTTTGCGGAGCCCCCCGGGGCTCCGCGGAGCACACTTTGAGTAACACTGTTATAGAGAAATACTAAATAGTTTTGAAAAAACTTTTGAAACGAATAAATTGGCAACGAAATTGATATTTTTGTATTTGATTGTATGTTACTCTTTCCACTTCCTGAAAAAAGATTCCCCATAAAACAAGAAATAGTAAACAGTTTATAATAATAACCTTTATTTGCTACTTATAACATGTACCAATGACCAAGTCCGATTCTGTTTATTTTCAAATAAACAAATATGGACGTCGACAGAATCCTTAAAAATTAAATATCTCACCGAAATAAATGTAAGTTTCTTTTATCTCCGTCACATTTCGCACTTTTATTATAAATAAAGCTTTTTAAAATACATCTTGTCATTTTCAATGTTAATTTCCAAAATTTAAGTCACTAAAATACCAAATTAATTCTCGTTGACACATTAAATTTGGATGGACAACGCTCTGACATGTGATGTTTTCAACTGTGATTGGTGGGTGTGAATAATTTCGAAATGGGATTATGCGCAGTGTCTTATGTTCCATCTAAGTTTTGTATAATCTAAGACTTTAGATTAATTTATGATAGATATACCATTGCCAATACCAACCTCTAACCTCATATTGAAGTCCTTAGTATATAATTTGTTTAATCATCTGCCATTAGAATTAAAACAGACTGAAACTTATCAGGCATTTCGGAGAGAACTGAAGAGTCTACTAGATGAGAAAACTTACTATAATCTTGCAGAGTTCTTTAATGACATAATGACTCATTGTAACTGATTTATTTAATTATTTATCTTTATTTATTAAATTGTTACCTTGTCTTTTATTTATTTTAACAAATGTTTGACTGCATATTTTATTTTAAACCTTTTATTTTGTACCTAATGTTTAATTTGTTTTATATTTTTACAGTTCGGCTAAATACCCAATCCGGTACATCCCTACTGCAAACAATCATCCATTACATGAACAAGTTAATTTTCGTTTTTTCTTACCTTAGTTGCTAGATATTTATCATCAGGAGCTTCGTTAATAAATTTGCTAATTTCGTCTGAAGTAAACACAGCGGCTTTTTTAGCTTTATAACCTACTGACTGGCGTTTTAAAAATGAACGTATTTTTGGATAACTTTCAATATTAATATTGTGATTGATGTTTAGTGTAGATCTTAGCATAGAATAAATTGTCCATAAAGAAGAAGATTTATATTTTTCAGCCAGCTCCACAAAATAGGCAAATATGTTATTTTCTGAAAATGAAGTTATATTTTTCTTGCTTCTCCATTCCATAAAAGTTTTATAAGCCATCTCGTATGTCTTTTTAGATTTTTCTGGAAGCAATGTTACATTGGCTGCTTCCGTCATGTCTGGTGTGTCGCTTATGTAATTTTCATCATATTCATTCTCCATCTTTGATTAACTTATCCAAAAAACAGCAAATCTACACAATAATAACATTCATTTATATTAACCTAAACGTTTCCGCCAAACTAATTTGAAGTCAACACAAAACTCCTATTCTATAAAATCGGAGAAAAAACTTTAGAATTTTGTTCAAAGCTATTCATCAATGCTATCCAAATGGAAATATCTGAAAAATATTTTCTCAAAGTAAGCCCATAATAAATTAGGTGATTCGCTTCTTTTTTTATGAAATGGTAGGAATAATTTTTGTATTATATTTAGAAACCTACCCCCAATTTAGTTTTTCAACTTTTGATTAATAATTAATAATAATAAAAGTTACAAAAGGCCATTGACTGAGGTCCTTCAGCCCGTGGTTTACATTAATTGTTTTAGGCAGTGTAATATTTTACATAAAACAAATTAAAATCTAAGAGAAAAAAAACATATATATATATATATACATACATATGTGACTTTATATTAATAAAAAGAAGAAAAGAATAAAAAATTATTTTAAAAATATGTGATTTTATGTTAATAAATAGAAACAAGAAAACAAGTATCTTATTCATTTAGTTGTTCCCAAATGGTGTTTTGAGGGCGCTGTTGTCTAGGCCGCCGATTTATTTGTAAACATAAAGTTTCCATTTTATCTTTGTTTTTCTGGTTCTTCTTGAATTTGCCTGTCAGTTCGTTTAAACGTTGCAGTATGGGTGTCATATTGGTGGTTTCATATAGCAGTCTATTTGGTAGATTGTTGATTGGGTTGTATGGGCGTTGCAATTTGGTGGTACATCTCAGAGCAGTGGTCTCGGCAACTTGCATGTTTTTTTTAGCTGGGTTCTTTATGTTTAGGAGTATGAGATGTTCATATTCTATAATAGGTCAACAGATCATTTTATATATTGTAATCATCGTTTGTATATTAATATCTCCTGAAGTGTTTGGCACGTTTTATTACATTCTTTTTTATTGTTTTTGTGTGCATGTTAAAGTTTATTTTATTGTCAATTGCGATACCCAGATATTTCGCTGAAGGCTATGGTCTGATGGTATGATTGTACATGTCGATGGTGGGAGAATTCATTGTTATGTTGTGTTGAAAGATCATCATTGCAGATGCAGACTTGGTGGGGTTAGGTCTAAGTATCCATCTGTTAAACCAGGATATTGTATGTATTATTGTACTTCGGAGATTTTTTCCATGCGAGATTTATGATGTTTTGTCAGCATACTGTAGAATATACTTTGTGTTGTCAAAATGATTTGGATCGTTATTATATATATCTGAGCAATACAAGTTGTAAAGTAATGGTGATATAGGTGATCCCTGGAGCAGTCCCTGTTTAGATTCAAATGCATTAGATAAGGTATTGCCTACTTTAATTTTCATTTGTCGTCCCATTAGCGTTGTGTCGACCATTATTAATGTAAGGTGTTTTGAGCAACCTAATGTGTTCATTTTAAAAAGGAGGCACTCGTGCCAGACACTGTCAAATGCCTTGTTAATGTCAAGGAATAGCACGGCTGTTTTTTCACCAATAAGTTTGGCAGTTTCAATGTTGTTGAATAAAGTTGATAGAGGATATTGGATTGAGCAGCCTTTTTTGAAACCAAACTGGTATTTAGGAATAAGATTTCCTATTTGAGTTTACATCATTTTTTGTATCTTTTTGGTATTGTTATTATTAGCCCTGTTTTCCATTTATCTGGTATATATTGATCATTTATGCAATATATGTATATTTTTATTATGTATTGATGGATTTTTAGATCTAGATTTCTAAGAATTACCCTAGTAATATTGTCATATTCTGGCACTTTATTCTTTCCGTCCTGGAGTACTTCAAAATAATCATCTTCTTCGATAGTAATGGCCTAATGAACATATGCCTCGTCTTTTTTTAAAGTTTTCGTACCATTCTTCTATCGCTTCTTTGTGATTGATGTCAAAGTTGTTGACTATTGTTTCCTCAAATGCAGATTTAAAATGTTCTTTAAAAATTTCAACTTTTTCAACAGGAGATTCGATGATTGACCATTTTTTATTAAATGGTTGTTATTTATTGAGTTACTTTTGTATTTGCTAAGTTTTTTACTTTCTTGCCTGTAGTTTTTTCCCCTTTTTACTTTCCTATGCAAAATTTTCCTTAAATAGTCCTTATTCGAGAAATTTGACAAAATGTAAAAAAATATTTTTTTTATTAAAATTGTTCAAATAAAAGTTGTTTAGGATAAAACGTATTCGAGAAATTTGAGAAAATTGTAAATTTTTAAATTTGAAGAAAACTCAAAAACTGATAAAAAAAATTTTAAACTTAAGTTTTATTTCGGCCTGACGTGAAATGATTAGATTTTGGACAAAGTCGGAACATCTGGGGGGGTACTTTATGGGAGGCCGTTTTTATATTTTATGGAATATATCTGTTATTTATGTTTGGAGAAAAAAATTTGACAAAATGTGCAAAATTCTGATTTTTATGAAAATTGTTGAACTAAAAGTTGTTTGCGATATCGATCTCTATAATTTTGTTTATATATGATTTTTCTAAAATGGACCGTAATGAAAAATTTGCATGAAATTTAAATTTTTCAGTATTTTCGTTTTCAATGAATATAGAAAAATTGTGAAAAAAATGTTTCGAGATGGATACATACATCCATCTCGAAACATACGGACAATGTATATATTTAGTTTATCCTCTAAACATTTATAGAGATGCTGCAATAGGTTGTACAAAATAACCGGAAAAAGCCTATAATAACTAGATAGGAAAGTCATGTGTTGGACACATCAGATTTTTCCAATTAATTTCTTCACATGTAGAAAGCCAAGTGTGTTCCTTGTATCATACACTGGATGTTTTTGTTAAGTTTGTCAATTTATTTTTTGCATAATTATTTCCTGTTGTTTTGTATTCTCTGTACATTTATCTTTTTCTTTTGATAAGTTGTGTTATAGAAGGAGGAAGTGAATGGGCATAATACTTGTACTTCTAACTTAGGAGTGTGCTCTTCTACAGTATGTCAGTTTGTGATAGAACTCTGTGATACTAGGTGGGTTGACTTCATTTTCGGTGACATGGGCCATCATTACTTCATTGATCTTCTTTATATCTGTCTTTTCCCAATTATATTTCATTTCTTTCATGTAACTAGTAGAATTTTGAAAGTCAAAAAATATTCTGAGACCATCAAGCGTCTGCCCCTATATCAGATATTACATCAACTTGCAGAATATTATTTTGAAGATTAGGCGAGTATAGTAAAATATCAGGAGTTGAGTCTGGGTTTTGTGGCATAATAAATGTTCGTGAAGTAGAATATATTTTGAACCCTGTATTCGTGGTGAAGTTACTTAGCTGTTGCTTCTTATATTTGTTGCCGGTTGCATTAAAGTCTATTATTATTGAATATTTATACAGGGTGACCATTGTAAACACAGTTTCTTCTATTCTAGCAAATGAATGGAAGTACACAAGGAAGACATGGAGTTTTTCATCCTGAAATGAAAGGTAAAATCTTTAAGGGGATTTTTCATTCTTGGAGAGTTTGCTCTGCCCAACTTTAAATTGGGGTTACTCTGCACTAGACATCCTCCTTTTGGGCGTTTTGTGATTAGATTGCCTTTTATTTTCAGTACGTCCCAATTTCTATATGATGTATAGCTATCTTCTGTTATTTTAGCTTCAACAAACATTATACAATGTATATTATTTGCCTCGATGTAGTTGTTGACAAGATGTTTTCATTTAGAGTTGCTATTGATGTTTAAATGTAAGAAATTACTTACTAAACGTGCTGTGTGTTATTTCCTTGGTTTATCGGTTCTGTGGCAGAAGTATGCGCTGGAGATTCCATATCAAAGATCAAGATGTGTCAATGTTGTTTACAAATCTGTTTCTGAGTTTTCGTAATAGTTCATCTCTGTTGTATTCTACAGGGTCATTCAGCTTATTAATGTATGTGTTAATGACATGGTCGTTTACAGTAATTGGTTCATGTATGAGGGTTTTCTTAAGTTGTGGATTTATTTCTCTTGACTTCTTGTTCAAAGATTTGATTGAGACATGGTATTCCATCAGTGGGTTTTGTTGGTCGTTTAGGGCATTTGTAAGACCATGCCTGGTGATTTCTGCTTTGCAACTTAGACATTTAGGTGGGAGTGTAAACAAATGTCTGTTTTACATGAATTAGAATAAGCTGGTTGTATCTTATGAAGCGAGAAAATTCTTTAGACGATGTATCGAAAATTATTGGTATAATTAAAAAAAAAAAACAATATTTCTCATTTCAAATCACTTCAGGTTAAGAAGTAATAGTTTAGTCTTCCAAATCCAGATTGTTATTAGATATTTTTACCAAAGAAAAAAGAACAAAAGTATTTGAGCATATTTTATAAAATATTTTTAATTTTTAATAATATTAAGACATAATATAAAGAGAAATATTTTTTTGTATTTAGCGAACAAAGAAGACAGTTTTTAGAGATGACAAAAATTATGATTAAGGTTCTAAAAAAATAGAAAAATTAAACTTACCATTTAAATTAAAAATAAATAAATAGTTGAATCCACTAATTTTTTGTTGGACTACCCCTGCATATATAATAAATGAAAATATTTTTAATATACCTACATATTTACTTTTGAACAGCATTGATGAATATCTTTTAACAAAATTCATAGGTTTTATACAATTCTACGTAGGTTTGCCTGGCCCTGTAAAGGTAGTGATAAGGTGCAATCTAATAATTTTATAAGCAAACATATATGTAGGTAAATAAATTATTTTTAAAAATTTTGTTTTAGTGTACTTTCATTTTTGTAGATTAATCCTATAACTATTTTGTACACTAGTAAACTGAAATATCAAGCTTTCAAATAGAAGTTTGTACCCACCACAGTACCATATTGGGTGGTGAGAGGGATAGTAAGATGAAAAATTAACGAAAAATCAAAAGAAAATATTCAGTAGTAATGCAACAAAAGTATATTTTATAATTATTAAGCAATCTACCAAAAAATGAATACTGTATTTACGTATTTCAGAATCAACCTATTTGACAAAAAAAACAAGTTGAAGCATTAAAATGATTGAATATTGAATCTGTCCCAATTGAATTAAAATATTATGGGATATATGGTCACTTGCGGTAATGCCCCGTGGTAATTTTATTATTTTATGACTATAAAATACAGTAATCATACATATTATAAATTCTTATACTTAACCTCACTATTTCAATATTGACGACAAAACCAACATAAACAAATGTCTGTTTTTCACGAATTAGAATAAGCTAGTTGTGTCCTACGAAGCGAGAAAATTCTTTAGAAGATGTATCGAAAATTATTGGTATAATTTAAAGAAAAAAACATTATTTCTCATTTAAAATCACTTCAGGCTACGATCATATCTGGAACAACAACAAAAACATTGACCATTGACTAATCTTTACTCTTTACAGTGTTGCCACTACCAAAATTTTGTTTTCGATAGATAACGATAAAAATTCGGTAGAAATAAAGTTAAGATTAAAGTGGCCATATTTATGATAAATAGAAAGCGGGACAAAACGAAAACGTAGATATTTCAACAAATTCTACTGCATTAGTGACGGTTTGGTGCATTAAAAAGCAAACAAAATAAATATATTATTGAGTGCCGATAAAGGGTGTGAATCCTTTAGTGATTTTAAGAAAAAAAAAATTAGTCAACATGTCGTAAACCTCTTGATTTTTGATCTTTAGGGTGTTAGAGTTTAAAATAATACAACTTTTTTATCAATTTTCTTAACACTCCAGATATTTTTATGAAATGTTGTACACTTTTAATCATTTGCCGCGTTTGAGAATCCACATCTTGAGCGTTTTTTTTATCCACATCGGACACATCTGTCCCGTGTCCCGTTACATTTACGTATACTGAATCACGTGATCAAAGATTTACATACATCTCAGATGCATCCGATGTGGATTCTCAGGAGGGAGCATTTTTTGACGTAAAAGGTTTTTTTAATTTTTACCAGTGAAGTTCGTACGGGGTTTTAACTGAATATTTTTGTATAAAAAATGGTATGCTACTGCTTTTTCTAAAAACCAAAATTATTTTTGAAATCCTCATTTATTTTTGAGCAAATTTGTTCCATAGACTTACTTTCGTACAACGCCACACCGTTTTCGCGTAAAAAATAAAAACCAAAAGTTCATTTTTGAGTAGAAAAAACGGTAAGCACATTAAATACCTTCTTAAATTAAATTAAATAAAAATTAGTAGGCCGGATAAAACGTCATAATTTTCGACGTTTCTTTCCACAAAGACATACGCTAGTTTAGTAATGATGTAATTATGGTTCCACTGACAATTAAAGTGACAGTATATTTTTTAAGTTCGTTTTGTTTACCTAAATTACATCGCTTTTTTACATAGTTTACAATAGTTTAGTTACCTTTAAACTATTTTTATGACCTGTAAACAATATTTAGAAATAAACTAAAAACAGTAGAATCGTATATGTCAAATTTATTGATGTTTTTGTTAAAAGTTTGGTTAGAAAAAAATGTCAGTGGAACCAAAATGACATCACACTAAACTAGTGCATTGGAACTCAGGGTAGGAAACATAACAATAAATTTTAATGATTTTAAGCGGAAGTAGAATTGGCGCATGAGTATAGAATTGATCAATAACGGGAAAGGTCCATTATAAGCTGACATGCATTTTAGAACAGAAGTAAAAGTTGGAAATGCTTTTGCCAGTTCTCCCACTTTATACACATAAATTGACAGGTTGGCAGCGGATCTCACCGAAGTGGACGCGATACATTGGCGTACAAAATTATTTTATAGATGTTAATAACAATTTCGAGTAAATAGTTTAATAATTTGTGAATAGCTGTTGAAATTTTGTAAAATTATAATTTGAATATTATAATACACGTTTAATAATTATTTATAATCCATAAATACATGCGATTGTCCGGTTCCGCCGATAACAATTTAAAATAACTTATTCTATGAAACGACACTGGCAGGTAAACATTACTGTGAAATTCTCGGAGCCGCCCGATGTGGTTTGACGTTTACCCTCTCTCTACCTACCAAAAGACTTTTCAACTTTTACTTTCTCTATACTTATGGGCTTTCAGACGGAAATGTATACGAAATCAGACGGATATACCAAGAGCGGTATCCAAATCGCGTACGACCTGATCCGAGAACATTTTCTAGGATTCATAGACGTTTTCACGTCACCGGATCTTTAAAAGTAGACCACGGGGCTAAAGAAGTCCATCAAACAGTAAGAACAAGAGAACTTGAATAAGGAATTTTACATGAAATTGAGGAGAACCCCGAAACTAGTACGAGGATAATCACATTTACTTGTTTGAAAAATTCTCATCGAAAATTTGTTATATTCATAACACATTTAAAGAGTCCAGGCATTACACCCTAGAGATTTCTGTGAGTTGTTTCTTCAAAACCTGCAGAAAAATCAGTTAGTTGACAGGCACATTCTTTTCACCGATGATGTTAATTTTTCTCGAAACTCAATAATAAATGTCCATAATAATCATGTATGTGCTGATGAAAACCCTTATGCATATGTTGAATCAAATCATCAAAAACAGTTTTCATTAAATGTTTGGATGGCATTATTATTATTTGATAGGCCTTTTTTATCGCAAGAATACTTGATGGACAATAATATTTACACTTTCTTAAAGAAAATCTGCCGCCAATGCTTGAAGACCTTCCTCTTTTATTAAGAATCCAGATGTGGCTAATGCACGATGGTGCGCCTTCACATTTTAGCTTGGGGTGCATGCATTTTTAAAACCACACCGATAGGTCGCGGAGGAACGCAGTCATGGCCGCAAAGAGTATGCTAGACAGAAATGTATGCAAGAAAAAGCAGAACGGGACGAGCTAGATGATGATTACCATAAGAAATTAGAAGAGTATCAAAAATTAGCTGAAAAACAAACTGAGACAAAACGATTGAAACGACTTAAGAAAAAGCAGAAAAAATGAAAAAATCCGAAAAGTCTCAAGAACATAGTGAACATTCTGACGAAGAGCATGAGAACAAAGAGACTCCAATGGAAACAACAGATATCAATGAAAGTACAAATGATTCTAAAGAAGATATTCTTGAAGCCAAGGATAGTCAAGAAGCCGAGTGATTAATAATACATTATCATTTTGTAGATCTGTTTTGAAATAAATATTTACTTTTAGGAAATCCACATTTCATGTTTTTTGAAAAATAACTCTCATTAAAAAACATTGTTGTTAGATCTCCCGACCATAATAGTTTAGATTATTTTTTCTTGGTGGCATCTGAAAAGCTTAGTATACGCAGTGCCGATTCAAATCGAAGAAGAGTTAATAGTATGCTGCCGAACCATAAGAAACACCCCAGAAATCTTTGAAAATGTGCGTCAGTTTATACGAAGAAGAGTAGATGGATACTTGCATACGTATGGGTGGAGGACACTCCCAACAATTACTGTAAATAATTTGAGTTCTTTATTGTTTGTATTCTCTTGTCATTTCGCTTTAGATTTAAGATTTTAAAATTATCGTTTTACCAAATAAATCGCGATTTTAAAAATAGAATTTAAAAAAAAATCACGAATTTGACGTACCGTTTTTTTTTCTATCCAAACATTCAATATCATGCCTATGTGGAGGTTACTGGTAGAAAATTAATTTTTGTCCCAAAAAAAGTGTTTCGGGTGCCTACCAAATTTCAAAAAAATATCAAAAGCCGTTTCACTGAACTTAAGATTTTTTTTATTTTTTTACGCGAAAACGGTGTATCGTCCGAAACTAAGTCCATAGATTAAATTTTTAGAAAAAGCAGTGGCGTACTATTTTTTTTAATATTTACTTCAAACCCCGTACGGACGTCACTTGTAAAAATTAAAAAATCTTTAACGTCAAAAAATTATATTATATGTGGCTGGAATGCAATTTTGTGACGTACTGATGAGAAACCAGTTTTAATCATTCATTCTGTTTTCTTTCGAACAAAAATGAAAATATAAATAACGATCCTTTTTTTATACATTTTAACTTCACGCTATTATTAAATGGTATTTTTTATTTTGACAGAATATGCTAATCCTTCAATGACAACTTATTAGACTTAGGCAACTTCTCATACATTTTCCAGTAAATACTGTTGCCTGCCTATATTTTATTATTGATTTTTATTGATTATATATAATTTTCTTTAATTTAAGTGATAAAAATATATAATAATAATAAATTAATGTTTTACTTGTTTTACAAATCCATATACTTTTATTAAAACTAATATATATATACTTTTTAATTACGAATTCTATTAAAAATTGTATTTGTCAGTATACGCCACATACTTTGATTACTATACGGTGCAAGAGAGAGGTCCGACACGCCCAACATAGGGCGCGGCCATTTTGATTCCTATGTCACAGTTTATAGCTAAAGAATCAGATCGCTCACTCTGCGTCGGCACTTTTGATCTCAATGTTCCAGTTTTTTCACTGGCCAACTCGGATAATACAATATATGACAACCGCCTATAATAAAACAGCAGTCTTCTGCGTATCCTGAATTTGTATCCCTGGAGTGGATGTTATTTTGGAACTTTCAACTGGTCCGAGTGAGCTAACTGATTCTTTAGTAATAAACTGTTACTCCAAAAATAATATTCACTGACACTGACAGCAGCAAGCAAAATATCAGGTGCGTTTTAATTATCCGCTTCTGCTTCCGGAATTGTCGGTTTAGTCGTTTTAACCTGTCAGATTAAAACAAGAAAACCGACAATTCCGAAGCAGAAGCGGATGGTTAAAACGCATCTATTAAAAATATTGCGCCAAGATGTAGGTAACACGTAATAAGGGATCAAAATGGCGGAGTTTTCTATCTCCTTTTAAAAGGCACTCAGAAAGCTGCGCAGTGCGACCATTCTCCGTATGCACATACTTTGATTTTCTTTTACTCTCTATAGACAGCGGGATGAAGCAATTGGAATTTTAAAAGCAATTGAAGCAACTAGTGTTTCTGAACAAGAGCTTACCTACACAGAGTCTTCTCCCGAAGACCCCAAAAAACTGATAATTGGATCATGACATCAGTATTTGCATTTTTTGTAAAACAATTCTCCTCCAAAATATTCTGAGATATAGTCGCTAACAGCCCTTAATCAGACACCCTGTGCAGTGGTTTTACTCGAATCTTCTTCGTTCAAACTGTGCATCAGTGTTTGACGTTTTTTGTTATGAACTTATATAAAATACATTTCTTTAAAATAAAGTGTCTGCTCATTGTATTTTATCACATATCTTATTCTTGTTTTAGTTGCAATTATAAATTAATTATATGTTCATAAAATTTGTGCAATATTTGTACTTACACAACTTTTCTACTTTCGCTTCATAAAAACCACAACCTTTAAGAGGAGTATTTACTTGGCTTTAGATCAGAGCATGCAAGGGTTTCGTAGTACCCCACTTTTAAAGTTTATTTTTGACATATTTTGAAAGAAAAAATATGTGCGTGTAGGTAAAGGTTAAATCTGTGCTCCTCTGTAAACACTTTTTCAAAATTTCAATCTGATTTTTCTAAAAAAAAAAACACAAAACTCGACTTTTTTGATCCATTTTCTCATTTTTTTTTAGAAAAAACTAAATTGAATTTTGAAAAAGTGGTTCCAGAGGAGCATAGATTTAACCTTTATCTACACGTACATATTTTTTTCTTTTAAAAATACTCAAAAGTAAACTTAAAAAGTGGGGTACTACGAAACCCTTACATTGCAAGATTTTTCGTCTGGCAAGTGGCGCCTCTGTTAGATTCTTAAGAAATTAATATTTGTGAATGAAAACAATTTACAAAATATTTTACTGATGTTTTACGAGGGATAATTAAAGTTTACGTATTTGTAGGTACACATTGTTTTACGTAAATCATTTTTGTAATACTAATATAGACATATTTATATAATATGCAATGGGTTTCATATCACCAATTTTATAGATTATTTTTTATTTTTTGAAAAATTATGTAAGTAAAGTACAGGTAAAGGAGTCACTTTTTGATCATTTGAATCGGTTTATTTTGAGAAAATTTAAGAAGATATATTTCTATCAAAAAAAAAAAAAATACAAATAAAAATGCTAGAAGGGAACAATATGTGTTTTTAATTTTTACAGGAACATTTATTTTTCTCAATAAAAATTAAAAAAATACGTTAAAAGCTTTTTCGTCTAGAGGGCGACACCAACAAAATGTATATCCTTTTCTACTGTTTACAAGTGATAAACGTACGAAAGTGATTTGAATTTATTTTGTTTTATGTCTGTACACTTTGTTATTTTTACATATACAGTAATTTCGCTCAATTATTTTAAATTAATTTTATCATTTGTTTATTAAAAAAATATATCCGAAATTAACAGGTATACAATGAGATTTTAATTATAAATTAACTTTTATATTGCACGGGAAGTTTTTTTTTTTAATGAATACATCTTTGAGTTAAGAATAATGAATTCCAGCATGTTAACAACTCTTTAAGCTGTTAAAGTAATGTATATTTTTTCGAACTTAGTAAATCATTTTTTTGCTTTCGAGCGTGGCTTTGATCTCTCACACTCTTTGATGCGCGTTGCAAAAGAAGATTTTCTAAAAAGTTTGATAATATCTATAGAGAAAAAAATGAATGTGACAAGAGATCAAGCTGATTGTGGACTGTAGCAAAATTAAAGACGAAAACGAGTCACTGTTTCAAAATTTGGAGACATATGTAAAAAAAGGAAAGGCATTTTTTAAACAATCTCATAAAATCTTTTATTTTTTGCTAAAGCCTTTTAATATGACATGGACAATAAATCCAGAGCAAAATTAGATTTGGAAATTTATCAGCAAGAAAAAGTTTTTATATGTGGACTTTTATTGATTCCGAATTTGAATCGGTACTTTCAAATTCAGGGCTAGCTGCACATTACACAAATAAATTTTTGCATTTTGTGCGTTTAGACTCCTCGAGAAATAAAAGTGGAGGAAATTCCTCATAATGACAGCTTTTGGGAAGAAAAGGTGCAAAATAAAATTAAAAATTATTATATGCAATATACCTTACCAGAACTAGTTGACAGCAGAGCTAATAGAGACATGGAAGTACGAAGCTGTACCTCATTATAACAGATTATTTAAACAATAAAAATAATTTTTGTTAAAATATAAATAATAATAATAATAATATGCTGAAACATTATATCTGATCGCTACATATTATAAAACCAAAGGTACCTTTTCATTTAACTAACTCACACATGGCTCCTCCAAGTTTAAATATTATAAATCCGCTTGAATATAAAAAATAACAGGTATAGAAAATATTTTTTAAAAACCTAGTTTATTTAAAAATATAAAATGTCATGAGACCGTTTATTGTTTGTTTACATTGGCCTCCTGTTTTTGTTACTTTGACTTTTTGTATTGAGGACATATTATTATGTGATACAGAAGGGAATGTATTGCTAAACTATGGACGCTTTTCTACTCTTAATCAATTATTATTAGTAGACAGGGGCGGCTACTGACCAAAATTTTGGGGGTTCACAGTAGCAGAATATAGATCCCGGTAGGGTGTTTTAGAAAGTTTATAATATAACTTTCTAAAACACTGACAGTTTTTTACCTATATCTGTACCGGGACCTATATTCTGCTACTGTGAACCCCCAAAATTTTGGTCAGTAGCCACATTTACCTCCCTTTGTCACAAGCTGAATTTTTCAGAGATAAAAGGTCATGATAAGGTAACCCTTATTCCGGAAGTAATACAAAATTAGACTGTGCAGAAGGGCACTATCATCAAAAATCCAGATATTGGTACCGCCGAATAAAAAAAAATATTTATTTTTTGTCCAATGCACAATAAAATCTTTGTAAGGAGTATTTTTTATACTTATTTAAAAAAAATAGCTCAAGGTTTGGGAAAGTCCAAAAGTTGCATATCATTTAAAGGATATGCTAATATATTTGTAAAGAATATTTTTAAAAATAAATTTAATGCTCAAAGGATAGATGTGGTATTTAATCATTATAAAGAAAATTCTATCAACAATACAACACGTCAAAAGAGATGATCCCAGAAATCAATTGATATAGAAATTGACCGACCCAATATTCCACTTCCAGAATAATGAAACTTGTTCATTCATTCGATGTTTAATAAAAGACGTTTAACACATTTTCTGTCCGAGCAACTTCTTGAAAATTTGTATCTAGTGATGGATTCGCGAGTATCAATAAATATGGGATGAATTTTGAACCATCAAAAGACGATTTCTTAAATTTAAATCATGAAGAAGCTGATACTCGTATCTTATTGCACATATTTTCAGCCAGAAATTCGGGGAATTCACGCTGCATTATTGATTGCAACGATACAGATGTTCTAGTCTTATTAATTTATTTTAAGTAGTTTTGAACTAAAAAGATATGGTTCATAATAGGGCGAGGAGACTCGTGACGATTTATAGCAGTACATGATTTAAATTTGGATAAAAAAACTTCTAAAAAATTTGCCTTCTTTTCATTCTGTGACAGGTCATAATAAATCTAACCAATTGTCTGGCATTGGAAAAAGAACCTTGAACTCCATCACCTTTTGGATGGATTTGGTACTGATTCGTAGGTACTCTGAAAACACATTCTCTAATCTTGAAAAATTTTTCATAAAACTGTATTTAAAAACTGCCAATGTTACTTCCATTAACATTTTGAGGAGATTAATGTCCCCTTTAAAATAATTGCTAAATTGCCATTGACTGAAGACGCCCTAAGATTACATTGTTTAAGATGTTTTTACCAGCTAAGTATTTGGCTAAGCTCTTTAAAGACCCAGATGCAGCTTCCTAATGTTGAAGAGTATGAATGGAAAGTAAATCAAGATTGAAGCCTGATACCCACTCTTAAGATTATGCTCGACCTGCTACCAGAAATAACAGAACTTATCATGCAAATGCAAAGAAGGTACTATACATCGATAATTTTCATATATGTACAATATTTTAAAAATAATATTCTATTCTAGACTATGGAAGCAAAATTTGCAAATGCAGAAAAAAGTATTGGCTACATCGGTTAATGCACCTGTATGGCACAGAAAAACTGCAGAAATAGTTTGATCACAGCCGCTAATGTTTTGGAAAATGTAGATTAATGTGGTGAATCTGATTCTGATTAGTTTGAGTCCTGTACTTATATATTTTAATATTATTAATTTATGCTTTATATACTTCTAATTATTGAATTTTTTTATTAGGAATTTATTATATTCTGCAAAGCAATAGCCTTACTGTTTATAATCTATACTTATATATACTGTGCTTATACCTTCCATAAATAGTTTATATTTAATTTTTTTATTTTCCTCAAAAAAAATCATGAAGTAATACAACCCTATAAAACATTATTCGCCTTCATACGGATAAATCAATAATACCTATATAAAATAATGTAAGAGAGTCAAACAGATTGCATACATTTCATCCCTGAGAGAGACGCATACAGTCAAGAGACTGCTTCCTTTCCTGTAAAACCATGACATCAGTAATTGTTTATTGCTATATTTTTGTTAATTTGATAGCAAAAAATATAAGGAAAGCACTATTACCTTGTCAGTACACAGGCGAAACTTTTATGAAGCATATTTTTTTTTCGTTTAGGCCTTCGTTTTTCGTCAAATGAAAGGTATATTTCTAAAAGAAGATTTTTTAACCAAATTTGTCGACTGCCAAAATAAGTTTTAATCTACACCGTACTTATATTGTAAAATACTAGTATATTATGCAACGATCATGTAATGATGGTTATTAATACACGAGCATTAACCGGGATACGAAACGAGCCAAAGGCGAGTTTCGTATGGTTTATGCGAGTGTTTTAATAACCATTACATGAGAGTTGCATACGCTATTTTTTCTACACCCGATAAATAATCAAGACCTATAAATATTCTATTTATATTGGTATTGAACACAATAACAGTAATTACTCGTATTTCTATAAAAAATTCTACAAAATTGTAATTAATGGTATTACCTTGGGTACTGGTATTACCACAGATTTTTGGGGCAAAATATTTTGTACTGCATTTTCTCCTTTCTCCTATATGTGTGGAGGAGTGTTCTATATCGCTGATATCAGACATTTTAATATTATAATTATCGAAGTTTAGCTATCTACGAAAATTTAATACGTTTTGACAACTAAAACAATTACATAGGAATTTAGGACAAACGTCAAACATCATGCTTGATTGAAAAATTGTAGGTTTCTATTGATTAAAAATCTGTATCATAATGAAAAATCTGTATCATAATGGGTATCATTATGAAATGGATTATGGGCATATAAGTGCATTATTATAATACGGGTGTAGAAAAATATTATTTTGTGCTATTGTGGAATATTTTTCGGTTCCTTTGTCTCAATTTCGCGCGTTAAAGTTTAGAATATGCATCCCTCGTATCTACATGCAATTGTTAAAATTATGAATGAATGCTGATTTTGTTTGGTCTCGGAAGTAATTTTGTAGTATTTAGGCTCCACCCTTAAGTTGTAATTTTTATACCTACTAAACTACCGTTGCCCCGCAGGTCTTTTAGTTTGTAATGTAAATTTTCCTCTTAACAATGAAGTAATGTTACAGTTTTTTATTATCGAAAACGTCTCGTTACTTGTATTTATCTATGTAGGCTAGGTTAAAAAACGTCTCGTTACTTGTATTTATCCTTAGAGCATATAAGATTAGAGATATCATTCAATGTATTTTGTTATGTATAAGCGGGGTCATCACTTCTGGCGTGAGGGGAGAAGGGTAGGTACGCCATTCTCAATGGCGTACGGTTTGAAAGGGTTCGTATTTATGTTTACCATTTATACACTGTAATTTCACAATAACTAATAATTTAGATAATTGATTCGCATGATTAATAAACAAATTTATTAAACAATGTTCTTTTTCTATTTATGTTAAGCTTTCGTTATACATTGTATTGTATATATGTTTTACTGGAAATGACTATGTTGGTTTAGGATTGAAAACTTTCTTTATTGTAGATATAGGTTTTGAAACTGTATGCTTTCAAATGAATTCGTGATCCTGATCACATATTATTTTCGTTTAGTTCAAGTAGATCATTTAGAAACTGAAATATTTTTTATATAGAGTAAATAAAAGAAAAACGAAAACAAATAACAATAATGTATTTCTAGTAGTAATAATAACAATGTACATGTTTTATAATAAAACTATTAATCAATGTAATCAAAACAAGAGATAATATAAAATATAGTAGGTACCTAACTATTCGTAATAGACATATTTATTAACTTTACAAGCAGAACACAATAGCTTATTTTGCTTCAACTGACTGATTTTGTTGAAACTTGCTGCCTATATCAATATATCCAATATATTTTTGGCCAGTCCATTCCACCCTTTGCATAATTGCCATTTCATCCATGAAAAGATTTAAGGAAACCTTTTTTTATAACCTTTTTGACTTTCTCGCCTTTAAATTTCAATGCTCTTTAGTGAATCCAGGAGAACCATCAACAGCCTAATGTCACTTTGATAAAGTATTGGGATGTGGGAGACAATTGTAAAATTTTTCCCTCACATATGTATAAGCCTTCATACTGTAGAAGCTTAAAGTTGGTGCTAACGCTCTTAATTCAGGGGAGTATTTTCTTCTGGAATGATCTTTAATTGCTCTCTTGACCAATTCCTTAGATACACTTGTAAGAAAAGCCTAAAAAATAAACTAATTTGACTTAAAATAACATATATAAATAAAATGTTTCCTCATCATTAAAAACATTTATGAATATTACTGGAATTAATTCTTACATCCACAAGTATATCTGTACTTTTTATAAAAGAGTTATTTTTTTTTATCCTATCATACTATTTAAAGATTCCAATCTACTTTGTAAAAAATATTTCCCCTAAGTTTTTCAATTATATTTTTTTTTTGTATAGAATCTTCTTTTAGACAAGAGCTAATTTTCTATAAAAAATAACTGTTTAATTTTTTTTTTTAAGCATTGCTTTCCTGAAATCATAATGCTTGATTATATGAGAAAATATCTTATTTGACTTCAACAAACCTTCGTTTTTCTTTTTTAAGTTCTCTTTCCCTTTTAGAAGGGAGCTTACAGATATTGTGGTTTTAAGTGATGAGTTTATCAAATTTTAAACAATTTTTTGTCTTTTGAAGAGAGTTAAAGTTCCCTGTCTTGCATATTTTCGTCCCTACAAATGAAATGTACATGTAATGTATTGTGATGTTTGTTTATTTTCAAACAACAGTTTATTTATTAATAATTTATTTAAACACTTATTTATTTTAAACAATACTATTTTAATTTATATATACTTCGAATGTCTTTAAACTGATCACTATTTATATTCACCACTGTCTATCTACTAATTACTATTTATCTGCACTGTCCATATAACAACTTGATTGCACCGAGTTCTTCCGCCAATTTATATACAAATTTAAAAAATGGTGGAAGCTCCAGAACGTTCTAGTAAGTTCACATATTCTCTCCAATACACTAGAAACATTATCTCGTCCTTTCTCGAACATCATCGAAAACACGTCCACCATAGTCGTCCCATAGGTTTGGTCTTAAGGGGTTCAATTATGTATAATAAGCGGACAAGTTGAGCCTCAAATGCCAAATAATACAGAGAGGGACTTGGAGTATTAGAGCATGACTGAATAATGAAATGGCTCACATTACAGTATTCTGCAGATTTTTAATGATATACCTTTAATTAAATTTCAAAAGTTCTAAAGGCTATTATTACCAGCACATGTTTGGCTTTTAAAAATATAAGAGCTAATCATACCTTTTCATTAGCCTTTCTTTTCTAACTTCGAAATTTTCAATATTGGGAACTGCAGATAAGGGCATATTTTCTTTACTGTTGTTATTTTTATGCCTGTAAACAATAATGTAATAATAAGAATAATAATAATATATATGTCTAGTATTTAACAAAATAAGCCACATATATGAATATCGAATTACAAGTATTTACAGTTTATTAGGAAAAAACTTATTTCCATAGCAAAGTACAGGTACATATTTTGGTATAGATCCTTTTATTAATCTATTGCTACCTTTATAATAATGTTCAGTTGAAAATGGTCTGAACACAGACATTTGTTGTTAGAAATGCTATTAATGCTCAAACTAAATTAGCGAGATTAGCGGGAAATCTGAAATAAGTAAAAAAAGATTTAAAATATTAATGGCAGTTGAATAAATATATACAATACAAAAATATATCTAATCCATTTTACATTATATACAAATAGACATAAATTAAGCATTATCACAAAGAAAACGACTATTTTCTGTCAAACGCAACGAGTTGCGATCATGCTCAAATGAAGAAAATTCTACAAACATGTTTTCTTATTCATTTGCCCATTTCCCATTTTAAGTTACGTTTATGGAATATAGAATACTTACTTGTGAAACGTCAACCAGGATCCTTTTAAGTATGTATTATTGCAAACTATACAAGCTTTCGGCATAATTAGCACTTATTTTATAATAAAATTACACTTAAAAAGTTTATCAAAGGGAAACCTCGTCCAAATTGTCTTTGGAAGCCACAAAAAATGATATTTTTAAAAACGAAAACAAGACGTCAAATGAAATGTCATTTATCACAAATACGCACGTTATTTAAATTCGCCAATCATAAATCGTCGTGTTCCTAACTCGCCAATCATAATGCGTCGTGTACCTAACACCGAAGGGGATACCCCCCTCAGTACATAACAAACCCATTTGAGTAACACCTCTACTATTATATGCTCTAAGTATTTATCTATGTGTGTCGGATTTTTATGCCACGTGACGTCATAGCATGTGACAAGGATAGAGCTAACATGCTCAGGAATATACCGGTATCTGTGTATCGTGAAGGAAAATAAACAACAGCCAGCGCTTAGCGTTAGCCTGAGATACAGAAATTATCACTAGTGATCGTTAGTGATCCGAAACGTATTGTTCGTGGTTAAGTACTTAGCATTGGATTTTGTTTTGCAAGAATTAAGACTTGCCCGTAATTAAAGTATTAATTATATTGTTGTACCTTGTATATTCGGTCTTACATTTATTTTCTCGATTTATTTGATACATTTATTACCGTTTAATTGAGATCTCTTTCCCACAATATGTACGGATTGACTATTTTGTTCAGGGTTACACAAGGGTGGGCTTTGGAATATTTATTTTATTAAGAAACAAAGGTTGATACACTTGTTAATTTCACTTGTTGGCTTATAATTGAACTGTGTATCAAACATCTTTTATCCCATTACAGCACCCGGAATTTATTTACTGCAGCAAGCAAGCATCGATTAAAACCTACTAGTTCCCGCGTTCTGGGATTTGAGTCAACTCTGACTCCTGAAATATTTTGTGGTGTTACATTGTTGAATAGTTGTGGATCAAACCACATTATCAAAATTGGCGCTCGAGTGTCTTCGAGTTTAAAACGTCATGAATAAGAAATCATTTTCTCTGTGGCGAGAAAATATTTTTCAATATTAAATAAAAGCAGTCTAATTGGATAAATTATTTGAATATAATTTAAAAAATCCAAATTAGGGATGGGGTTTTGAGGTGGTTTGTCAATGGATTGATTTGAACTCATCATATAAGAAATTTTTGCCTCAAAGTAAACCATAGCTTTTCAAAAGTTTAAAAAACCTTGGAAACCCTGATATCGTCGCATATTATTTGTTATATTAAAAAAATCACATTTACTCAAACGTTTTATAGCCGTTAGCGCTGGTATGGAAGTAAACGATGAAGGAGAAGCTCAAACACTTCAAGAGCAATTTATGCAGGCCAAAGAGGAAGCCTTGAGGGCTGTCACTGAAAGCAAACAAGCGTCTATGCAACTAACATCGTGTCAAAGCCAATTGGCCCAAAAACAGAAAGAAACCGGCTCAAATTCTGCTGATTATGAAAGAGACAGGGTAGCTTTAGATAAAAAAGAAAAGGAAGTTAAGGATTTAGAGGTAAAGTATATTTTTGTATGCACATTGATTTAAATGAAACTTTTTAGTTTTATCAATAATAGGAATGTGCTCATGCTTTGACTTATTTCAGACTAATATCGGCAAACTAAACTATTCTGAAGAACGAATGGGCGACTTACAAGCGCAAAGAAGAGCTTTGACCCAAGAAATTCGTGTGCTTAGAGAAAAAATTGACAATTTTTATATGCATAGACCTCAAACTAAATTTTCCTATTCTAATCCAGAATCAAATTTTAATAAGAGATCGGTCAAAGGAGTGGTTTGTAAGCTAATAAAGTGCCAGGATACCAGTACTTGCATGGCTTTGGAGATAGCGGCAGGAGGAAAGGTAAATTTTTGTGTAGAATTTTATTTTTTTTTTTCGGTGCAGTCTCTCTTCTGTCAGTCTTAGAGACTTATACGTAAGCGGGTTACATAAAAAGAAGCAAATGAAAAAAATATATAGTCCTTTAGTCATCGGAGAACATTTTGTGCATTTGGTAAATTAAGGTAGTTCACTCGTAAAACGGCCTTTTTTAAGAATTCAATAAAATTGAAATATGAGGTCAATGAAAGTGTCTTTTATGTACCTAAAAAAAATAAAAATTTTTGACCGTCTGTAAAACGAGATATTAACAATCAAAATGTGCATAATTAACACTCTTGAAGCCCTGTCATGCTGTCATGTACACAATCATTGCATTTATTTCAAGATATCTCGAAAACGGTTCTTACCATATTTTTTAAAAACTAATGTAATGTAAATCAAGAAGTTATAAAATTTCCTAAAAAAACGCTAAATTTTTTTACCGTTTTGATAAAGAAATATAGATTTTTAAAATAAAAATGTTCTTAAAGCAGTCGACGCATAGTGGCGTATTGTGATTACAACTTGGCAACGTTGTAATCGATACACTCAACGCCCGCTAATTCAAATGTCTGTTAGATCAGTGCTTCTCAACCTTTTTACTTTCCTATCTGTATACAGATATAAGGAAAGTATAGGAATCATGATTTTTTTCGACCTCGAGTTTTCGACGGATTTTTACGTTTTGAGGTCCCCTGAATCCGTTTTGACTATTTTCGCGATGATATGTGTGTGTGTGTGTGTGTGTGTGTGTGTGTATGTGTATGTGTATGTGTATGTGTATGTGTATGTGTATGTGTATGTGTATGTGTATGTGTATGTGTATGTGTATGTGTATGTGTATGTGTATGTGTATGTGTATGTGTATGTGTATGTGTATGTGTATGTGTATGTGTATGTGTATGTGTATGTGTATGTGTATGTGTATGTGTATGTGTATGTGTATGTGTATGTGTATGTGTATGTGTATGTGTATGTGTATGTGTATGTGTATGTGTATGTGTATGTGTATGTGTATGTGTATGTGTATGTGTATGTGTATGTGTATGTGTATGTGTATGTGTATGTGTATGTGTATGTGTATGTGTATGTGTATGTGTATGTGTATGTGTATGTGTATGTGTATGTGTATGTGTATGTGTATGTGTATGTGTATGTGTATGTGTATGTGTCTGTGTCTGTGTCTGTGTGTCGCATAACTCATGAACCGATACACAGAAAAACACCAAATTTTAAACTTAAGCTTTGTTCCAGCGTCAATGTGCTGATTAGATTTTGGGCAGTGTCGGAACATCTGGGGGGGTACTTTATATGTTGTCATTTTTATATTTTATGGAATATATCTGTTATTTACGTTTGGGGAAGAAAATTCTTCAAACAAAAGTTACTTCTTATATTATTATCTATAATTTTTGTTCTATACAAAATTTTCCTAAAATGGTCCGTATTCGAGAAATTTGACAGAATGTAAAAAAATATTTTTTTATAAAAAATTTTCAAACAAAAGTTGTTTGTAATATAATTCTCTATAATTTTTATCCCATACATAATTTCTCTAAAATGGACCGTATTCGAGATATTTGAGAAAATGTGTAAATTTCGAATTTTGAAGAAAACTCAAAAACGGATAAAGAAAAAAACATTAAATTTTAAACTTAAGTTTTATTTTAGCCTAACGTGAAATGATTAGATTTTGGACAAAGTCGGAACATGTGGGGGGGGTACTTTATGGGGGGCCGTTTTTATATTTTATGGAATATATCTGTTATTTATGTTTGGAGAAAAAAATTGTTCAAATAAAAGTTATTTCTAATATTATTATCTATAATTTTTGCTTTATGTCAAAATTTCCTGAAATGGTCCGTATTCGAGAAATTTGACAAAATGTGCAAAATTCTGATTTTTATGAAAATTGTTGAAATAAAAGTTGTTTGCGATATCGATCTCTATAATTTTTGTTTATACATGATTTTTCTAAAATGGACCGTAATGGAAAAATTGTAGGAAAAGTGCTAAATTTAAATTTTTCAGTATTTTTATTTTCAATGAATATCTATAGAAAAATGTTTCGAGGTAGATGTATGTGGAAAATGAATATATTTATTTTATCCTCTGAACATTTATGGAGGTGCTGCAATAGGTTGTACAAAATAACCGGAAAAATCCTGTAATAACTAGATAGGAAAGTCATGTGTTGGACACATCAGATTTTTATTGCCGCGGACAGGTCAAGTTTATCACTTTATCGAGGCCTTCTGGGAAGGGACGTTGTTTATACTTAAGGTTGATATGATTTAACAATTTAAATTTAATTGTATTTAAACATGTCTTCAAAATTAAATAAATATGCAAAAGATAAATATAATTTTATTTAAACATGCCTTCAAAATAAAATACAGTTACAAAAAAAAAATGAATATAAAGTAATTTAAAATTTTAACTTACTAGTATGAGGACGTAATAAAAAAATATAATTAAAAGTAATGCTTTTCTGTAGTATTGATGATATCGTAGGAACGTTCATGACAGCAAGAAATTTATTTATAGCAGTTTGACCAAACACTGAATAGACAGCACCTTTAAATAAATAAAATTATATTAATTATAATAAAAAAATTATAAACATAACAAATACTTATGTATTTTTTTTTTAATTTATCTAGAACTGCTTTAGTGTTGACACCTGAATGCTTAACTTCACTTTTTGTTGCATGAACTTTGTTCGTAGGTACTATAGTTTCATTATTACATTTAACATTTAAAATTGAATAAAGGCCCTTTCGTGTTTCATTTGTAATATTTTCAAGAGAAAGAACTCTTTCACACCAGCAACATTTTAAATGTTTTCCCAACTCTAGTAATTCCACGATGCGACCATTCCACAGGTTATTTTTCAAGCTTGGGGTTTTCTTTCTTAATTTTTTTGCATTATTCATAGCCAAATTTTCCTTTATCTCGCAATTAATTGATCCTGACAATGAAACATTTTGATATTTACATTTATTTCACTTTAGGAATACATTTAACGTTTCACAATATATTTACGACGTTGCCGGATGGATTTTACGCGATATAATACCATATTTGTATATAGGATCACATGTGTTGTGTGTACAGTCTGTTACAAAAATAACCTTTCTTTAGATTTAAGAATCTCGAACGGTTGGTATTCACTATAGGGCGATATTTTTGTGTACGACTGTTGCGAGTGAACTACCTTAATTCTAAATATAACATGCTAATTAACCAGTGCTCCAATGATTTTGTTTTAGTTCAATTTAAATTTTAAATTTAGTCAACTCAATAATTAATGAAGCGAATTTAAATGTTTTTACACCATTCAATTGACAATTAAAAACCCTTTCAAACAATCTATCACTCGATCACCATTAAGTACTAAAATTTAATATCGTCTATATTTAGAAATCAATAAAGCGTATTTATAGTTTTTAGATACCGTAGCAAAATTATAAATAGTTTTCAAAAATATTTAATATCCTTAATTATTTATTGACACAAGTACTATAACATGCTTGTTTTACAACTACTCGTATAACCAAAATTTTAAACTATACATGTTTTTTAATACCTCTACAACATTTCTTATTAACGAGTTAGAAAGAAATAGTATTTATTTCAAATGAAAAATTCGCCTACATGTTTACATTTAAGTCATATCGTCTTCCATTTTTTAGCTTTTTAATGTCATAGTTGACACTGAGGCAACAGGAAAAAAACTATTGAAAAATGGAAACCTTCAACGTAGAATCACGTTTATTCCATTAAACAAAATCCAGGCTGGTAAAATTGATGATACCACTGTTGAGTTTGCCCAAAGATTGGTAAGCATCTAAGTGAAAATATATTCTTTTAGTTGAAGTTAAAATGTGAATAAAAACGTATCGTTTTGTATTATAACTTATTTGACTTTTGAGGCTCAACTTGTCCGATTATCATACATAATTAAGCCCCTTAAGACCAAACATATGTAACGACTATGGCGTGATAATGTTACTAGTTCTGGCGAAGAACATTCTAGAACCTTCACCATAATTTTAAGTGTATATATAAATATTGGTGGAGGAACATGGAGCAGTCAGTCGTATACAAACAGTTGTGAAGATAAATAATGAACAGTTTAAAGACATTCGAAATATATATATATATATATATATATATATAAATTAGAATAGTATTGTTTTAAAATAAATAAGTGTTCAAATAAATTTTTAACAAATAAACTGTTATTTAAAATGAACAAACGTAACAATACACTTTCAGGTTAGTGCTGAAAATTGCAAGGCAGCCTTATCGCTGATACAATACGACAGGGAACTACAAAGCGCCATGGAATTCGTCTTCGGTAACGTTTTTATTTGCAAGGATTTAAATGTGGCCCAAAAAATATCGTTTAATGACAGAATCAGAAAGAGATGCGTTACTTTGGACGGAGATGTCACCGATCCCTCTGGTACACTCAGTGGTGGTGCTCCTGTTAAAGGTGGCAGCATGTTTGTCCAACTTTGGGAAACTCAGAAAAATGAGGTAAGATATATTTGTCTATGTTCATAGAGAATAGTTTTACTATTTTATTTGAAATTTTTTATGAAATAAAATTTATTTAGGAATTATTGGCCACTAAAGAAAGAGAACTAGCACAAATCAATGGAGAAATTAATCAACTGAGTGGCATACAAGAAAATTACAATACAGTAAAACGACAGTTAGACCTAACTCGACACGAACTTAATTTAATAAAACAAAGATTACAACAAAGTACACATCACAGGCAACAGGAAGAAGTTAATAATTTGAAAATCCAAATTGGTGAGTTGTACATCTTTCTTACATTTTTTGTCTTTCAAAAAAAAAACCATACAGCTGCAGTAAAACTAAAAATGAACCGATTTTGATGTACATTTCTTTTAGACGAGCTTAAGAAAAAGGCGAAGACTTGCAAAGAAGTAGAGATTAAAAGTAACCAAAGAGCCACAGAACTTGAGGAAAAAATGAAAGACGCGAAAGGCTATAGGGAAAAGCAGTTGAAAGAAGCAGAACAGGAACTGAAAAAAATGAAACAAAAATCGGAAAAAAGTAGAAAAGAATGGAAACAGAGAGAACAAGACTACGAAACTTTAAATTTGGAAATTTCTGAGTTGAAGAAGGGATTGGAAACTTCAAATGCTCAAATTGAAATTTGCGAGAAAGCTATTGTTGACTTAAAGGAACAATTACAGGACATATCTGGCAGTGCTGAAGAAATAAAGGTAATTAGTTGTACACAAAATTGGTATAGAGATACGAATATTAACACATCTTTTTTTGGTAATTGAAATTATTTAGTTTGCATATTATACCTGGTGGTCCTTATTTAATTTTCCTTATTTAAGTATTTCGTAAACCAGCAGATTTATTCTGGAGTCCTTTTATTTAACTTCCATTAAAATAGAAGAAGGTAGAGATGTAAAAATGCATATTGTAAAAGTAAAATATAACATGACAATTAGATATTAATAATAATGGCTACAGCAACTTGACGTCAGATAGAAAGTTATTTAGGATAAGATTTTGTTTTCACATTTAGCTAGTCGCCATGGATGTAGGCTCAGCTAAATGGGAAAAAGTTGGGTATTTTAGGAAGTAATTTATAAATAAATTTGAAATACTAGGACTTTTTTAGGCGAAACTTGTAAAAACTCAAGTGTGAGGTAATAGATGTCATCTTGTAATATGTAATAATTAGTCATATTTTATAGGAAGCTGTTAAGAATTTGCAAGCCGAAGTAAAAAGAACCAAAAGTATCATCACTGAAAACAACAGAGATATTCAAAAGAAAAATAAGGAAAAGGAAAATTTGTTGGCCAAAAATAATGATTTAGAACTGAAAATTAAAGAACACAGTCATGAAGTTAATAAGTTGGAAGAAAATTGCAAAAACGCTAAAAATAGGGTAAGCAAATGTTTATTTATATTATATATAGTCATAGAACAACTGAAGATTCTCTGATTTAAAATGAGTCGATTAAATGGGCTGTTTTGCTGTGGCAGAGTCAATTGAAGCTGAGACATAGTTTTGAGCAGATCGATATAGTAAATATCCACATAAATTAGTATTTGAGTAAAAGTATAAATACATTAATTAGTGAATATAAGTTGTAATTAAATTAAATAATGAACTGGTTTGAATAAATAAAAGTTACATTAGGTTATATGATTACAAAAATTAGGAATATCTTTACTTTAAAAGCTAGTATGTGGAATCATGGACATATTTGATCTAGACAGTGGCGGTTGGTGCATACTCGTAAGTGCTGTATAGCTGAAGAACTGCTAACAAGTATTAGAAATTAAAAAGAAACCGACTTCAAAATCGTGCAGATGCCATCACCACATCTTATCCAAATTTATATGGAACCATCCCTGAGGTACCCCCTTTCTAACAAAAAAGAATCATTGAAATCGGACACCGTGTTAAAGAATTATCGCTGAACATACATAAAAAAAAATATTACGACGAATTGAGAACCTCCTCCTTTTTTGAAGTCGGTTAAAAAATGCAAGTATCTCATCTACATCGAAACAGAAATTATTTTAGACGTATCCTAATGCGAGGGTGGGTCAATAAGTCCGTGACTTTTTGAATTTCCCGCCTCTTAATTGAAATGGCAACAATGCTCCCGTCAACAGTCATCTGTCTGTTGACTCTTGTCAGAAATTGAACAAGCTGCGGCATTTAGTTTGTTTTTGACAGCCGTTAATATCAGACTACCTCGTTGACTGAGAAGAAAATGGAAAAAAGTGAATTTCGTGTGCTCATAAAGCATTATTTTTTGCGGAAAAAATCCATTACGCAAACCAAGGCTAAGCTTGATAAATATTATGGGGACTCTGCACCATCCATTTCCATGGCAAAAAAGTGGTTTACTGAATTCCGATGTGGCCGTACAACCACGGAAGATGCCGAACGTTCTGGACGCCCAGTTGAGGTCTCCACATCGGAAACAATTGAAAAAATCCACGATATGGTTTTAGCCGATCGGCGATTAAAAGTGAGAGAGATTGTGGAAGCCATAGGCATCTCACATGGCTCAGTGGTTTCAATTTTGAATGATCATTTGTGTATGAGAAAGCTTTCCGCAAGATGGGTGCCGCGATTGCTCACAATCGACCACAAACGCAACCGTGTGACAATTTCGCAGAAATGTTTGGCGTTGTTCAGTCGCAATATGAACGAGTTTTTGCGCCGTTTCGTAACCGTGGACGAAACGTGGATCAACCACAACACACCGGAGACCAAACAGCAGTCAAAACAGTGGGTTTCTCGGGGTGAATCGGCGCCAAAGAAGGCAAAGGTGGGTTTGTCAGCCAATAAAGTCATGGCGACTGTTTTTTGGGATGCACGCGGTATTATCTACATTGACTGCCTTCAAAAAGGAAAAAACAATCAATGGTGAATATTACAGCAACTTCGATGAGGCATTGAAAAAAAGCGACCGCATTTGGCCAAGAAGAAAGTCCTTTTCCACCAGGATAATGCACGGGTGCACACATGTGCAGTTTCCATGGCAAAAATCCATGAATTGGGCTACGAATATGGCTACGAATTGCTCCCTAATCCGGCCTATTCACCCGACCTAGCCCCGTGTGACTATTTCTTGTTTCCGAACTTGAAGAAATGGCTCGGCGAAAAGAGATTTGCCTCCAATGACGAAGTCATCTCACAAACAAATACCTATTTTGAAGACCTCGACAAATCATATTTTTCGGAAGGGATAAAAAAACTGGAGAAACGTTGGGCTAAGTGTATAGAGCTCAAAGGAGACTACGTTGAAAAATAAAATAACTTTTTATCTAAAAACCTGTGTTTCATTTAAAAAGTCACGGACTTATTGACCCGCCCTCGTATCAGTCCATAGCTGAGAATAAGTCCAAAGCGGGCCAGTGGAAAACTTAACAAAAGCTAGCCAGGTCATATTCATTTCTTAGCTAGGTCGCTTCGGGACGATGTGTGCACCGCTTGAGCCACCTGCGCTCATCGCCTTGCCTCCCGTGGATCTATAAAAAGTAAGCAGCGTTTGAGCTGAATTTTTGCCAGATCGGTGAGCTTTGAATATAGTATGTCGCATATGTGAATCGATTTCGATATTGTAGATGTAGGTTATTAATTTATGTTAATTCGCCAGAGCGTGTTTCCATTATACATGAAAGGCATAGATGTAGTTTAAGAGTTTATAAACGAATAGAGATTTTTTAAATACATATATTCGCTCCGTGCGCGACAGCAGCGCCAATTCGTTTTGATACTAATGGGCTATTTCTGCGTATACTGACAAATACAATTTTTGATAGAATTCGTAATTAAAAAGTATATATATGTTAGTTTTAATAAAAGTATATGGATTTTTAAAACAAGTAAAACGTTAATTTATTATTATTATATATTTTTATCGCTTAAATTAAAGAAAATTATGTATAATCACTAAAAATCAATAATAAAATATAGACAGGCAACAGTATTTACTGGAAAGTGTATGAGAAGTTGCCTAAGTCTAATAAGTTGTCATTAAAGAATTAGCCTATTCTATCAAAATAAAAAAATACCATTTTATAATAGCGTGAAGTAAAATGTATAAAAAAAGGATCGTTATTTATATTTTCATTTTTGTTCGAAGGAAAACATAGAATGAATGATTAAAACTGGTTTCCCATCAGTAAGTCACAAAATTGCATTCCATTAACATATAAATAATCAAAGGCAGAAATCTTGAAATCTAGTCCTTGCTGAATGAACATTTAAGAATAAAGGGATATTAAAGAACATCGTAAAATGATAATTTATTGTTTATTTAAAACCTTTCAAGTTTCTGATGTCTACTATTTCCAGCATTACTGTTATTATTACAAAAATAAAGGTAATTTTTCTTTTTATTGTACACCTATCCATTTATTTCTTTGATTTAATTTCCACTTTGCTACTGAATTTTTTTATATAAGTTTCACTGTTTTTTTTGCTAGTATTTGTACAATTTTCAACACAGCAACTCCGGTTGCTTATTGTATTGTTTTTACCTACTTTTTTGATATGCCAAAATTACAAAATATCGCCCTAAAATGCACGAATTATCCGCAGCTAGCGCTAGTATCGCTTTTGCTTCCCTTTCCATGACTTCGCACGGAGCGAATAAGTTTCTGCTAAAATAAAGGACCGCAGAATAGAATTATATAAAAGTAGGGGGGCAGAATCTTGTAGACCACCCAATATTTAAAATTTATGACATTCAACAGAAGTCCATTTTGCATAACAAAAGTGTGGTGTCCTTTTAAAATAAATTGAAATCACTTTATAAGTTCCCACAAAAATACATTATTTACCTATAAAATATCAAATCTTCAGTTATTCTACATCCCATTCTTAATGCATAAAAGATCGGAAAAAATATCATGAATTTTAGGAACAAGAGCTTTCAAGAAAATTTAAAGGTAATAATCCTAATTCACAAAAGGCAGAAGAAATGTCGCATAAAGATGGTCTAGAATTAGAAAGTAGGATTAAGAATTATCAAGAAAAGAAGCATAAACTCAGTAGGACGGTAAACGCAAAAGCACAAAGTATGTTTGAGCAAGAAGAAAAACAGGTAAACTACAAAAATATTTAGTAATATTATTCTTTAAAATTTGCACATTATAGATTTATTAGACCAATTTATTATGAATTTATCGTGATTTAACATTGCTGTATTGGAAACTGTACAGTTGCTTATTTAAGGAATTGGAAAAACTACAATATCAAATCCATAATATAATTAAAGAAAAGTGAAGTGAGAAAAATCGGCTGAGATCCAAAAAATTGAAATACAATTTTGAAAAAATCCCCAATTCTCCTTACTAAATTATGAAAATTAGACTGTCGTATCCCCAAATTGCATTTTAAATTTTCGGATCTCAACCGATTTTTCTCACTTTTCATTTATTATATTTTCACGTTTACGGCCGATCGTATTAGAAAACTTAACACTGGTGAATAAATGAAAGATCTTGGAAATGTGTTCTATAATCATATAGATTATCCTCTTTCTACACGATGTTAAAATAGTGGGATTTAAGAAGAATAATTGAAAGAGGTGGAATTGGGATTAGAATTTGTATACGCCGACGCGGAGTCAGCAACTGATTGATTTCAAGTTTACAAATTCGAATATCGAAACAATGTGTAACGATAGTAACTGATAAGAGCAGCTAATTCAATTAATTTTTCTTTGGTTTGTTTACACTTTGGGGATAAGAGACTGCAATTTTTATAATTTCGTAGAGGGAATTGATAATTTTTCATTTTCATATTTATAAAATTGAAATCCATAATAATCTATTACCGTTTACGAATTATATATGGAAAACCAAAAAAGGAATTATTAACCTTTTCAAATAATGGAGATTGTCTATATATTGCCAGTAAACGATAACAGCGGATACACAGTATATTTAAAAATGCTAAAGAAAATGACTTATAATGTTTCTTCTTTCACAATTAAATATCAGTATTATTAATATATCTATTTATACTCACATAGACACTGCCGACGTGCTGATTTTAAAAACACCCAAGCTGACAGTTGTCAAACTGTATCTGATGTATTTTATTGCTACTAATTTTATATAGAATCTTTTTGATTTGAAAGACCATTTATTACCTACCTACTATACCTCTTAATTTCCAAAGAATAAAAAATTTTTTTTGACTTATTACTGATGTTTCTTCCAAGGACACAGGATGACTTGAGTGGATAAACAAAGAGTTTCAGCCCAATGAGGGGGTAGCAATGAGACTTCTGGTCCATGCAGTCTAGGCTATGCAATATCAATGAGAGTTCTCACCCAAGTAACATTTTAAAGTAATACAGATTTATTTATGTTTTATTACGATTCTGTAAAAGCATAAAAATTAACAATTATTTTATTACAGCTAATAGAACTGCAGGATAAATTGATCTTATTACTTGGTTTTATAGATTCCTTTAAATCTGTTTAAGAAAAAAAAAAAAAAAGAAAACCTAAAATAAACTATGCTTTATCACTATCCTGTAAGGGTTAATAAGTAATTTTAGAACTATTTAGTTTTAAGATACTCCTAAGGTGTGTTTGGTGTTAAAGAGGCATACTTTTTAGCAGTTATCTTAAGTAGGTTTTAAAACTTAGTTTTAAAAAGTGTTTTAGGATTATAACTTTAAATTAAATTGATCCCAGAACCTTTTAGGTACAATTTATACAATTTTACAACATAACTAGTAAACCATAGGGCTCTTTTAAAACTACATAGTTTTAATAAGAACTAAAGTTTGTTTTAGAGAATAACCTAGCTTTTCAACCCAATCACATTATGTTGACGTTGAAAGATATATTGTTCAAAATAAAGAAAAGTGGTAATTTCCATAGAGAATGAAAAAAAAGTGTATGTTTCTCCTTCTCCTCAGTGTTTCATAAGTTCATTGTGTTCCATTGTTTAACAAATATCAAAACATTCCTAGGCTCCTAATAGTCTGGAAATGATCAGTGAAAGAGAATAATGGTTAATATATTATTACTAATTTTTTATATTTTGAATGACTTGTTCGTAGAGTAAATAAGAAGCTCAATAGTGAGGTTAGGTTATGCCCGTCTGATTGAACTTATGAATGTTTTATTGAGGTTTTCATTTTTACTATTTTTTTATGAAACGCTTTAAAAGTGTAGCAGGAGCTTTTTAAAACTGGAAAGTCCTAATAGAAAACAATGAGGAAATCCTCCATTTTAAATATGGCAGTGGCTGTTTAACCACATATCATGTAAAATAGTACCTGTCTACCAGAACTGTATCTAAAGGATATTCAAATAAATTATGGTCAAAGTCAAATAATTCTAAAATCTTTCGATTTTAGTAGAGACGTATTTTGTCTACCAAAGACAAAAATGATAATTTATTGTTTATTTAAAATCTTTCAAGTTTCTGATGTCTACTATTTCCAGCATTACTGTTATTATTACAAAAATAAAGGTAATTTTTCTTCTTATTGTACACCTATCCATTTATTTCTTTGATTTAATTTCCACTTTGCTACTGAAATTTTTTATATAAGTTTCACTGTTTTTTTGCTAGTATTTGTACAATTTTCAACACAGCAACTCCGGTTGCTTATTGGGTAAAGTTGTAGGAAATGTATGTACTTAACGCGCATCCTGGCCGCGCATATGTAAACATCCTCCAATCTACTGAAAGGAAGAAAACTTTCAGCCAAAGGTATTTATTTATTTGTTATTTTACTTAGATATTATTTATTAATAATATAAAAGTAGCAATCTGACAATGTTTTACAGTTATAGTGTCGTAAAACCAATTATTTTATATGTGCGGCCAGGATGCGCGTCAGTACATACCTTTCCTGCAACTTTACCGCTTATTGTATTGTTTTTACCTACTTTTTTGAAAAAAAGTAAAATGTATACGTCTATTTAATATGCCAAAATTACAAAATATCGCTCTAAAATGCACGAATTATCCGCAGCTAGCGCTAGTATCGCTTTTGCTTCCCTTTCCTTGACTTCGCACAAAGCGAATATGGCCTAGAAGTCTCAATACGCCCAAGGAACCGAGAAGTCTCATTGCTACCCCCTCATTGGCCTGAAACTCGTTGTTTATATAACATGCAGATTATAAAATCGCCATGCATTACCGTCTTGATGATGGTGGGTGAGGTTTTCCGGGTTTTCCTCACCTGTAAGTCAAATGACACCATCAATCATCTCTAAGTCGCCCCGGAGCGCCACGGCAAATAATAATAATAATTTCCGTCCCTTTCCCCGCACAAGCTCAGCTTTTGGGGTTAAAATTCACTCGTAAGGGGGTGAATTAGGGAGAGTATTATTATTATTATTATATAATTATCTACTGATTTCTTTAAATTTGAATTTGCAGTTTTTAACAAATAATATTTTGCATTATGATCAGTGTCGTAAATAAAGGTAAAAATGTTCCAAATTCCACTAAACTTTATCCTTTTGATTTTAACTGTCAGGATATTTTCAAAACTATATTTATTAAATTATTAATATCTTGTTTAATGAATATGCAAAAAATACTAGCCCCACTTCGAGAACTCACTGAAATATAAATTAAAAATCATCCTATTGTAGTTAATTCACTGGTATTTCACGACATCTTTGCGATATTGACTTAGTTACAGTACAGTTACTTGCGAAATTAAAACCCGATACGAGAACAGGAAAATGCATCCCAAAATAGATAAATAAAATATTTAGCGCTTCGTCGCTGTTAGTGAGTTATTAAAGTAGTACGATCCAAGCGATTTTTTAACCAGCTACACAAAGAGTCACCCCTTCAACTGATAAAAATTATCGGTAAACGCGTTTCTCCGATCCGAATTAAAATCGCTGGTACTGGTTAACAATAAAACTCACAGGTAGTACCGATTGATTTTAAAATCACCGGTGAAAAGTAACCGGTTTTAATATATCTGATGCACTTTAGCTTATGTAATTTTTGATAATTTAAATATTTTAGAAGAGAATATTGACTGATATTCTAGATTACAGCATTCTTCTAGTTTGCTGAAGTAATCTGACATTTTGTTCCAGATTAGCAACCTACTCATTAATAATAATATTTCAACATGTTTTTATAGTGTTTGGATTTTTTAATTTTTTTTTTATCTCGAAAATAATATGTGCACTAAATATTTTCTAAAAACAGGTATCATTGTCATTGCTAACTCAAAAATCACAAAAAACATTTTTAAATTTATTTATTATTTTTAGCAAAGCTTTCTCTGAATTTATGCTTTTTTTATAGTTTTTTCTTTATGAATTAAATAGCTTCTGGAGCAATGCCAGTGGAACAAAATTAATTTTCTGATCCAATATCTGACTCAAAAGTTATTGCATAATATAACTTTGTTAGACATGTTTGATCTAGAAAGATTAAGATATTCATTAATAGTTTTGCCAATATGCGCAAAGTATTATAATTTTTCTAATTTTGGATGATGACTTGTTTGAAAGGATAAATCCGTTCATGACTCGTTTTTTCACTACACTCGGTAGTAGGTACAAAGGTCCTAAAAAGATTTATAAAATATTTATAACATAATCTACTTAAACCTTTTTCAATATTTAGAAATGGAATATAATCTGTTTTATTTTGTATAAAATTATTTTTACTAAATTAATCTTAGCAAAGCGCTTTTGGCATTCGCCATACTCATTTCTAATTTTCAGAAAATACAAGAAACTCTTTGAGGTAGTTTATATAATCATAAAATATTTTCTCCAGGGAGTAGTAAGATTTATTTTACTTTTCAATGAGGATACAATAGCATTAATTTTTTTTATTTAATCACTAAGTTTAAAACATATGAATAATTTGTATTAGGTATTAAAGATTATAATTTCATAATAATAATAATAAAAAACGTCTTTATTTTAATAAGCCTCGGCGGAGTCCAACATAGCTGTTCCACTCAACCAAGTACCAATTACAAACATTTCATGTAAAACAAATATACATTGTTATTTAGATTTAAATTATTTAATATACATTTTATATAGACACATGCAATAAGAAAATTAACAATACATAAACACAAACTTTAAAACAAAAGAAATTTTTTCAGTAATTTTTTAAAGATTTGTATAGTTTTATTTTTACATTGATCAGGTAGAGAGTTATATATGGTAAATGCATTGTATGAGAAAGATCTCTTGTAGAGAATTGTTCTAGGTTTAGGTACCACAAGAATGCTAGTATTTCGGTTATGAACATTCGAGCTAAATGTCAATTTTTTCTTAAGGTATGCTGGATTATTATTTCTCAGCAGTTTGTGTACAAAGGAAGCCATATAAAGTTTTCGTCTATTAAACATATTAAGCCACCCCAATTCTTTCAATTTGTTTGAAACATGATCTCTAGATTTTATGTAAAAATATACTTGAAGACGGACCAAGTTGAGAATTAAGTATTACAAATATTTTGGCACACTACATATTTCATTGCCATCCTAAATGTCCTTATTAAACAGTTCACTGTTATATTTCTCGAGAATGAATGAAAAAAAAAACAAAAAAGCACAATTAAACTTAAGCTGTCACTTGACGCCGTCAACGAAATGTTTTAGGTTGCCAAACTTAAAGAATATGAACCAGAATGTTCAATATCCACATTCGATACACGTGTTAAAAACGATAAATAAAAATCTTAGGTAATTGTAATGAATAAAAAACTCATATTGATGTTTCCAATCCTTTCTCTTTTTTTAATAGATTATAATTAAAGGAATAGTAAATATTTTGATACAAATTTAATGCAGGATATTTGAAGGAAGATATCTGGCAACATAGGAAGAGCGTACGGTAAGGATGATGTTGCTGACAAATTTAATGTATCTGTTCTATCCGATATCTTGGCTTCAAATAAATCCTTATCTATATTTCATTTGTTTATCTGAGCTTTACCTAAATAACTAAAAAATTACTGACAATGAGTTTGACAGAATTGTCAATAATGTAATATTTAAAAAAAGGACTAAACATTTACTGTGATTAGTGGATTTTATATACATTCTAGAACTGATATCAAATATATCCGTTCAGTATACTAACATGACTCCTACATATTGATATAGTGTAGAAAATAGATCAATATACCGGGTGTCCAAATAAGAAAGAAGACGGCTATAGAATACAGCATTTATCTCAGAAACTATTCAACGTAGAATTTGGAGAAAAAACTTTTAAATGTAAAAGTGGTCAAGAGTAATCGTTGGAAAGTTTCTGTCTTCGATATTAGATGGCGTAATGCTTATGACCATTGATATAACAAGTAGATAGTAAAAATTTATTAAAATTTTGCATAGATTACGGTTTTTATATTTTTAACATAACTTAATTTGGCATTTTCAAATATAAGTGTGTCTATTATTAATCCAACATCAAATAGATCAGTTTTTTCAAAACTAACCAAGGTATTGTTTTTAATGCATTTTTTATTACTCTTATTGTTAATCCAAAATCAAATAAATCAGTTCTTTTTAAGGCTAACTAGAAAATTGTGTATTGATTTTCGCTTTTTTTTATATTAAAATGGAAAAGCTTAAAAAAAATAAACAAATGGATTAAGGATTAAGATAATTTATTTTGGCAGATAAACAAACTGTAATAAACTTGAAACAATTAAAAGAGTTGAACCAACTTTGGAAATTGTTGTGTTATATCCAAAACTTCTAGTTATGATTGTAAGATGTTCTTAATTCGAAAGTTTGATCTATTTGGGATTAGAAGTATGGCCAGATAATATAATCAAATTTTCTTAAGTTACAAGTATTTTGTTGACACTCGCAGCGATCTATACCAAAGCACGAACTAAAGTGATAAAAAGTTAAAATAATCTACAATGAATAAAAAAAATAATAGGCACAATTTAGTTATGTCATCTTTATTCGTTGGTTATATAAAACGTTGTACTTCAATGTATTAATAACAAAGTTTTAAAACGTTTTGTTTCAATTGATACAAAAATCAGATTTAAATTTAGTGCCTAAACGGATAGACTAACTTTTTTAGTATTTTTTTCACTGTGGAATTCCGACTTTTCAATTCAATCCTAGTTTAAAAATGAAGTATAGTAATAAAAAAACCGTCGTTTTTAAAGTCGGCATCATTTTAATCAAAAAGTTCCAATAACGTATTTAAATATTTTTTTTTAATTAAAATAAGTTGCAACAAAAAATAAATAATAAGTTTATAGCGGTATTAAATAGCGAAAAAAAAAACACCTGGTATATAACTTAATATAAAACGATTTTTTTTTTAGTACAATGAATGCCGTAAAAAAGAAAAAATCGTCGAACAAGATAAGAAAAAAATTATAGACACAATCGTAGATATGGACAAGCAAAAAGAAAACTCGTTGAAATTAGCGTATCAACAAGTTTCTAAAGATTTTGGATCAATTTTCGGCACTCTCTTACCTGGCGCGAATGCCAAACTGTTAGCTCCGCCTGGAAAAACAATTTTACAAGGATTGGAGGTAAGGAAAAATATTGATTAATCAATTAGGATTCTGTTGTTTGTCAAGTAACTCGATTTCTATACGATTCAAAATTCGATCAAATTATGAGAAGAAATTTATTTATTTCAATAATTCATTACAGAAAATAAATTCCAAGTAGTATATGTAAAAAGGTAAAATTGTATAAAACATTCATGAACTAGACATACAATATTTCACTAAAAACACAAGTAATAGTTACAATAAATAAATATGTTAGACACCACCGAACTTTAGTGTTCTTTTTAGAGTAAGAACGTTAATATTAAAAATATCACAATCAGAAAAGAATTTATTATAATTTTGACAAAGTTGATCAATAAAATCGTTCTGTCCATAGTTGGTTAGATGTGTTCATACTTGAAATAGGGACGTGTATCGTGTTCGTCTGGTAGGCACCAGAAAGTTGATTTGATTTAACAGGAATCGCAACACATCGTCTGATTCACCAGCTTAAAAAGGTTTAGAAGAAGTGATTGTTTCCTTCTATCTTCTAGGCTATGTAGACCGCAAAGCATTATTCTCGTTTCATAGCAGATATCTTGATATGGAAACCGAAATTTGAATAGAAGATATTTAATGAACTTTTCTATCCTATTTATGTGAAACATGTTCTTGGTAGCCAGATTATAGAACAGTATTCTAGAATGCTTCTGATTAAACAGTTGTATAGGGATGTAGTAGCCTTGGTGTCGTTTATGTAATGTTAGTGACGTTTAATAAAACCAAACATTCTAAAAGCTTTGCACACGATAGAATCGATGTGCAGGTTAAAGGAAAAATTTGTGTCAAAGATGATGCCAAGATCGTTTACTGAAGAAGAATTTTTTTAATGTCACATTATCGACCTTGTAAGAGTTCAGAATAGGGTTGGGAGATCTTGTGAAGTGAATTGTAGCAAATTTATTGACATTCAAGGACAAATGGTTTAGTATGCACCACATAGTAAAGCGACCGAAATCCGATTGTAAGGCTAAGTTGTCACTAGTCTTTATGCTAAAAAAGTCACCGTTTTGAAAACGTCATTCAGAACCAATAAAAATAGGACAGGACCAATATGAGATCCTTGTGGAACACCTGATGTCACTGATACTTCACTAGAGGCAGAGTTTTGTATAGTAACACGCTGAGAGCGATGACTTAGTTAAGAGTTATTATTATTATTATTTATTATTATTATACATTGATAAAGGCTGAGGACACAAGTCCTATGATAGCCTAAAAACAAAATAGAAAAATTCTAACAAAGTAAACACATTGAAACAATAAGATAAGAACACTAAAAATCAAATAAAAAGGTTAATTAAACAAACACTCGTCTAACTTATTTTTAAAGACGTTAACTGTTATGGCACCACAACTTCGTCGCTGAGGTCGTTCCATACATTAAATACCAGGTTGGAAAGAAATGATTGTCTGTGCTTCGTTTTTAGGTTTTCCTTTTTTAATTTTAGTTTATGATTACGTAGACGAGAGTCACTAAGATTTCCGTAATTATATTTAAGTATTCTAAAAGTGAGAATCAGGTCCCCTCGTAGTCGACGATTCGCAAAAGTTGGTAAATTTGACAATTGTAGTCTTTCTGCATATGATGGTCGGACTGCTCCAAAGGTCATTCTGGTAGCCCGGCGTTGAACATTTTCTAAAAGGTTCTGGTCTCGCACAAGAAGCGGACACCAAACTACACCTGCATTAAATCAATTAAGGTAATTACCCGAAATACCAATGTCTGCTAGTTTTTTAAGAAGTAGTTCAAGGCAAATACTGTCAAAAGCTTTATAGCTATATATTCGTCAACCTGATGACCAGCTTCGAAAGATGAGAGTAAGTACTCTTGATACACGGCAAGATTTGTTGCAGTTGAGCGTCCTTGATAGAATCCATGTTGACATTAAGACAAAATGTAATTTTTGTATGTGGCAAATACCTCGTCCGTCAGGATGAATCGAATAATTTAGGTATCGTAAAGATTATAGAAATGCCTCGATAAATATCTCCCTTCTTGTACATTGGCACCAAGTTAGAGAATTTCCAAACAGTAGGAAATATTCGACTAACGAATTATTTTTGAAAAATCAAAAGGCAAATAGATGAGTCGCAGCAGCCCTTTAATACGGATGGTGGTCCATGAACTGCATTTTTTGCTGAATCCATACGTTTAATTTTGGATGACACTTCTTCTACTGTAAATGTATGAAGAGATAGAGTCGATGAAAATGACACTGATGGAACTGAAGTAAAATCGGTATTGTCTTTTTTGTGTAATACGTTTGAAAATGATTTGCGAAAGTATTGGCTATATCTGAGGGGTTATACTTAGTTCAAGATTGTTGTATTTCATCAGATTAGGTAGGCTATAGTCTCTGAAAGTTTTTAATGAATGACCAAAAGTACTTTACATTCTCTTGGATCAGTTATTCAGAGTTTGTTATAAATGTTAAATAACAGATCTGTTCTGTATTTGACTTCAGGTCGTCTATAACTCGATCTGTTTTGATTACGATAAACATCGGAAATTTGATAACTTAAGTAAATATTCGAACTAGTATTAAAATATTCTAAAGGAGTATAGAAATAACTTTAAAAAAGCAAAGTGAAAAAGTTAGGGATGCTAATTTATATTTTCATTTAGTAGGAGATTTACACAATTACCATCTCGCAATAATAATGCATTTATGGTTTTAAAGTTACTGTATTTCTTGTGACTATAATCACTCAAGTTCGCTCATTTTTTTTTATTTTAAGACGGTGGAATTTTTTCAATTTAATAATTTGCTTTTGTTATTAATGGTAGATATATGTTGTTGTGTTCTTTCGACCTCCCAACACGTTTGTAAAAAATTGGGATTGAGTTTGGTAGAACTCTGTACATTAACTATAGACTAAACTGCATAAAAATTACTACAATTTAAAAAAAAAATCACAAATTTAAAAACAACCCTCATAATTCATAATGCAACTAAAGTGATGCTTGGAAACAATAACAAAGCCTAATTTAGGTAAAACACTTTCAGTGTTTTGGAAAGGTATATTATATATTATATAAACACTGAGCCTATTTTACCTAAATCTGTACTGAGATCTATATTCTGTCATTGTGTACCCCCAATATGATGGTCACCCGCCGCCACTGGTCGTGGGTTTGATTCTCACCAGGAGCGAATTGTTAAAATTGTTGTTTTCTCCAAAAAGGTGATACAAATTTAAGTTAGTCATTCTTTCCTAGTTATCTATGTTCTCAGTGGGTTTCTTTACTTCATACTTCATGTCTTAACATAAGTTAACACTGCACATACCACTGACTTGTAAATTCTTATTTTTGTATTTGTATTATATTATTTTATTAGTTTTGTTAATGGATTGTTTCAGGTAAAAGTGTCACTGGATGGTGTTTGGAAGGAAAGTCTAACTGAACTTAGCGGTGGACAGAGATCGCTGGCAGCATTGTCTCTAATTCTCGCGATGTTGTTATTTAAACCTGCTCCTCTTTATATTTTAGACGAAGTGGATGCCGCATTGGATTTATCTCACACCCAAAATATAGGACATATGTTGAAATCGCATTTCAAGAAGAGTCAAGTAAGTAATCACTCCTTTAATAGTATGTTAACATAACGTATAAACAAAAGAGAAATACGATTAAAAGTATCGATAAAAACAGTATAAGGCTAATTTAAAAAATAAAAAGTAAGATAAAAGAAACTTAACAGATTCTCAAGAAAAGCGAACAAATTTTACTTGATTTGAATTACTTCAATTATAATAAATCGCTTTTTAAAATCAATTCGGTGGTATTTCTATAATAAATAACTTGCACAAAATTGCTATTTTCCTTATTTCTAAAGATTCTTTGGACTTGAAAGTTGTGCTTTCGATTTACAAATTCAGAACATAGAAATGTAAATAAAAACATTAGATGAGACACAACAATGGTGTGAAAATATCTAAAATGGTATTTAAACAGATGAATGAGAATTCCATAAACCGAGTACGTTCATTTCCTCGGGAAAGTCAGTTGAAATCGAAGATCAATGCAAAACTAATTTCCGGGGCAGCTTCGCGGCTCTCTGACTCACAGAACGGCTTAGGCTTGTGAATACCTGAGGAGAGCAATTCTCTGTGTGAGGTTCATCGTCGAACGTAATTAAATCTGTGATTTCATCATCTAAGTATGACTTTTCACGGTAAAAGGGATGGTCTCTTAGATCAGGAAAATTACTAGATAGATTAGAAAATGACACGTCTGAATCTGAATCAGGGCGTGCCGGAACAAGAATATTATTGACATTTTTAAGTGAAATTGTAGTATTACACATTACGTTATTACTTTTACTTTCAGAAAAAATAATTAATTCCATATTTAAAAAAATATAGGATCAGTGATCAGTTAAGGTAGGGACTCCTCGTAGGCCTGACCATTCTTCAAAATTCAATTTCTGAAAAAAGTGTCGTTCACTGATACTGATGATTTGGACTAGTACATACGCTGATTTTTTAATTAGTATCTTTAACATTTTGGAACAATTTAAATTTTTATTTATATTTTTTTTGTTGTAGTTCATTATCGTGTCTCTGAAGGATGGAATGTTCAATAACGCCAACGTCCTATTTCGCACAAAGTTTGTGGATGGTGTTTCCATGATAACAAGGACAGTAAATAAGAATAAGTAGAATTAACCGATCTTAATAATCGAAATATTTTTATCATATTTTTTTTAAGGTAGTTTTAATTCTTATTAGGTTTAAAATAATATTAAATTTCTAATTTTAAAACTTAACTTTTTTACTTTCCCATTTCCTTCCTAAGAAAAAATTCGTTTGTTCAACTTGCAAAAAAGATTACATTTATTGATTTCTAAGGATTTAAAAAAATATAGGTGTAATTATTTTTTTTCTATGGTAGAAAATTTTACAACGACGACGTAATAATAAGGATTTTGATTTATTGAAAAGTTACTATCAAGCTCGTAATCCATCTTAAATGAGGCATTAAATTATCAGATCTCGGTATAACTGAGTAATTGTTTGACAGTTCAAACAATATGAAGATGTCTCTATGATTACGAAAGTCAAATGTCTGTCCGAATTTTTTACATGAAATTTACTGTAGTAGTTAAAACTAAATAGAACAAATTTTTGCTTATTGGTATTATTGTTTGTACAGTTGGACAAACAAATTTGTTTGTATTTCATAGTGAAATCGGTGTTTTTTACGACTTATTTTTGGGTTTGACCAACGGTCTCTGCGCTCCCAAGCGCCGCGTCGTACACTGGGGCAACAAGCCATCAAAGTTTGCAATAAATCATAGATTTTCTTTATGAATTTCTAAGTTAAATGTTGCTTTGTAGAGGTGTAGTACAAAAGAAAATACATAGATGGCTTATAAAGTGTTTATTTGCTTAAAAAAAAATAGAAAGTTGTTAAGAATATAATATAATAAAAATGTAATATAATAATTTCATTTAGAAAAGCTATGATAATTGTAATCAAATTTCATCCTCTTCAGAATGTAATAAGACATTTTCTTCATCGTCTCCATTGTCATCATCGGGGTTATCAATTAAACCATGGCTATGGAGCTGCGCGAGTCTAGATTTTAACAAATCTACTACTTCTTTAGGAAAGGGCTGCAGTTTCTTTTTTTAACTTTTGCTTGCTCGTGATTACAGGGTCGGAACTAAATAAAAACGAATTAAAGACGTCCTCATTAGTTTTCTCTCGGCTACATTTCCTCGAGTAATGTTCTCGATAATTTTTGAAATGCTTGTTCTGGGCTTCTTGCGCTTCCTCTTTTAATTGGACTATATATAGGCAACAAAGCAGATGATATTATTTCAGGCCCATGTATAAAGTATTTGTGTAATGTCTGAGGCATATTGAACCAGGGGTACTTTTCAACGAAGTATCTAGCGGTGTTGTGAGCAAATTCTATGAATTTCATTCTTTCCAGAACTTCTCATGATATCAAGAAGTTCCTTCCTTGATATAAACATAGTGTTCGATCTCGTTCCTGAAATAAATTAAATTGTTATGTCCGAAACACTGTTATGTTTTATTTATACCTAACTCTAAATCAACTCATATTTCTTCAATTTCAAATTCCAAGATGGCTAACATCTTGGAATTTGAAATTTCCGCCATTTTAATTCGATGGTCGGAAAGCATAGTTACATACCTACCAAATATCGGTAAAAAAAATAAAATAGCAGCATTGAAAAGCATAATGATGTGTTATTATAAGCATCTAAGAAAACATAAAAACCAGACAACTTTGTCGAATGGACCAATCGTGCTCGGAGAGGTCTTAAAATAAAGAAAATATGTTAGATTTTCAACTTTCAAATGAGCCACCACTTTGTTATCTCTATCTGGGAGCATATTTGGTAAAATGGTTTATTAATAAACGAAATATAATGAAAGAACAGAATTATTTTTTTTTACGATCGTACCGCTACATATTTATATATGTACTTTGAAAAAAAAACCAAATAGGGAAGAAAAGTGAAAACAAATGCACAAAAACTAAACGACTTCGAAAAGTTCAAACAATATTCATTATGAAAAGTCAAAATTTAAAGCTTGGACTGCTTTGGAACACAACAAATAGCCTTCACGTATTTAATAATATTTTAAAATTTTAACGTTTAACCTTCATTTTACTTAACTCCACTTTTATAAGATTTCGTTTATTTTTCTAAAACTTTTTACTTGTTAAAATAATAATAAATACCTAAACTTGAAGGTTCCATGGGGGAAATTTAAAAAAAATCAAAATACAGCACAAAAACAAGTTAAAAACTAAGAAATAACAATGCAGGTAAGTAACTTCATTACTAAAATATCACTCTGTTAATATGATTTAATTTACTCGCGATCATGTTCAAGGTTTATTATTATTCAATAATTATTGATAAAAAAGGTAAACTGGGATACACGCGGGGATTCTCTCCTGCTGGTAGAGGATTCTCCGCATAGAGAATTGGGGTCTTGAAGGCTGAGCCCCTTTTTTATTTTGATTTGCGGTTTTGAAAGGTTAATCAAGTGTTGTGAGATATTGGAGTTGGTAAGTTCTTGTTTATAGTTTTTATTGTATTGAGCCCATATTTGTGTATGTCGGGTTGTGACCTATTTTGTATAATATTGTGGATTAAGGGTGAGATTACAGAATGTCTGCAACTTTGCAGATCTGCAAATATGGCGGACTTACAAATGCAAGTATTCCAAAAAATATCTGCAAATTCGCAATATTTATTGTGGTTTATAACCCCCAACAACACTAAACCCAAATTTGGAATACGAAAACTTGATACTTGCATGTGTAAGTCAGTCAAATTTGCAGATTTTCAAAGTTGCCGCCATATTTGCAGATCTGCAAAGTTGCAGACGTTCTGTAATCTCACCATAAATATATTTGTTTTGAGAAAAAAAAAGTGTTTTATTCAGTCTTTCTGTATACTATGTTCCTTCATTAAGAGTAGAACCCCATTATATGGTTAAGGGATATGAATCCAAGTTCAAAATATCTAGTGCTTACACAATTTAGACCGGTATTAATATAACAATGGTCTAATTCTAACACCCCGTAACTGCATGGATCGGTATTTTAAAGGAGAAGCTGTTTTTAGTTTATAAGTGCGTAATATGCTTGCAATATACGGGTTATTAGAATGGTCAAACTTCTCGCGCCAATATTTTTCCAAGTCAATACGGTGTATTTCTGCTTATTACAAACGTACAACCGAATGGCGCGAAAACGTAAAATTTGAATTTTTTTGTACATACGGAGGGCTTTAGAATTAAACCATCGTTATTTATCTTTCAATCCCCTGAGATATAGCTAGTCCAATTTGGGTTATTAAATCTCATTAATACATCACATATATATTTGTGACAGATTCCGTGGCTGTTGACATAGGCACCTGATAAATTCAGAGCATGTGAGTCGTCTACTTGCAAAACGCTACATCCAAAAATTTTCAAAACTAATTTTATTGTGCCATTCAACTGAAATCTGCACTCAAATATGGGGATGCATTGCAAAACTGGCTACATCCAACAAAGTCTGTAACAAAAGCGGCCCTATCCAAATTATTGAATCGAGCAACAATGAAATGTTCTCAGACTATGGCTCGAAGAAGATATTTGTAGTAATTTTAAATACCAGAACCAAATTCGTTTAACTTAAAATTTGTTTAAAATCTTTTGTCTTCCCAAATGTTGTTCTCAATTTTTCCAGATATTCAAGTTTTTGTAACTTTATTTTATAATACAAAATATATGTAGGTATTATAACCACATTTTTTGTATTTTATTTATAAAATGAAAATTGACGAAAAAACAATTTTTATATTTGCAATGTGTCTTGATCCAAATTTCAAATCTCTATACCATATGTGGGCAACCCCCGGCCCCCGGGCCGGAACCGGCCCTCCACCAGCTTCAATCCGGCCCGCGAGAAGCTGTCAGTAAAAAAGAACGAACTTAAAAAAAACAGTTATTCTAAGACCATAAAAACATTAAAAGAACAAACACATAAACAAAACGTTTCTGAATTCGGAACATAGAACATTTAAAGCAAAAACTAAATTCTAATTTGAAATTTCTTCCATTCCATCAGAATTCTCTTAACCCAACAAGTGAACCAAAATTTTCTCCAACGTGAACGCACACAAAAATACCACTAAAAGAGCTTGCGATCTTGCAAATGCCAAACCAAACTGCTATTTTGCAAGTCTATGCGAGTTGAGACCTGAGCAAAGCATGCGCGAAACAAGCCGCCCGATGCGCTTGCGTACGATCGAGTGTATTCTAGTTACTTATTGGGGGTAATATATAAACCGCTTAGCGCGCATCGCCTCATTACTTCTTAACAACCGATAAACGTACGACGTGGGAAATATTCAAGCAAAAACATGTCTGGTTCAAAAAAGCGGAAAGTGGACACGGAATGTCGTCAATTCCAAGACAAATGGACTGATGAATACTTTTTTATCTTGCACAGTGGTAAACCTATGTGTTTGTTGTGCAATGAAACAATTTCTGTTTTAAAAGAATACAATATGAAGCGGCATTACTCCAGTAAGCATTTTGCTCAATATAATTCACTCATGGGCCAGTTAAGAAAGGATAAAATTAAAAAACTCATTACCGATTTAGGGAAACAGCAACAAATGTTCCATTCACAAAGATCAAATCTAGACAGTGTTGTTAAAGCTAGTTTTATAATTAGTTCCAAAATAGCGAAAACATCGAAGTCATTTTCTGAGGGACAGTTTGTTAAAGAGTGCCTAGTAGACGTTGCAGAACTTTTGTGTCCAGAAAAAAAGAGAGAGTTTGAGAAAGTGAGCTTATCGCGACGTACTGTTGTTCGACGTATAGATATGATGGCAAGTGATATCAAAAAAACATTGACTGATACATTAGCTAGTTTTCAAGCTTTTTCGATTGCTTTGGATGAGAGTACAGATTTATCTGACACTGCCCAGTTAGCTATTTTTATACGAGGTGTTGATGAAGAAGTTGCAGTGACAGAGGAATTACTGGCTTTGCGGCCGCTACAAGGGACCACTACTGGAAAAGATATTTTTGCCGAGGTGCAAAGTACTTTTGAGCAATTTGGTTTACAGTGGTGTAAATTAGTTGGAGTGTGCACGGATGGTGCGCCTTCAATGGTCGGTTCACGAAAAGGTTTTATCGGAATTCTGAAGGAAAGAGCAACAGCTATGAATGTGCAAGAATGTGATTTAATAATTCTGCATTGCATTATTCATCAACAAAATTTGTGCTCCAAGTCCATTCGATTGAAGAATGTTATGGACGTGGTAGTAAATACCATTAATTTCATTAGATCCCGCGGTCTTAACCATCGCCAGTTTAAAGCATTTTTGGATGAACTTTCTTCAGAACACGATGATGTGACATATTATTGCGAAGTAAGGTGGCTAAGCAAAGGTAAATTGCTAAAAAGATTTTATGACCTTAGAAAAGAAATAGCTGATTTTATGGAAATGAAAGAGAAAACATTACCGCAAATTTGTGATCCAACTTGGCTTTGTGACTTGGCATTCCTGGTAGACATCACAGGACACTTAAACGATCTGAACTTGAAGCTCCAAAAACAAGGGCAATTGGTAAATCAGTTGTACAGTCATCTTATAGCTTTTCAAAACAAAATTCGCTTATGGGAAACACAAATGAGAAGTTCAAACTGTTTTCATTTTTCAACATTATCCAGTCACGAAAATATTGAATACGGTCGTTATACTGAAGAATTGAAACTACTGTCCGAGCAATTTACCGATCGATTTTCCGATTTTAAGAATATGGATAGCACTTTCAATATTTTTGCAAATCCTTGTAAGTGTAGTGTGGAAGATGCTCCGCTTCACCTACAAATGGAGTTGATCGAGCTTCAAGAAGACTCATATTTGAAATCTAAATTTGATGATGTGGAACTAAGCGAATTTTACAGAACGTACCTTTCCAAAGAAAAGTATCCACGGCTGAGAGCTTTCGCACGAAAAATAATTTGCACATTTGGAAGCACGTATAAATGTGAGCAGCTTTTTTCAATCATGAAAATTAATAAAAATAAGCATCGTACTCGGCTTACAGATGTTAATTTAGAAAACACTTTGCGCCTATGTACTAGTGATATTGAACCCAATATTGATCATCTTGTTTCTCAGCTTCAAACTCAAGTCTCTCATTAATTTTTATTTGATCTTTTTTTATTAACTTGCTTTTTATATGATTGAGCATAGCTATTATAATTAATAAATAAAAAAATGTGTGAATTTTTGTCGCTCTTTTATTCACTACTACCTACTTATTTCTTGCCTATGGCCCGCGACCTAATTAAGTCCCGAAATTACGCCCTCAGCGAAGCAAAGGTTGCCCATACCTGCTCTATACCATCTTGATTATTGAATCAGGATTTTTTAAATTGTCCTTAACATTATTTTTAACACAATGTAACTAACATATCTACATATTCGAAGTTAGGAATATCTCAATATTTGCTAAAATGGATGTATCAATACTCGACCTTACATGTGTCTAAAATTGTGTTTGAGAAAGGTGATTTTTTTAATAAAATTAAGGTGTATTGACGTCAAAGGCCATATTGACACACGTACAATATTATATTTTTTAATATGAAATTATTTCGCCAATTAAGTGATGGAAATGAACAAGGAGCATTATCAGTCGGTGGTTTTATACAATGTTAAGCGTGGCTTAAACCGTAAAGAATGTTTTGGGAAATCATTCAAGTGTTTGATGAAGTCGTGTTTCCTTCGCTACCATAAAGCGGTGTTACAATGAATTTTAACGAGGTCAACTTTCCTTAAATTACAGTTATCGAGCCAAAAATGGCAGTTACATAAAAAATATTGATCTTTTTCGTTCGGAACATGATTAAAGGCCAAACAAACAATGAATTGCCAAGATATTGCTGGCCTTTTGCTTTAAATAAAACCCTACTTTTGGCCTTTCCATAGTGGCCCAGCATTATGTTGGCCTTATGAAGGGTAACTGTATTGGGTAAAAGCATGGTAAAAGTCAAAAAACTTTTAGCTGCCACAGACCCAACCACAAAGCACGTATCTTCTAGAGACCCCACGCCAATGTTAAACTTTCAAACCAAATTAGCGCCACCTTGTGTTAAGAGCTGGAACTAAAATGACAATTGACAGATGGCGGTAAATTCAAATTGTAATTTTTAGGAGTAGTTAGTAGTTTTAAATTAAATTTTAAATAATTTCCACATAAATTATTTTATAAAATAAAGTATGGAACCAGTAAGTTCGAAACTTTTATTTTACAAAATAATTTAGGTCCATTATACCAAATTTAAGGAATTAATTTGTTATAAGCAGGGGTCCTGATGTGGAGAGTTGGTTCTGCATATTATTATTAAATAAATATAAGATATATCAATAAATAATAAAATAGAACATTCTTAAAATATGTTTATTAATAACTTAAATAAATATTATTAGATAAAAATAGATACAAATAATAATACATATTTAACGAATACTTACTTGCAGCAAATAGGTATACAATCTCAAATCTTTAAAATACCTATCAATAATTTAAATGTGAAGTAGAGACTAGGATATTACATTTTATTAACACTAAAATAATATATTTTATAAATGTCTTTTAAACCGAGGACAAATATAATACAGGTATTGTATTAAAAGGTGAATCCTTTTAACTATTCATTCAATGATAAATAGGTATTTTCCTTCCAAATACAGATGGTGGTATCTCCACTGCTTTGTGTATTACTCTCTTATGTGAAAAATGATTTCGGAATCTAGTCCAGTGATAAATTGATTATCAATTAGTTGTTATACCCGTTTGTCTTTTTATGATGCAGATGCATGGTGAATCAATGAAGTTTTTCTCGAAGTTTTCAACGTAGCACCCACAGGTAGCACCAAAATTATTGCAAAACACAGTAGGAAATAGAAAAGCGAAACATCACAATTTTGCAAATACCTAAGACGAAACTAAAATCAGACGGAAAAATGAGACTAACCAAAAACATAAATAAATACACGTCACATCTTTGGAGTCTTTGGTTAAGTTTTTCTCCCATAAAGCTTAAAAATGGAGTAAGAAATCAGAATTTCACCAGTAGCCCCATCTAGAGTTTGGAGCAAATAGCATAAAAAATGTCAGTTGTCGGTTTTGACCTTGGTCATTCACGTGGAACCTCTATGTGCTTTGTGGACCCAACCCCAACAATTCAGGATGGCTTCGTCCCGCGTTTATAGATGGGAGATACCGATGATTGCTTGCTACATACTCAAAAGTGGATATATACTATACGGCCAGTCTCGGACTACTGATATTCACTAGTCAGTATTCATTGTAATTTCTTACTTTTAAATTTAATACGCTAGTTCAGTGATGATGTAATTATGGTTCCACTGACAATTAAAATGACAGTAGATTTTTTGAGTGCGTTTTGTTTACCTAAATTATATCGTTTTTTCAATTTTATAAATATAATCCTAAAGTAAGTAGATAACATGCATCAAATATAAAATAGTTTAGTTACCAATTACATACTTTTAAACTATTTTTTATGACCTGTAAACAATATTTAGAAATAAACAGTAAAAACGAATATGTCAAATTTATTGATGTTTATGTTAAAAGTTTGGTTAGAATTAAATGTCAATGGAACCAAAATGACATCACACTGAACTAGCGCATTTAGAATATTTTGTGTAAAAGGCATTTTTTCTTAGCCGAGTTAAATAAAATGACTATAATATTCTATATTGGAATGCCTTCTGTTTTAGTAGTGTGACGAAGGTCTAATTTATTTAAAGTTTATTTATTTAAAAACACACTATTTACAATTTATTTCAGACGTACTATTTAATTTATATAATATTTAGACACTAACAATTTTAATTTATTTCTTACACTTTAACTTTTCAATACAATGTTCTATATTGAACTAAACTCGGCGCTGATACGTCGGCTGTTTATATTAGTCCAACTCCGCTACTGGAAAATGCTAGAGCCTCGCGAATATTCCATTTTTATGACTAAACGGTACTCCCCGCCGTTCCAGCTGTTTCGAGTGCATCAGCGGCAGGCATTTCGTCGTTTCTTGTATATTCGAGACGCGGTCTGGCTGTTTCCAACGTCAGCGTTGCTTTGATTACGAGTCGATTGCGTGCGTACACAGGGCCGGATTAGGAATTCATGAAAGTATAGAATTTATAGTTCAAACGGTACTGCTGGTCAAAGAGGTACTATCAAATCGCCTGTCTGGCCTTTATTCAGCAGTCAGTATTAATATGGTAAAAGGCCTGCAATTGTCCGTTAACTTCCCATCAATAGGCCATTAATTTTAAATGTATTTAATACTAGACATTAAAGGGACAAAGGAGACCTATTAAGTGGATTTGATGGATAAGTGACTTCGGCCAGACTGTCGGTCGTAGTGACCTATAGGCCGGCCTTTTAATTATAAAAGTTAAATTACAATTGGAGGGTAACTGTTAATACAAAATATTTGTTGGGAGGGAACAGGCACATTACTCTTAGAAACATTCAAGCAACTATTTTACACCTTTTGAAAGTCCATAAGGTTTGTTCTCAGTGGTTTAGTTTAATTTAATTTGGTGAACAATATCTCTCTTGATGGCGCAGGTGTATCGGCGGCTGGTATTCAATTACAGGCCATTTAGTTGTTCCGCGACACTCAACTTCGAATCCTATGCCAAACCATGTGAATTTTTAATTCATTTGCATGATATGTGATCTGTGATATTAGCAGTAGTTTAATTTATGTTGATTTGACATCCAGATAATAAATCGTCGTGCGTTACCGTTTCGATGATGGTGGATGGGTTTTTCCTCACCTGTTAGAATGGCACCATTAATCATCTGAGCGCCACGGTAAATAATAATCTTAGTCATTCCTTCCCCGGATAAATTCGGTCCACTTTTGAGGTTAAAATTCACTCGTAAGGGGGTGAATTATTGGAAGAGTATTATTATTATATCATCACAGTGTAAGGGGTTTTCTCGCCACAGAGAAAACGGTTCCTTACGAATGACGCTGGTTACGGGCGGTTCTCGAGCGCTAGATTTTTGATGATGGTTTACTCCACAAACTTTCGAAACGGCGTCAAAAGTACTCGGGTAGCTACAGATGAAGATGAAAAATTCCAGGGGTCAAAGGTCACACAGGTAATAGTAGGCCACAAGTAACGGGCTTTAATCATTGCTTGGGCTCGTACAGAATTTATCACTAGCTGAAATATAAGGGGGAAATAAAGTAGGGAATTATTAACCAGTAATACGGCAAGTTAACATTGACACATATATTGTGAATAACTATTTACAACATAAAAAAATATCTATTTCAACGCCCACCCCAGTTGTGGTGATAGTCAATATAACCCTGAATAAAAAAAAACGGACAGTATTGACTCGCGACTAGTCTCAATCAGACGTCAAAATTGAATTAAAATAAAATGTATGTTTTGGTCGCAGAGAAAAAAAAAATATTAACTTGCCTATTTACTCGGTAATTAACTGTTTAACTGTGGTATCGGGAATTAAACTAAAATGTAGGTATTCTACTAAACCGTCAAAGAGAGTGCGAGGAGACAGGGACGCGAAAGAATTACTTATAGTAAATATACGGAAAGAAGATAAAAATAAATTTATACCCGGGGTAGCCTATTATCCCAGAATGAGCTGATCGTCATCCCGAGCCCGCTCAGACAGGGTAATGAAGCTATTTTTGATTTCTGCAAGTTGCAGTTTGCACGAAAAAAATGAAGAATATAAAGGGGAAAAGAAAACTAACGCGGATAGCACCTAGTACAAGAATGAACTGATCGTCATCACGAGCCCGTTCAGACAGGGACAGGATACTATTTAAAGTTATTTAAATTGACGGCAAAAGAGAAAAATAATCTATTATCGGAGGGAAGAAAATTACTAACGCGGACGACAGCACCTACTCCAAGAGTGAACTGATCGTCATCACGAGTCCGTTTAGACAAGGACAGATTTAAGATTATTCAAATATACGGTACAAGAATAAACAAACTATTAAAAGAGGGAAAACGTCTCCTTGAAAACTCCGTTTATAAATATTCCCAACTTAATTACAACGCGGCACTTACTAAACAAAAGTATTTATCAATAAAATCAAATTTAATTCCCGATTTAACCTACAAAAAAAAAAATAATAATTTCTTAATACAGACTAACGATCAAAAGTCTAAAATCCCCGGTTTTACAATATTACAGAATTAAATCCTATCATTCATTATTTAATTCAAATTCTATTCCTTTTTAAAGAAACGCTATTATATTTGCCAAGAAATAAATTCTAATATTTATTAATGAATTCAAATTAAAGTCTATAAAAAAAGTATTATTCTTGCCAAGAAACAAATTCTAATATTTATTAATGAAGTCAAATTTAAAATCTTTTAACTCAACAGTATCTATAAAAAAAACGGTATGATTTGTTAAGAAACAAATTCTATTATTTATTAAGGAAATCAAATTAAATCTTTTAACTAAACACTGAATGAAAATGTTTCTATTCCTACGAGCTAATTCGGTTTTTAAAATGAAATACGGTCTCAATATAAAACGTAAGCGGAACAAGGTTTTTTTACCTAACGGATTTGTAAATACGAGAAAAAAAATATCGGCGGTGATTTGATTTCTAGTGCGGCTTATTAGACTCGACTGGTGGCAGTCAAAAATTATATCGAACTAATAATTTTAATAGCATCTCGGCTCTCGTTCAAACAATTGATTCCCTTTCCCATTAGAAACCCCACCTACGCTCAGACCCACCGCGCGGCGTTCGCGCATGCAAATTGACTCAAGCGCGTTTAATATTTATTAAAAATGAAAATAAACTGATTCACGAAAATTGACTTACAACAGATCACAGGTATATTGGCTAAGATGCCGAAAAAAAGCGGCTCCAACAAAAGTTGTTCATGAAAAAAATAAAAAGTCGAAACAAAAAGATGGGTGCCACTTTTTTGGAATTACTGGACTTGTTTCCTCTGTAGCACTGGAGGATATAAATTGTTAATTCAGAATGTTTGCTTCAAGTTCTCCAAAAGGTTCACGAAAAACATCGCAAGATAACGCTCGGGCTCACACTGATGCTCCAACAATGAGTATTTGAATTCCGCAAACATAGAAATAGTGGGTCGTTTGTTATATTCCTGATCTAAAACGATGTTTACGAAGAAACAGTTTATGCATTTAAAAATGAAATAAACTAACTATGATCAGAAGATTGGACATTTTTTTTTCAAGAATGGTTTATGAGAATGCAAAAATGCCTTGGAAAATACTTCAAAAAATTATAAGCTTGTTTTTTAAATTGTGTTTTACTTTACTAGGCTCGTATAATTAATTCTTTAACCGATTGTCCCTACTCTTTAATAGAGCAACTAGGAATGCTTATACACTCTTCCAACCGTTCTATGAAACAAATTATTTTATTTTATTCCTGTTAATCGACCAAACATAGAATTCATTATTTATCCAATATAATTTTGTAAACAACTACGTATATTTCAAAAAAATCTAACTATAAGCAACAGTTGTCTTTTTGAAATGTCTGCGCTTCATTCAATTTGTAAGCCAAATATTTTAAAAATTCTTTTTAATTTTTTCCAAGAAATTTTCTTTTGTCTCAGATTTCGATGAGACTTGGCATACGGTTAAAGTAAATTATTTCTAACTGTATCATTTAAAAAGTTGTTGGGATCTGGATAAAATTCGGTTTATATAATAGAGGCACATACTTTGATTTTCTTTTACTATACGGAGAATGGTCGCACTGCGCAGCTTTCTGAGTGCCTTTTAAAAGAAGATAGAAAACTTCGCCATTCTGAACCCTTATTACGTGTTGCCTACATCTTGGCGCAATATTTTTAATAGGTGCGTTTTAATCATCCGCTTCTGCTTTGGAATTGTCAGTTTTCTTGTTTTAAACTGACAGGTTAAAACGACTAAACCGACAATTCCGGAAGCAGAAGCGGATGATTAAAACGCACCTGATATTTTGCTTACTGCTATCAGTGTCAGTGAATATTATTTTTGAAGTCACAGTTTATTGCTAAAGAATCAGTTAGGTCACTCGGACCAGTTGAAAGTTCCAAAATAACATCCACTCCAGGGATACAAATTCAGGATGTTGTTTTATTATAGGCAGTTGTCATATATTGTATTATCCAGTTGCACAGTGTATAAACTGAAACATTGAGATCAAAAGTGCCGACGCAGAGTGAGCGATCTGATTCTTTAGCTGTAAACTGTGTCACAGGGTTCAAAATGGCCGCGCCCTATGTTGGGCGTGTCGGACCTCTCTCTTGCCTCGTATTCGCTCCGTGCGCGACAGCAGCGCCAATTCGTTTTGATACTAATGGACTATTTCTGCGTTCACTGACAAATGTAACTTTTAATAGAATTCGTAATTAAAAAATATATATGGTAGTTTTAATAAAAGTATATGGATTTGTAAAACAAGTAAAACATTAATTTATTATTATTATATATTTTTATCGCTTAAATTAAAGAAAATTATGTATAATCGATAAAAATGAATAATAAAATATAGGCAGGCAACAGTATTTACTGGAAATTGTATGAGAAGTTGCCTAAGTCTAATAAGTTTTCATTGAAGAATTACTCTAATCTGTCAAAATAAAAAAATTCCATTTAATAATAGGGTGAAGTTAAAATGTATAAAAAAAAGGGTTATTACTTATATTTTCATTTTTGTTCGAAAGAAAACATAGAATGAATGATTAAAACTGATTTCCCATCAGTAAGTTACAAAATTGCGTTCCAACCACATATAATAATCAAAGGCAGAAATCTTGAAATCTAGTCCTTGCTGAACCCACATAGCACACGGACGTCTTATGGACGTCTAAAAGACGTCCTTCAGGGACATAAAGGACGTCCGAGGGACGTCCTTTTTTGGTACCGGGACGTCAATCGGACGTCCTAATGTCCCGTTTCCGTCCATCTTTGGGACGTCCCTTGAGGACGTCCCTGGGACATCCCAAAAGGATGTCATAGGGACCTTTGCGGGACGTCCTAGGGACGTAAATCAGACGTCCGAGGGATGATATTTGATCATAATCCATAAAGGGCAATAATAACAAAAATGTTAACAATAAAAGAGCTTTATTTAACAACTTTTATCCAGAAAAAACTGCTAGAGTTAAACAGGAATGAATTAAATTTAACACTCCGCCATTAAGGTATTTTCTTTCCGCCAGCGACTATCGCCAATACACATCACTTATTCTCACCTCAACACAAAACACTCACTTCACTTTATAACCACTTTACCACCAACATCAAAAAAATAACAAATAACATTATATAACCTTCTTTTTTCTTCGTTAATCTAACTCACTTATATAAGTTAATTATTGAATGCCGAAAATTGTAGCTGTTGTTGTTCATTTGAAAATAAATGATAGGTTAGGTTTTCTGTCCTCATACTCTTGCAAAAACAAAACGTTGAATTTCAAGTTATCGATTCAAAGACCAATGATGCTAATACATAAAAAGTCCCATAGACGTCCCATTAACGTCCCGGACTCGGACCGAAACCTAAACGCTTTGTCGAAACGGGACCAAAATAGGACGTCCAGAGGACGTCCTTCGAAGGACGTCCTAGTGTTCACTGTAATCGGAAGTCCATTGGACGTCCGATTTAGGTCCGGGACCAACAAGGGACCAAATCAGGACGTCCATGGGACGTCCTGTGCTATCTGGGAATGAACATTTAAGAATAAGGGATATTAAAGAACATGGTAAAATGATAATTTATTGTTGATTTAAAACCTTTCAAGTTTCTGATGTCTACTATTTGCAGCATTACGGTTATTATTACAAAAATAAAGGTAATTTTTCATCTTATTGTATATCTATCCATTTATTTCTTTAATTTCCACTTTGCTACTGAAATTTTTTATATAAGTTTCACTGTTTTTTTTGCTAGTATTTGTTCAATTTTCAACACAGCAACTCCGGTTGCTTATTGTATTGTTTTTACCTACTTTTTTTTGAAAAAAAGTAAAATGTATACGTGTATTTGATATGCCAAAATTACAAAATATCGCCCTAAAATGCACGAATTATCCGCAGCTAGCGCTAGTATCGCTTTTGCTTCCCTTTCCATGACTTCGCACGGATCGAATAGTGAATAGAGGACATAAAGCTTTTAAAAAATCAAACTGTCGAATTCTTTATAGTACCCCAGCAAACATTTTGGTTTAATTTGACGTCGGGACTACCTAAAATATGTATAATAAATTTGGTCGCAAAATTAGATTCAACCACATTTAAGGAAAATTTACGTTATCTCGACATAAGTGGAGAATAAGACGACGTCGAAATTTGGTTTTATTGACCAAAATAGGTAAAATTACGCCTAGATCCACATTGTAGTAGCCTACTACGTTTGGTTAGTTAATACTTCTCTAGGGAAATTTGACGTCAGTATAACGTCAATTCGACGTTAATTTAACGAGCTTTAGGTAGAAACTACAAAGCTTTTCAGATGACGAATGACTTCAAGTGTACAAAAAGATAAATTTTATACTTATTTGGTATTTTTATCTATAGAAGTCGAAATATTGTAGGAAGTGACCAACACAACTAAAATATATACTTAATTCACAGCAAAGATTAAAAATAAATAAATGTCGGTAACAAAAATATATATGTTATTTAATTACGACGAATCAATAGGTTACGTTTGTTAAAATTAATGCGAAGGAAATTTTGTCGTGCATGTTACCAGTTCTACTTTGAAAAATAACCATGCCCTTCCAAAATATTCTTTAATAAGAAAAAATATAAAAAGAAATATTAGGATGTAAAAAAATTGTAATAATAATATTAACTAAAACTATCTTACATTTGTTGTGTATCACTTTAGAAAATCAATAATGTTTTTTTTTGTAATTGTCATCCGTTCTTTTTTAGTTAAATTAATTTAAAAAAATTTAAATTTGGAATCGTACTTCAATTATGTTAAGAAAATATGGCGTATTGTGCTAATTCGACTTAAAAGTTAATACGACTATGGAAATCTACGTATTTTACAAATAGCTTTTGACTAAGTTGAATTACCTTAAAGATAACGACATATTAGTTAACTTTACCTATTTAAAGAATTAATAACTTGTAAGTTTTATCAAAAATTTACCTGTAGGTAAATGTAACATATTTAGGTCACCCAATTTTTGGAAATGCTACCTATTAGTAAATTTCAGCTATATTAAGTGTAAATTTTTATTTAACGTGTGTTGACAAATCAATTTACTGGATACTGGAATAATTTGTTTATTTTTCACGTTATACTGCACTTGAGATTTAAAACGCCTGACTTTACGAAAAAAATCGAAAGTGTATTATTTATTACTTTTTGCATTTATTTATAGCTCTATCTATACGACAAGAGAATTAAGTTTACCATTGTAACGGTTTTTTAAAATGGCCGAAATTCTTAAGAATAATGACGAAGATAATAAGTGAACAACCTAATTGTTAAAATTACCTAAATAGTATAATTTTTACAAATAGGTTATGTATGGCAGGTTTAAAATTGGTGGTTTATAGTCGAAATTACTTTGTAGTAGATTTTTCAGGTATTTGCTACAATAAAGTTAATATTTATTTATTCATGATGACTTTTAGGTCAACTAAATGAGTAATCGACTATTTGGTTGAAATTAAGTAGAAAAACAAGGTTTAATTTTTCTACAATATAGGTATAAAGTTACGAAAAATGTTCAACCAAATCTACCTAGTAGGATATTCTACTATAAAGACGATGTTACCTAATTATGATACCTAATTTTACTTTAATGAAAATTTACCTTTGAGGTAATGTTTGGTTATTTTTGTTAGTAGTTTTACCCTTTCTGATTTGGTTAAAGTTACTTTTAAGCAGATATCTGTACGAGGTAGATTTCTTGGCATAATTTACGTAAATTTATACATAAATTAGAACCATTTGGTAAATTTAAAGTACAGGTATATTTTTCTAGTCAAGTTTACGTAATAATTATCTCAATAAGTAGATTTGACTTTTAACAAGTCGAGTTATACCTAATAATATCGAAAATGTTTGCCGAGTTGTAGTCACCAATTTTGAAAGAGTCTATCATTTTAAGCAACAGACGTCTTTTTTGAAATGTCTGCTTGATTCTATTCGCCTACCAAATCGGAGACCTTTTTAATATTTTTAAAATTCTTCAAAGATATGGCCAGTCGTATTTTAAGTTTATAATTTTTGCGATAATTACATTTTAAAATTTTTAGGGTTTTTAAATAAGAGAGGTTTAATGTTCAGTATATATTCATATACATATATTATAAAAATAAAATTATCACAATTCACACATTAAGCCTAGAGAGAGTGTCAAATAAAGTCACAAAAATAACTCCTATATACTATATAGGCTTTTATATACAAATAAATTTATAATTCAGGTAGGTTATTATTACTTAAATGCTCTAAAAATTAAAATATGCGATAGAACGAAGTCGTGGTAGTATTTAATAATTAAAATGAGTAGGTATTCAATTTATTTGAAAATCGCTGCTTTCTCGAGAAAATGTTGTTTTCGTACAGCTTTTTCTTCTTCAATACGTTTCCTTTCTTCTTGCTCTTGACGAATCTCATCTTCAAACTTGCCTTTTTTCGCTAATTCCCCGATCTGTAAAACAAAAGAACAAATATGATTTCCAAGTAATTGTTCCAATGCATTATTAATTATTACTAAGTGTAATATGATTTTGAAATCATTTTTTTTTTCATTGGTGTCTTTGGCTTCGACAACTTAGGTCATTAGCTTCGTGTTCTATGTAGGTTACGGATTGTATTAGTAGTTTAATACTTTCATGAAGAAAACCCATTTTTAATTTCCTTATTCGGAGCATCTGGGGGGGGGGGGGGTTAATTTGCAGAGGTTATATGCCTCTATAATGAGTCTAAAGTCTATTCAAATTTAATTTACGCCTGATGTAAACAGAAGCAGGTGGACGCTAAAATTGAGCAGGGCCGTATTTTACTTTTCCGTCTTGCAAAAATGTAAAATAAAAGAGTAATTGTGAAATTATTTTTTTATTACGATAAAAACATATTTTGTAAACTAAAACTATAAAATAAATGCCATACACGGTCTCCCAGACTTTAGTGACATTTCTGGACGAAGATAGGTGAGCGACATAAACTGCGTTAACCTGCAATACAAATTAATAAATGTATTTGACTTTAAAAGAGATGTTTGCATTATATTTAGTTCATTACATATGTCTACTGTGATACAGAGCATTAAAACAATCATATTATAAAATTATATTATACAGGGTGTCCAAATAATTGCAAATTCTTTAATAGTTAATATATATCTACTAAAAGCATTAAAAAACTTTAAATATAAGAGGTATTTGGTATTTGATTTAAAATTGTGCATCTTAAAAAGAAACCTTTTGTATTTTTGACAACTTTTGTTCTTTATTGTTCTTGTTCTACTAGTATTTAGATTAGACACCTTGTACCCTGTATTATAGCAATCTTCCTTACTTAACTTAGCACTATTCTGAATCGGATAAATTAGTTAGACTTGAAGGGCTATCTTCATTAATCAAAATTACAAGTGGTTCTACCTGAACCTCTATAATATTATCCAACTACCACATTTTTACTTCAACTTTTTGGTGAACATGGTCGATCACTTTTTCCATTTTTCTGAAGAAACTAATAATATTACTTCTTCAAAAAGAGTTTTAATGTCTCCAGATTTAAATGTTGAGTTTTTATCTGCTACGTATTGTTTAACGTCAACCTAGATTAATTCAATAGGGTTAAGTTCACAATGATACGGAGACAGGTGAAGTATTATGTTGTTTTGCTGCTTAGCCATTTCATCTATTACATACCTATCATAATGTTTATGTTGCTTACCAAGTTTTAGAAGTTGGATCTTAAGCATTTGGTAGTCGAATTCAATTTTTTTCCCTTATAGCCATTTTTAAATATTACCTTTTTTAGACATCGTTGTAGGTATTTTTTCCAGCTTTATCGAATAATAATGCAGTTATCTTCTAATTTTGGTAGAGTGTTTGAAAACCACTCTATGAACGATTCTCCACACATTTCTTCATGGTAGTCACCGGATTTTTCAACTCAAATACATAAAGTGCATTAGAGACAAGGCCTTCTTCACTTCCAATATGGCATATAATGAGTTGTTTTTACGCACATACCTGATGGGTTTTTAAAACCAGTTAAAAGTTCATCCAAAAAGGCTTGTCTGGATGAAAAAACCGACATATCGAAACAAACTTTTGATTTGGTGTGGTCTGCGTTAATCCAAGTCTCATCAAGATAATATATTTTTGCTTTTCTTCTCTGTACCGGTTTATTTTTTGTGGCGTAGGACGAAACAATTTCATTTTTGTCTAAAAGCAAACTATGTTTTCCTCGAGTTTTAAATTTAAAATTAAGGGTTTTGAAAAGCTTGTAAAATGTAGCTCGCTTAAAAGTAGACAAATATGGATCATCGTTGACTTCTAATAAAACCTTATCGATTGTTGGAAGTTAATTTCTAAAGAAAAATTGATGTACTTTGCGCCTTATTGCATTTTTATCAAAATCATCCACAGAGCCACTAATTTGTTTATAACGTAGCTTTCTTTTTGGTTCAGAAAATTTATGAATCTGCCTATACTCCTTCATAACATTAAAAACGGTTTTAGCGCACATCCCTGTTTTATCAGCAACTCTCCTTTCAACATCATGTACCAACATATCAGGGTTCTATAAAATTTAATGCTTATAAATATGTATTAAGAACCATTTAGTACGGATGACCAAATGTCCCTTTTTCAGTCGCTTTTTAGAAAGAGTAAAAACATTTTTCTGGACTTCATCTGCTATATCTGTGGAGGAGATAGTGTCACGCAGCAGTTACAAAATATGTCCATAAAATAGAGTAAAAAATGTTCAAACTAACAACAACCACAGAAACAAAAAAAATAAATAACACAATATATGTATATCTAAACTATAATATAATGAATTATAATCAATCAAACATACAAAATGTCCAAACTAGCCAACACGGTGAATGCTACCAAAACGCCGTTTATAATTATCCAAATTGAACTAAATGACAAAAAATATTTTCGCGTCGTCTAAATGACTAACGACCGATTAACCAATAGAAGCGCAAAAAAAATGTTACGTGAGCTGTTGCTGGATGGGAGAGATTGTTTTGACGCGGCGTAAATGAAATCTGAATAGACTTTAGTGCCTAAATTATTTCCGGAATTTTTTTCGAACTCACGAATATTTTGAAAATTGGTTCAAAAAATTTGAAAATTCGAAAACAAATATGAAAAATCGCCCTACTAATTATTATCAGAGCCCCAAAGTTGAAAACAAATACTTGCAGATTTGAAAAAGCCCGTCTTAGCCGGGATTCGAACCCAGACTTTGTTCTGTACACAAATGCCCTACCTCTAGACCAGCTGTAATCAACCTTTTTTTCTTTTGGGCCACATAAATCTGTTTGTTATGCTACAATATTTTTGGGTGATAACTAAAGTTGCCACCTTTTTGAAATGTAAATAAGAACAATGAATGACGATAGGGATACGCTTTAAATATTTTTCTAAAAAAAGTCCTCATATTGTTTTAGTTTACATATTTTGTTTTAGTTGTTTTAATAAACTTTGAAAACTCGCAAGGATAATTTGTTTAAAGGACTGTAGGTCAACCATTTCAAGTCCTAATAATAGTGTTTGGAGTTGCACAAAAAAGCTTGGAGGGCCGTACAAAAAAGCTTGGAGCTCCGCACAAAACAGCTTGGAGGGCCCCAGATTGAGTATGGCTGCTCTAGACCATCACGGCACTGACTGTGGAGATTCCTAGCCGGTAGTTTGATGTGAAAATTATCCCGATATACCTAATTCTCTATAATTTTTGTTCTATGGATAATTTCTCTAAAATAGACCTTAATGGAAAAAATTTGAGTAAAAAGGTAAAATTTTTATTTTTTAGTATTTTCGTTGGCAATGAATATATAAAAAATATTTTGAGTAAGATGTTTGTGTAAAATGTACGTATTTAGTTTATCATCTAAACATTTACAGGGGTTGTACAGAATAACCGGAAAAAGCCTATAATAACTTCAGGTAAGACAAGATAGGAAGTCGTTCAATATAAGTGAATTATATGTATAGCTTTGATTTGTAGTCTGAAAACACTTAATTTTATGTAATACAAGATCAATGGAAGGACCGGCAGAGCTTGCTTACTTATAGTAAATGTAACAAAAAAATTACCTTGGCTTCAAAAAATTCTTTAGCTCCATTAACTCCAACTTTGTCAACATCTATCTCGGTCAATTTAGCTAGCTGTGCCAATCCGGATTCTTCGTCGAGTTCTCCAGCGCGGGCTTTGCGGAACACCAACATGAACTCGTGGAAGGAGAGGCGACCGTCATCATCTTCGTCCACTTCCTTGATCATCGCCTTGAGGCCGAGGTGGGTTTGAGGGGCGCCTAACACTTCCATCATTCTCTTTAATTCGTCTATGCTTAGGTAACCATCTTTGTTTGTATTGAATCTGTAAAGAAAAAAAAATATAGAAATGAATTGAATGTCTTATTCATGTCGAAAGTGATTATCATAAAATGCGGATCATCTTGAATGTTTTTTTTTTCCAATTTTACTGTTTAGACCAGATTTAAAGACAAAGTATTATATTGCCTTTTACCCACTACCTACCTCCCTCGCACGTCACACATACGTCAGCCCTACTTGAGTCAGCCTTGAAGAAAGACAAAGGTTAAGCTCACCTCGCCTTTAACCTGACCTCGGTTGCCAGGCATTCTTCTTATTATTCTCTGATTAAATATAAGACGATTAGACAAAACATGCTCCGGTAAAATGTTACTAGTTTCCGAAATACAGTTAATGTTAAAAATTCAAAAATTATTAATGGCTATAATTTTTTTATTACTCAGTAAAATTTTACTAAATCTGGCAAACGTTTCTGGTGTCATTAGATAAGCCTATGAGCAAAAAAATCAGTCAAATAAACTTTGCCAGTAGCATACGGCAAGGGTAAGTAACACCTTTAGCCGTTCTAAATTTTACATCACTGTCCAAAAACTTATTTGGATTATAATTTTAATGTTTTTACATTAATTATGTACTTTTGTTGGAAACTTGTAAAGTGATTGGTTTTCAAAATATTCGCATACAAAGGTGGATGCTCATTTTTAATTTATTTTAAATTTCTGAAATTTTGAAGTTTTCAACAAGAGTACATGATTTATTTAAGAAAAAATTTTAAATTATATAAATTTAGAGAGGAAGAAGGTGTTACCCATACCATACACCACTGGCAAAGTTTATTTCACTTATTTTTTGCTGATAGGTGTATTTTATGAATTCAAAAGGTTTACCGAATTTATTAAAATTATATTGAGTAATATAAAAATTATAGCTATTACATTTTTGGTAATTCAACTTTAACACCTTGTATTTCGGAAAAGAGTTTTACCTAAGCACGTATCGTTTAATCGTCTTATTTTTTAATCATAGAGTATACCTACAGTTGTGTTCTATATTTCATTCTTAAATAAACACCTTGTATATAACGGGTGTAACAAAAATGCGCTAGTTCAGTGATGATGTAATTATGGTTCCACTGACAATTAAAGTGACAGTAGATTATTTGAGTGCGTTTTGTTCGTTTTGTTTACCTAAATTATATCGTTTTTTTCACTTTTATAAATATATTCCTAAAGTAAGTAGATAGCATGTATCAAATATACAATCGTTTAGTTATCAATTACATACCTTTAAACTATTTTTTATGACCTGGAAGCAATATTTTGAAATAAAATAAAAACAGTAAAAACGTATATGTCAAATTTATTGATGTTTTTGTTAAAAGTTTGGTTAGAATTAAATGACAGTGGAACCAAAATGACATCACACTGAACTAGCGCATTGTACAGTAAATTTAACCACAGTTTCTAGGGTCAAAAATAAGTCGATTTAAGCTAACTTGCTTACAAAAAAATGAATAGTAATTTTATGCTCTTACTCGTCTACGGCTTAAAATATTTTTATGAAAATGTACACGATTTTATTTACTATCTTACAACTTAATTTAGAATTTCATTTACAATTTTATTTACAATTTCATTTACAACTTCATTTACAACTTCATTTACAACTTCATTTACAACTTCATTTACAACTTCAATTTCAAATTTTCTTCTCATAAAATGAAGTCGTTCTAACCCCACGTCCTTGTTGGTCTATAGGGCTTTGTGAATCACTAGTTAGTACTATTTTGAAAATATAATTTATGAAGCTGATGTTTTCTGCTGACTTATGGCAATCCTTCACGATTTTGTAACCCCAAAATAATAACAATTACATTTATTGTTGAAAAATTTTTATTTGTGTATTACCAATTTTCATGCACGTATTTTTTCCGTCCTTTGGACGTTGATTTTGTAACCCTGTTTTCTGGACAAAAACGGATTAGTCACTTTTTAAATTTATCTACGTGTATCTAATTGCTAATTAAACAATCAATAAATAAACTATTATTGTCATTATCTATTTAGTTGTTAATGAATTAGCTCTGAACGTGACGTTAGCCAGGTAGATACAAAACGATTCTTAAAATTACTATTACACGTAAAACCATAATAAATGTGGGTCATAAATTTATCTTCTTAATAATCACATCAGATAATTTTATTTGTTTTTTGTTGCCCTCTCCAATTCTTTATGGCCCACGTCACTGTTCAATACGCGAATCTGCTTTCATTTTCCGAGATTGCCACGTCTAACGTTCCAATGGACAATCAAGTGATTTATTATAAAGAAAGCCTGTTTAACTTAAATCGAATTTTTATACAATCTTCTACTCATACAAAAATTCTAGTCAATAATTGGACAAGAAAATCAATAAAAAAATCAAAAATGAACAACAGATAGGTCTAGAATGGCGATATATTTTACAGCTGTTATAACTTAATTGTTTAACATACAATAGTTATGAATATTTAAAAAAATATTTCCCAATAAGAAAATTCAATTTTTACATTCATCATAACATAATAATGTTCCAATATCTGTTTATCATTTTTATATTGTGTTAAATTGAATATAAATATATTAATATTTTTCATTACAAAATTTTCTTTGTTGGTAAAAATGTGAAGGAACAGTTATAAAAGAGGTATAGAACTCTTGAACATTAATAACTTCAATAGTAACTCTAAAACAATGTCATTTACTTATTTGTTACTAATACGAAAGAACAGCAATAAATTTTATTAAGCTATTGCACTCCGACCGGCACAGCGGTGCGGCTTTAAACAATATTAACTTCTCATTTATTCAATAAAAGAAAATCGAAAAATCGAAAAATCGAAAAATCCAAAAATCGAAAAATCCAAAAATCGAAAAATCGAAAAATCGAAAAATCGAAAAATCGGAAAATCGAAAAGCCGAAAAATCGAAAAACGGAAAAATCTAAATATCGAAAAATCCGAAAAATCAAAAAAGAAATTCCGTGACGAAAATAAACCTAACACCCCCCACTCCGACTGGTACAGCGGTGCGGCGTTGAAGGCCGTGCATCGTCTAACTTCGTTTCAGTTCGGCAGACTTCGGCACGGTGTTTATGTGCGTGCGGCGACTAGACGTATGCGTGTAGACTAGCTGCTAACTGATCATAACTGAATCAATCTCTTTTAGACACAATTTCGGAAAAATTGAATTTGAAAATGAATAATGATCCACAAAAATCCACAACAAAATATGGGACCACCATTGACGCGGTATTTTCCAGATATTTAGAAGATATCAAGTCTCAAACTTATGTTTCTTATTTCAGTTACCATAAACCTATAGTTTCAATAATAAAAATTTCTGAATAACCTACATATATTGTAAAATAATAAAAATATTTTAAACAATATTAACTTCTCATTTATTCAATAAAAGAAAATCGAAAAATCGTAAAATCGTAAAATCGTAAAATCGTAAAATCGAAAAACCGAAAAATGGAAAAATCTAAAAATCGAAATATCGAAAAAAATCTAAAAATCTAAAAATTGTAAAATCGAAATATCGAAAAATCGAAAAAATCTAAAAATCGAAAAATTGTAAAATCGAAAAATCAAAAATCGAAAAATCGAAAAAAAAAAAAAAAATCGAAAAATCCGAAAAATCGAAAAATCAAAAAAGAAATTCCGTTACGAAAATAAACCTAACACCCCCCACTCCGACTGGCACAGTAGTGCGGCGTTGAAAGCCGTGCATCGTCTAACGTCGTTTCAGTTCGGCAGACATCGGCACGGTGTTTGTGTGCGTGCGGCGACTAGACGTATGCGTGTAGACTAGCTGATAACTGATCATAACTGAATCTATCTCTTTTAGACACAATTTCGGAAAAATTGAATTTGAAAATGAATAATGATCCACAAAAATCCACAACAAAATATGGGACCACCATTGACGCGGTATTTTCCAGATATTTAGAAGATATCAAGTCTCAAACTTATGTTTCTTATTTCAGTTACCATAAACCTATAGTTTCAATAATAAAAATTTCTGAATAACCTACATGTTGGGAATTGAGTATTACTGACTCAAGTTACTGGTACTCCGTATTGTTGATGTACTTTATTTTCGTTTTATGTTACCTTGGTTTAAAAAGAATTATGACTTATATAATTGAATTGACATTAATAATTTTGTGAATTGTCTATATATTTTTATAATGAATAAATATAAGTTCTCCTCAACTGTCCCCTCATTTTTTGACGTTCTCTGTCCACCTGGTAGGTGTACAAGCGCAACACTACATGTATTGTAAAATAATAAAAATATTTTAAACAATATTAACTTCTCATTTATTCAATAAAAGAAAATCGAAAAATCAGAAAATAGAAAAATCTAAAAATCTAAAAATTTAAAAATCTAAAAATCTAAAATTCTAAAATTCTAAAAATCTAAAAATCTAAAAATCTAAAAATCTAAAAATCTAAAAATCTAAAAATCTAAAAATCTAAAATTCTAAAAAAATATAAAAATCTAAAAATCTAAAAATCTAAAAATCTAAAAATCTAAAAATCTAAAATCTAAAAATCCAAAAATCTAAAAATCTAAAAAAATCTAAAAAATTTAAAAATCTAAAAATCTAAAAATCTAAGAATCTAAAAATCGAAAAACCGAAAAATCGAAAATCTAAATATCGAAAAATCGAAAAAATCTAAAAATTGTAAAATCGAAATATCGAAAAATCGAAAAAAATCTAAAAATCGAAAAATTGCAAAATCGAAAAATCAAAAAATCGAAAAATCGAAGAAAAATCGCAAAACCGAAATATCGAAAAATCCGAAAAATCAAAAAAGAAATTCCGTTACGAAAATAAACCTAACACCCCCCACTCCGACTGGCACGGCGGTGTGGCGTCTAACGTCGCTTCAGTTCGGCAGACATCGGCACGGTGTTTGTGTGCGTGCGACGACTAGACGTATGTGTGTAGACTAGATGCTAACTGCTCATAACTGATTCTATCTCTTTTAGACACAATTTCGGAAAAATTGAATTTGAAAATGAATAATGATCCAAAAAAATCCACAACAAAATATGGGACCACCATTCACGCGGTATTTTCCAGATATATAGAAGTTTCTTATTTTTTTATGAACTCTAAGAATACCTACCTATTTAAAAAAATAGGGTTCCAATTTGAAAAAAAAATCCACCTCGATATGGCCATATTATGGTCAGCTATAAAAAAATTAATTTAGCCAAAATGTTACCCCTAAAAAACTATAAAACTTTTGTCCGATACTTTTTTTTATAAAATGCATATTTTTGGCGATATTTAACTGTAAAACTTTAATTTAAACACCCAGTATAATCATCAACATACGTTCTTTTATCACAAAACACTAAATTATAATACCAACTTACTAGAAATCATCGTTCAGATTTGGTAACTAGAAACAACGTAACGACTTTGTTATTGAATAGAGTTACAAAAATTATCGTTATAAAAGTCGTTGGTTGAACTGTCGTTAGCTTAACGATGTCGTCCATAAACGATAAATTACTCAATAGGGCCCTAAGTTATGACCATCTAATTTAATGTATTATTTTATAAATAATAAATGTTTACCAAAGATTAAAATATAACAAAAATTGATATTTTTAATTTTTTTGCTGACGCACCCAAAAATATTTACCCAATTATTTTTAAAATACTATCGTTGTAAAAATATTACAAAAAATCACCACTTCCGCTTACATTGGAAGCACATCGACAACGTCGCATTAACGATGCGCGATCTCAGTCTCGCATACACATGACATGACTTTTACACTAACCTCAACCTCTCCAAATCTGACAGTTTACAGCTGATCATACGTGTACAATAATTGTAGGTCGATCAAAAAATGTATAGAAAGATACAACAGAAATGAGTTACAGTATCCCATTTACCGGCACACCGTTAATAAATTCAGACGAATATTTATCGCGATGGTCATAAATAATGTTTACACAAAGTTTATCGATATTTTTAAGTATATTGGTGTTCAACCAGTGTTTGGCTTATTTCAATGTTGACAAACAAGATCACTGTTTTTGCCAATTATCCGGGGCAATCGATGAATGTTCATGTAATATCGATACAGTTGATTATTTTAATAATGTTAAAATTTACCCCAGGTTGAAAAGTTTGCTGTTGAAGGATTATTTTAGATTTTACAAGGTAAGTGGTCTCAGTTCTAGAAAACTAAATAACTGTTAATTTTCTTGATTTGTCAATGAGTATATACTCATTGAAGTCAAGTATCTATTTTCTGATGTCATAAAACTAGTAAATGTGTTATAAATTCTACAAATACAAAATGAAGCCAAAAACCAATATTTTATCTAATTTTAGATGTTTCTGACTAAAATTATTATAAGTTTGTGTCATAGATATAAGCACAGGAGAAAGTGACAAGTCAACATATAAAAGCTTCTTCTAAAATTGAACATTTTACCAATTATGTATTCAAGAAATAAGTTTTAGGTAACTAATTTCAAGTAGTTATCATGCCACAGATTTAATGTAATAAGTAATATCCAGGTAATAATACTGGTTTTACCCATTGATAAATATGCTTAAAGTATTAAGAATAATATTTTACAACAATTTCTCTAATAACATAAGATTATTATTATGTTTTCCATCTGAATACAAGTTGATAATTTTTTAAATATTTTAATTCCTATAATTTTCCAAATCACTTTTATGTAAAAAAAATTATCTATTTAATTGTTTTTAAAAATATAGCAGTTGTTCTTATTTCATATACAGTATTTTGGAATATTACTCAATTTTAATTATTCTACTGATGGTGGGAAAACGTACATAATTGAGTTATTTTTCTGTGTATATTACTTATACAGGGACATAAGTAATCAATGGAGTATTGAAAATAGAAAGGGAAAAGGCAGTATATGTTATGTGAATACATTTTAAAAATAATTAAGAAAATGTTGGGAAAAGCAACATTTATCAGTTTTCGGACACCCTGGACAAATTGCCAGACACTGTTGAACCTTTTTTCGGACAGGTGGCCGTAAAAGTCGTATTTTTCGACCATCGTCATATTACGTTTATTAGCTGGAAATTTATCAAAAGCATTTAAAAAAATTATTTCTTGGAAAACTGAGAAAAATTGATTTGAGTTACAGTGTGGTTAACATTCTCCGGGCATCTCTGCTAGTCCATTGTAGTATTTTTTCATTAATAATAATAATTTGACTGAGCTTGTTTGGGAAAGGGACGGCTATTATTATTTGCCATGGTGCTCTGGTGCAACTTTAAGATGATTGATGGTGCCATATTTGACTTACAGGTGAGGGAAACCTTATCCACCATGATCGAAACGGTAACATATGACGATTTATTGGTGTCATACTCGTAGACTATAACACACTGGTTGGGGAATATGCAAATTATTAGGAAGTTAAGCATATAATATATATAGGGCTATTGTATATTAATCTGTCAAGTAAAACTACATGTAACACTCAGATGTGAAAAGATTGGCCCTAAGTACGATATTTATGCCTAAAAATGTAACTTTATAGGTCTAGTATCCATAGAAAACTAAATTATCTATAAAAAATTAATATTAGAATATCTACTTCCTATTTTTCAGAAACTAGTCCACTACAATTTTTGTAATGTCAGGTCTTAACACAAGCACTTGGTGCAGTTGTCATTTTTTAATTATTTAACTGCTTCTCCTAAGATAATATGGTGCTAAAAATGTGTGAGTGGAAGGGGGATCATATAAACAAAGTATAAATCAATCATATAAGCGCAAAGGTGATAAAAGTTTCTTATTTTAAAGGATTTTTATTCAAAATTGTACTGTCTAGCTAACCGGTTCGACCACCCTACTGAGTCATGCTTATCTCATTGTTGGTAAATTGAAATATTAGCAAATCAGTTTTTCTTTATATGTTTATCACTCTATAGGTACCTAATTAATTAAATAGTGAAAATTACTTCCAGCAAATGTAGATAGATTATTTTCACCTAGGGCAGCCATCCGTTCAGTTTTCCCTGGATTTGACCTAGTTTGTAGGGTGTCTGAGCGGGTTTCAAAAAAAAGGTTCGAGTGAAACCTAGAGAAAACCCAGACACTTATTGTGTCATAGGGAAACTCGATCATATTAATGATAAGTGATAAGCAATAAATTGATGTGTGTGGCTAAAATACCCGACAACCTGATACCCCCCTCACCCTTTTTATGCCGATTTTGCCAAATAGTAGCAAAAAAGCTGTTTAAATTAATAAAAAAATAAAAATATTGTTTATTTTTGTCAATTTAATACACATCTTATACTATCTTAGCCCTATGTTTGGCCACCTTCTACCAAAGTGATATTTTCCATAGTTTCTACCTGAAAAAATTAAAAACTCTTCCTTTCAATTATAGAGCTATATTAAAAATTACTTTCATTCACAATAAATGCATATATCTACAGCGTTACGAGTACTATACACTCAACACTCATATTGAAAGGATACCACAAAAGACAAAAGAGTGTAAAAAAACCCTATTTTAAATGTTCCTTGGGATGTTATGCTGTGGTGTACTGGGATCTAAAATATTTATTGTGTCCCCTTCTGCAGCAAATGCTTCAATGAGTTTTGCACCATCTTTGGTCTGTGATTTATTTCGAAAGTGAAAATATATTCTGGTTTATATGGAGAATGATTCAATATATTATTGTTTTATCTTTGTTTAATATTAGACTATTTTTATGACGCCAATTATAGTACTTATATTTCAAATAGACAAGACACTTTTGTAGTTTGTCCAAAAGCAGTGATGCTGTTCTCATCTGCCTACATGATAAAGAAAGAATGCCATAAATGACTTTATGAAACACATTCTTTATACTATTTTTATCTATTTTGGGCCATGTGTCCCCTTTAAAATGATTTTTTTTTCTATTTTTGTCTTTTACAACCCTATTAGACTAATAACATAGAGACGCAAAATAGAAAACTTGATTATTATCATTATGCAGGAGTACCTGAATGCTCAGCTTTATTTAATATAAAAAAAAATCAACAAGTCCAAAAATTATCAATCAACATAAATATAAATTCATGACTGAATTGATTAAAACAATGTTTAATATATTTTTATATGTTCTACTCATAAACCGAATCGATAACGACAAAAATTTTATTCAATTTACGTCACAATAAATAATCCAATTATTATAATATCAATCTCAATAAAAAATAAAAACAACATCAGTAAATTTTACCTGTTCCACGAGATGTCCAGATACAATGTACATTTGTTCATTATTATTTTGATACACTATTCATGTGTAGATAACAAAACACTTGAGTACTTCTGTGAATCTGGTAAAATCGAGGACTGTACTAGTAACATTGAAACTGTATCTTATTTTAATGTCAAAATATATCCTAGGGTTAAAAGTTTATTAATGAATAATTACTTCAAATACTTCAAGGTAAATTACAATTAATAGTATAGTATTGAAAGAACTTTTTTAAATACAGTATGTACAGAGAAAGAATGGTTTAATATTAGCATTTCGAATTTTCTAATTAAAAGCTAATCAACTTTGTAACTTATAATGATTTAGCTTATTTTATATTCCCAATTTCCAATGTTTGTGTAAAAGTTGATTAATTCAAATTATTTATTTTGTTCTTTAATGGTATTTTTCGTTATTTTCTATTTGTTATATACCTCAATGTCCTTCTATTGTTTTTTTTTTTAAGTTCACATTTTTCGGACAGTAAACAATTCAGAAGTGATTTAAATTTCTACATCCACCACAGTTTTGTTTTTAAATATTTTTATATTATTTTTTTATTTTAAGCAACGTCAGGTTATTATTTTGTTGAACACTATAATCGAATTTAATCAATGGAAATAGGGTGGTGTTGTTTCTTAAAATATGATTACTTATAGCATAATTTTTTTATTAATATTGTTAGCTGCGGCTATGTAAAACAAAAATAAATTAAAAGAGTAAGTTTATTAGTTTTTCTGAACGTAAATTAAACAAACATTTCAAACTTTTTTTTTAGGTAAATTTGAAAAGACCATGCCCATTTTGGATAGACGATAGCAAATGTGCAATGAAAGATTGTCACATAAAGCCCTGTCCCCCAGAAGATATACCTGATGGGCTCAAAGGTACTGAAAAACAGAAGCGACCACCTGCTGCAGGACCCCACCCCAGTAAAAAATATTCCAAGCAAGCTAATGAAGACTGTACAGAACATCACGAGTTAGGTAAATATTTCTTGGCCCAGAGCCTTACAAAAACCAATATTAAACAATATGTACAAAAATTGATATTTAAAAGAAATTCACCAATAGTGAGCTTACTACAAGACATATAGGTTGAGTAATAGTACATTAGCTTTTATCAGTGCATTCTCGACATTTCTGATAAATTACATAATCCCAAAATATTGTTTTTTTGATAAATTGATACAGCTGTAACTTTGATTAAATTTTTTGGTTTGAAAGGCAAATTAAATCCTCAATTGAATAACCAGATAAATATTTAATCAACATTAAATGGGTAATTAATTTGTCCAAAATATATTTTTTTTTATAGCTATCAGTTGAGTGGTTTATAGATTAAAAACACTGTTTATTTACTCGTATTACAGATTATTTGAATAAAACGATTTCCGAGAAACTCCAAAAGGAACTTCAACTTTGGGAAGCTTATGATGATGCCACAGACAATTTTTGTGACATAGATGAGAGTGATGAAGAAGCAGAGTATGTTGATTTGTTGCTAAATCCCGAAAGATTTACAGGGTAAGTACAAATATTATATTCTCCAGAATATACAAAAAAAAAAATTCTATTATAGTTTAAACTAACGTTATTTCAATGTTAAGGCAAGTTTTATCAATATTTTAAAACAATAAGTTATTTCCTAATATATTTAAAGCCTAATTAAAAATATGTTGTTTACGTCATTAAACTTAAATTATAGAACGCTAATGACACTAGTAATTTCTATTTATTGATAAACTATTAAGTGTTCTCAGTTAAGTAAATTAATACTGAATATTTTAGTACTCCAGTGTTAAGAAATAAAATTCAAAACGCCCTTGTATCAAGTTTCTTGGAGGTTAATTTCATTGACATTTACATGAATTACTTATAATGAAATTGTTAGAAATAAACAAATTTATGAATGTTTACTGAAGAAGAATAATTGATTTAAATTGCTAAAGATATACATGTTTAGGTATTCAGGTGAATCAGCCCATCGAGTGTGGAAAAGCATCTACTTAGAAAACTGCTTTAGACCAAAAACATCCTTCAGTTTCAATCCGTACATCCAAAGCAACAAACTACAGGAACTCTGTCTAGAAGAAAGGGTTTTCTATAGGTCAATATCCGGTCTGCACGCCAGTATAAATACACATCTATGTGCGGATTACTTAATAACTAAGGATAATAGTTTAGGTTTAGGAAGGGCTAAATGGGGTGCGAATCTAGACGAATTTCAGAAGAGATTTTCCCCAGAAAATACGAACGGTGAAGGCCCCAATTGGTTAAGAAACCTTTATTTTATTTATTTAATAGAATTACGGGCTCTGGTTAAAGCAGCTCCATATTTGGAAAGCGAGGAATTTTATACAGGTAATTGAAACGCTTTGGTATTAAGAAACTTTCAAAAAATATATAATATAAATATATATGCATTTAAAATATGTTATAATGTAGGAAACTAAATGAAGAAAAACTGCTTTGTACCAAATTAATTAAATTCAGGGAATGTCTTGTCTGAAAAAACATTTAATATTTACGCCCAGAGACTTGAACCTGGAAAAATTGTGAATATCATAACCTCAGAAAACTCACAACTGATAACTCATACAAGTATAACTTTCTCGAAAATATTCAGAACTCTTCTGAAATCATTCTTTTCTCCCTCCATTTCCCTTATATGAGTAAAAATGATGGAAGCGACTTATCGAGTGCAATAATCACCAACGTTTTTATATATCAAAGTAACAACAAAACATTTTAACGTTTAAATGTTCGACTTTCTTTTTTAATTTTAATTATCTGGTTATTATTTAAAGAGACAAAAATTTGCTAATATTTTTGTTTATTTTGTCGTATTTTCAATATATTCCACTTTATTTTCATAGGATAATTCCCCCTTGTCTCAATTTTTTCTCGTTTATTAGAATTTGTAATAATTAGGTTAGGTTTCAATAATGTTGTTCATTTAAACAATAGTAACTCAGTACAAAATTATTTTGTAATAATTATAATTTTTTAGGTAACGAATCCAATGATTGGGACACCAAAATGGCCATCAAAGATCTACTGAGCATCATAAAATCGTTCCCTGATCACTTTGATGAAACTACCATGTTCAGAAACTCAGAACAAGCTCAGAAACTGAAATATGAGTTCAAGCAACACTTTCGAAACATAACAAGGATCATGGACTGTGTAGGATGCGATAAATGTCGTTTATGGGGAAAATTACAAACGCAAGGTTTAGGAACCGCCTTAAAAATACTATTTAGCGGCAAATTCGATTCGATGACTTATAATAGATCGTTAGATTCTCACAATAAAAAGGAATTTCAACTCCAAAGAAATGAAATAGTCTCTTTAATTAACGCTTTTGGTAGGTTATCAAACAGCGTTTATAAATTAGACGACTTTAGACAAATGATGAGATAACATAGGATATTTTAGCCAAAAAGTAGTTTCTAGTAAAGTTGTGACACCGTCATAAAGCTGTAGGTAGCAAAATAATTGTAACAAAATATTCCCTGAGGACTGTTTAAATTAAAACATCGTTTTAATACAATTTCAAATTAAAATTTGAGTTTTTCGTAAACAAACATTTAGGCAAGGGCGTCTCCATGGGGGGAGCTATGCCCCCCCCGAGATGAAAATTCTTACGATTTATGAGCCTTTTATTTAAAAAAATATGCTAAATAGGGAATGGCTAAAGGCAATGCTACCCCCCCCGAAAATTAGTCTTGGAGCCGCCCTTGCATTTAGGTACAATGATTATTAAATTTTTCAATACAGAATCTGCAATTTTGAAAATATTCTGATATTCTTTATAATCAGAAATCAGTAAATCTCAATGCAATAAATCTAAAAAGTGTTTCATTGTGCTCTGGTAATTTTTCAAATCGAATTAGTTTTTATTTATTATTTAATATAAGCTTATAATTAGAACTATAGGCCAGAAGAATCCCCCTGTCACTATCCTTTAATTTTTAAATGATGTAACTAACCAGTTCGGACTTGTGTATTGTTCATCATCACGGAATTACATTCTGTGTGATGTGATAAAATATCTCGGCAAATATCGGTAACATTTTCCTCCTAGTCTCTAAGAAATAATTTTGCTATTTCATTTCCCATTTTTATTCTGGTCTCGTTAGGCCCATCATGAATCCTCGAGTGGCAAAGTGTCATCCTCTTGGCTCATCAACCAGTCTATTGTTCTGAAGTTGATAATGTCGCCAAGATATATATCTCGCTTTGTTCATTTAGTGGCTGTCCTTTTAATCGCCATTTACGTCAAAAAGAATGTACCTGTGATCTACTCTTGTTTTGTTCTTGCCTGATCCACTGATTTTTTTTTATCTCTTAATGAAGTACCTACCTGTCAACAACTTAATTCCATACATCATACGTTACATGTATTCTTAAGTAGTTTTCCATTTCTGTCTGTTGTCATATTTTTTTCGTCTCATTAAATATACATTATTGTTATTTTTTTTCCTTATGAAACATAGGATAGACATGCACTACACTTTGAAATATCTTTTGTCTTGGGGATTCCATTGCAAAACTGTGTGACGTTCATTGCCCAAGGGATCCCTAAGAATATAGAACTCCTCATACTTCCCCTCATGAGCTACTATTAGTAGACCTAACTAGCCATAACATTCTTGCTTGTGTCCAAGCCAATAAAAAACCATTGGTGCTATTAAAATTTACAATATTTCCATTATTGCAGTATAAATTTGTTTTCCAACCTTCAATACCTCAAATGTTTATCATACTAATTATAATCTGCTTATTGTAGGTTTTCATTTAATGAAAATTACAACTTTGCACATTGATCTGTCAGAAATAGTTAAGTGAGATACTGAAGTTTTTGATGCGATAGATGTCTAATTCGTTATAAAATAGTATATTTCTGGTTTAGTATAAAAATTAGTTGTACTGGTATAGTACTACAATTGAAAATAGAGGCCTTAACAATTCATTTTTGTTTTCGTAACATTTAGAAGTGAAATTATTTTCTTTTACACACTTTCATTAAATACGATAAGTACTTAAAGATATTTATATGTATATTTTGTTTAATTATTTTTTGTTATTCTTTAGTCATTTTGGCGATAATTATTACCATGACATTTCGCTTCGATTAATCATGTCATATATATTGTTAAATTGCAAAAATACCAGTGATTTTTTTTAATTTAGTGCTAGTAATTTTTATCCAAGATGTTATATATTTATTAGTATTTATTTTTACATACCTACATAATCCATCCACTTCTACCATTAAAGTGTAGAAATATTTATTTTTATATTGTTTATTTGATCCTATTAAGTCAATTAAAATTTTGTTATATTTTAATTCGTTTATTTATAATGATATTAATACATTAATTTAATACACTTAAAGCTTCTCTAAATTTTTATGTCTATTCAAATTTCAAAATTTGTTGGTACTTATATATTATTTTCATAATAAATTTGTAAATATCTATGACTAGTTTTATTCTTAAATAAGACTCAATTGTGTCAACTTTTTCTTTTTATAGTTTTTATAGGCAACTATTGCCACATAGCACATGGACGTCTAAAAGACGTTCCTCATGGACCTCCGGTACCGGGACGTAAACTCGACGTCCACTGGACGTTCTAATGTCCCTTTTTCGTCCAACTGTGGGATATCCCAAAAGGACTTCATAGGGACATCCAAGACCTTTACGAGACGTCCTAGGGACGTAAATCAGACGTTATTTAACCATACTCCATAAAGGCTAATAATAACAAAAATGTTTAACAATAAAAGGGCTTTAATTAACATAGAGTTAACCCTTTTCAGTTTACAAAAAAAAAAAAAACAAATGAATTAAATTTAAAACAATGCAGGTAAGATGAAACCTTGAGTCCTGCTTATAGCTTGGGTCAACATAACTGAGTTTTATAATTTTGTCAAAATTTGATTTGTTCCAACAGCAGGTCTCACGTTCGCCATTGAGGAGCTTCCTTTCCGCCAAAGCTATCGCCAATACAGATCACTTATTCTCACTTCAACACAAAACACTCACTTCACTTACTTTATACCCATTCACTTTACCACCAAAAAAAAAACACTATATAACATTCTTTTTTTCTTCGTCTCTAACTCAATTATTTAATGCCTAACATTTTTCTTATTATTTAATATTTTAGCTGGGTGTTGTTTATTTGAAATTAAATGATAGATTAGGTTTTCTGTCCTCCTTCTCTCGCAAAAATAAAAGATTGAATTTCAAGTTATCGATTCAAAGACCAACGATGCCAGTATATAGGAAGTCCCATAGATGTGTTCCATTAACGTCCTGGACTCGGACCGAAAACATTTTGTCGAAACGCGACCAAGATCTTCGAAGGACGTCCTGGTGCTTACTGTAATCGGAAGTCCAATAGACATCCGATTTAGGTCCCGGACCAAATTGGGATGTCTATCGGACGTCCCGTGCTATCTGGGTTGGTGAAAAAAATATCCCTAAATGGATATCATATAAAATATTGACGGAATTTCAGCAACTTAACTACTGAATAAGAGAATGCCATGTAATTAAGTGAAGATGTTTATATTTCTAAAAAAATCGAGAAAATTTAACTGCTGATTACAAATGTATTAAATTTTTTTAAATGTCATTTGCCAACGAGAATGCTGCAGGCCTGCACAATATGCGGCCCGCTATTGTCGTTTTGGCGGCCCGTTATCCCGCCTACGACAAACTATACAGTTTTCAGTAACAAACTTACATTTAGGCTGACGACCTTTGTTTCTAGAAAAGCTCGGCAGAATTATAACGCGAGGACCTTTTTTTGCTCAGGTCTCTCTTGGCCCTCGTACACTTACGGTTTCTCAAACTGGCCCTTTGAAAATCTAGTTGTGCAGGCCTGCTGTAGAGGTAACTCGACTATATCTTTTCACTTAGCTCTCCCTGGCAGACAGTATCCTTACTTCTATCTATAAACATTTCTTAAATTGTCTGAGTTAATATAAATATATACCTGATACATTTTTAACAATGTATAATGTAGTTTCCTTACTGTTTATTTTCAGAAAAAAAAAGTTTTAATAGTAGATTAAAGCAGTGCATTAAATTATTGCCTGCACTTAAGATTTTTTACGTAGTTAACTTTTTATAAATATTAAACATGGTACTGGCCAACTAGACACATCCAAACAGTTTAGCCACTTTACAAAGTTTAACACAAAATTAGTAGTCAGTTAATTTTTTATGGTAAAAAAACTACATTACTAGCATCATATTTTGTGAAGCGCCAAACCACAGTTTAAAAATAAACACCTCGAATAACACTAAATTAGAAGCCAATAATGAATGATCGAGATACTTACAAAAAAAGGCCTCACAAATTTAAATCAGTATTACATATGTTCCTAAATAGGTCCGCTATACCCCGTACATAAGATTCCACTTAATATATTAATTATTGATATCTCCGTTATAGATCGAGAGTTAGCGGCCGTAAGGTGGTACGATCGTACCTTCTCTAATGATTTTTCATGAAGTGGTTGCCGAGACCATAAGGAAATGTCATCTGCAAGGATTTAGTTTAGAACCCCTGCAAACGTGACAAATAGTTGGCTAAATTTTCTTTGTTAATTACACACATTTTTTTAAACATTTTTATTCAAAATAATTTAATAATTATCACACCACAAACTTAATGATTCCTACATATGGATTCTAAGATTTACTAGAATTTATAACTATTCGTATTTCCATCTTCACTAATTTTATTATCGTCCTTATTTGTATTGCAGGCCTGAAGTTGGCCATGTATGCCGAAACAAGTCGCGGCGTTTACTAATACATTTTCTGCTGTGGTATTGATTTTAAGCTTTGTTTCAATTTTGATATTTTTCCGTTTAACTTAGCGCACGGGAAAGGGTTTATTAGTTGCAGTTGCACCAAACAATTCCACTTTCTGATCTCAAACACGTTAGTAAACAGGAGGAATTTGCAGCGGCCTGTTCGCCGGGCAATTATTTGCTGCGTTTGAGAATCCACATCGGATACATTTTTTACATCTCGAGCGTTTTTTTATCCACATCGGACACATCTATCCCATTACATTTACGTATACTGAATCACGTGATCAAAGATTTTTTACATCTCAGATGCATCGGATGTGGATTCTCAAACGCGGCAATAATATGTTTAAAAAGGTTTCCAAGAAATGTTAAAACGTAAGTCGGAGACAAAAAAAAAATCGATCAAAAATGACAAATTTGGGGGCGCTTGACACCTCTTCAGCAGTGGCCTAGCCATCTGACAATTTGCATTCCTCACCATTCACCTACAAATAGGTGATATGTAAATTTTCAGTCCGAGGTACGATGGTTTTATAATAATATATTAATATGTAATAATAATAAATTTATAGCAGAATCCATATATTATTTTAATTTAAAATTTTTATTTTTATGTGTATACATATATTGAAAGTTTTAAACTTATTTTATTATTTTTTAAATAAACCATCATATTTTTCAATAAAATCCAATTTTCAATGGTCTGTGAGACTTCAAATAAAAATAATATGAAGCGCGCCCAGACCGAATTAACGGGCGGTCCAAAAGTTGCAGTATTGTAGATGAATTTTGCAGCATTCTTTCCTCCGTCTGACGATTATAATATGTGTTAATGAAGGTCTCCTACGACAATATGTTAAAACATCAGACGGAGGAAAAAAAATTGAACAAGAAAATTCCCACTTTAATGGCGTCTGACACCCCTTTAGCAGTGATGCCATTTAACGATTTGCATACTTCCTACGGACCTCCAAGGAAATGATATGTAAATTTTCAGCAGGAAGTACGATCTTTTTTCTCGGTATTTTTGATAATTTTGAGTTGTCTGACGTCACGTTTGCTGTGGTTCTAAACTAAATCCTTGGAGATGATACTTCCTGATGGTCCCGCTAAGTACATCACAAAATTTGAGCTGGAGATACGATCGTACCATATTGCGTCCGCTAGCTCTTAAACTATTAGCTACTTACACTACAGAGGTATAAAAGTCAGGTACAAACATGAGCCGCCTACACAAGAAAATGATTGTATGATATCAACACTATTTAATATTACTTCGTTTAGTGGGATCAAAAATTAAGCAACATCGCATTGAAACTAATCGGCAATGCGTTTTTCAGACATCTAATATTTTTGGTATAATTAAAATAACTACTGTTGGTAAGGTCCGATAACACACATTTTTCATGATTCTACAACTCTTATTAAATTTAGAATTAATCCATATCCTAAATTTTAACAACACAAACACAAGTAGTATTTTCTATGTTAGTAGAGCTTAGGAGTAAAATAAACTGTATCATAATCACCAAAGGTTTGACAGTGGCAGTGTAAAGACAAGAATACCAAACGGAGTTTTTTCCATCCAAAATTACAGATATAATATGCATTATTGGTTGCCTATATCAATTATCAAAACTGGATCGCCTCCTCCACACGTTTATTTTTTAATACGATATTTTCTTATCTTGAATTTGCTTACTCTAAAATTAATTTTAATGTAGCTGTCTCTCAGATATATTATTTGACTAAGGCGTTTGAATGTGTCAATCATGCATTATTGTTTAAAAAACTTTCGAAGACGAAGCTCTGATGATAAAATATTATGTTTCAGAACATAAGCAAATGGTAAGAACTACTAAGGACTCACAAGTTTTAGATAAAAGTTGACGAGTTCCTAAAGGTTTTCTGTTGAATTCCATTTTATTTCTTCTTTATATAAATAACATAACTTAAGATTGAAAGTACTTTAACTCTATTTGCTGATGACACTACGATTTTATGGCAAGGTAGGTCTTTCGTAACCTTGGCCGATGGTTCCTTGATAAACGGTTAGGCCTGTCTCAATCTTGGATAGTTGTTTCACAATTCCTGAGACTTTTTGTATCCATTGTTTGATGGATGCACTGCACAATGTCTTAGCAACTCCACAGAAGGATTCGAGGCCTGTCATGGCTTTATCTGAGCCTTCTCAGGCTAGGCCGTCGGCCTTTTCGTTGCCCTGATATCTCTCGTGGCCTGGCACCAAGGCTAGGGTCACCTTGTTTTGACTACTTAGCTCTGCCCAGTCTGCTAGACAGTCTTTCATCAGTCGTGATTTTATTTCTGGCGAGAGAATTGCCTTTGGAGCTGCTTAGCTATCAGAATAGATGATGGCAATAGTTTTGCCGGATACTTGCTGATTTATTATTTCTCTTGCTCAGTGTTATATAGGTATTATAATTCAGCCTGGAATACTGTTGCATATTCTCCTAGACTCAGTGAAATCATTGTTTTCGACTTGAGTCCAAAGATTTCAGCACCGGCCCCTTCCTTAGTTTTTGAACCGTCTGTATACCAGACGGGTTCAGCCTGTATGGAATGTTCCTGTTTCCAGCATTCTCGGGCTGGTATTTGAATTTGAAAATTTAGTTTAAATTTGTATGCGGTTATGGCTATCAGTAAGCATTCCTAGATTATTACCTTTTTACGATGTAGTTGGATTATTGGGGTTTGTCCCTGCATTAGTCTGTCAATAACGGAACTGGGGCCTATTTCATAAAACTACTTTGCAACTTTTTACTTTGCATTTTCATTTTAGTAATTTTATGTTTCATAAAACAGAAATTTGACGAGTTAAAGAGTAAAATTTGAAAAGCAATTATTTTATGAAACACAAGTATTTTGTGCTCGTAAATTTGCAGAGTGTAAAGTGAAAAGTTGCAAGTAGTTTATGAAATAGACCCCTGGTTTATCCTTGTATGTAGATGTGCAGTGGCGTGAGGTTTAGTAGTACTTCCATTGCTGCAGTACGCATGGCCCCAGTAGCACTCAGACAGGCGAGCCGCTGAATGCTGATGAGTTGGCCTATTGCACTTGCTTGTGCAGTTTTGCTTACCCACGCCACTGCACCATATATGTTATCATGGGTCTTATTACCCTTGTGTATAACCATATGGTCATTTTGGGCCTTCGGCTACAACATGAGAGATATTGTAGCTTTGTATGCGAGTTTTTATAGATGTTGATTCTAAATCAGCCTTTAGTCAAATATGACTCCGAAGTATTTGGCTTCTGTGACAAATGGAATAACCATGTTGTTTAGTACTAGTGGTATTAGTCCTGTAAGTACCCGTTTTTTACTTTCCTATCTGTATACAGATATAAGGAAAGTATAGGAATCATGATTTTTTTCGACCTCGAGTTTTCGACGGATTTTTACGTTTTGAGGTCGCCTGAATCCGTTTTGATTATTTTCGGTTGATGTCTGTGTGTGTGTGTGTGCGTGTGCGTGCGTGCGTGCGTGTGTGTGTGTGTGTGTGTGTGTGTGTGTGTGTGTGTGTGTGTGTGTGTGTGTGTGTGTGTGTGTGTGTGTGTGTCTGTCTCTGTGTGTGTCTGTCTCTGTGTGTGTGTGTGTGTGTCTGTGTGTGTGTGTGTCTGTGTGTGTGTGTGTGTCTCTGTGTGTGTGTCTCTCTGTGTGTGTCTCTGTGTGTGTGTGTCTCTGTGTGTGTGTGTGTGTGTGTATCTGTGTGTGTGTGTCTCTCTGTGTGTGTCTCTGTGTGTGTGTGTGTATCTGTGTGTGTGTGTGTGTCTCTGTGTGTGTGTGTCTCTGTGTGTGTGTGTCTCTGTGTGTGTGTGTGTGTCTCTGTGTGTGTGTGTGTATCTGTGTGTGTGTGTGTGTGTGTATCTGTGTGTGTGTGTGTGTGTGTATGTGTGTGTGTGTGTGTGTGTGTGTCTGTGTGTGTGTGTCTGTGTGTGTGTGTCTGTGTGTGTGTGTGTGTGTCTGTGTGTGTGTGTGTGTGTGTGTGTGTGTCTGTGTGTGTGTGTGTGTGTGTGTGTGTGTGTCTGTGTGTGTGTGTGTGTGTGTGTGTGTGTGTGTCTGTGTGTGTGTGTGTCTGTGTGTGTTGTGTGTGTGTGTGTTGTGTGTGTGTTAGAAATCCTATCTTAATATAAATAAATAAATCTTTATGGTTCGGATTCGGAATGTGGTCGGTACGTGTTGGACAGAGGATTTCTCACTCTGTCCGTTGTAGGGTCGTTCGAATGAGAATTACGGTAGATGAGCAAGATTACAAGAAAATATTGATATGAAGAAAATATGAATTGAGAGTTAAATGGCGATAGAGAGTGGAATATTTGTCTGAAGTATGCACGTTCAGTGTGTTGAAATAAAAATGTTACGAGTAGATGGTAAATGGGCATAGTTACAAGACAACAAAATCTTGCTATGAAGAAAAGAAAAATTCAGTTTAAAATGGCGATGTGGAATAGTTGGTGGTAGGAAAATACATAAATATCTAAAAAGCGAGGGTTAAAAGTAACTTTAGACAATAGGAAACTATATTAGAAATGTTATTCTTCAATCTGAAATATATCACATTATTCTCACCTATACAAAATGGGCAAAGAGGACAGTGGAACTTGTAGATTTTTTCTTTAAATAAAACAATCTGAAATATCGTCTAATATAGTCTAATCTTTACATTTATTTTTTTATTAAATCAATAGATGTAGAGTTATTTATAAAAAAACTTCTTATTGATTGCAGAATTCTTAAGACAAATGACTTTCTATAATCCAGTAAATAATATGGAATCGTTTAAATACTTATGGAAAATGTTTATATAAACTTAGACTTCTTTTCATGAGGCAAAACCAAAATTTCAGGAAAATGTATCAAAATTTTAGTAAGCTTCATTGATGCTGGGGTAAAAATAAACACGGTCTACAAGTTGTCGCCAGAGCAATTCCAAAAAATCTAGTTAAACTCAGAAACCCACCCGATGATGTTTTTAAATTTAAACCAATTAAAATAGCAAAATAGCAGCGTGTGGTGAACACGTGCACAACTCGAGTCAAAATGTGCGGCATGTCTGATAAAGCCACATGTTAATTTGTTATATACATATTTGGAACAAGCAAATTGGTAAATTGGTTCGCGTATTCTAGAATGCTTCAATTAAATGAAGATTGTTATAAGACTATTTAATTTCACAAATAGACGATCTCAATAACTATCTACTTAATTTTAAGAATTAGTAACTATTATATCGATTAAGTCAATGTGTTGAAATATACAGGGCATTATTTTATGTTTAGAAACTTAGAGTAGTTAAAAGTTTAAAGGAAGTAATAATTAAAAAGAGTAGGCGATAAGAATAAAAATAATCAAGTAATGGATTTATATAACGAAGATGTCTTCAAGTTAAATATGGGTTAAAACGTTTTAATAAGAGAAGATATTAAAAGGGAGGTGAGGGCGACCCAAGAAGAAATGATTAGAAGCAGCAAAAAAGTGCCAACATACGATTGAGCAAATAAAAGATTAAACTATTTTTTTAGCACGTATTCTAAAATTATTGTTATAAAATATCCGCTATAAATAAAATCTTATGGTGTTCAGAGGTAATTTGGATGAGGATTTCTTTTCAAAAACTGTAATTAGTTGCTTCTTGCGTAATTTTAGAATGTTTTTGGTTATGCTTTCTATATCTCCACATCTCTACAGTAAAGATTTCTCCAAATGCTTATTGAGATGTCTCCCAGGAGTGTGTTTATGTTTCTTAACCATGATCAATTGCTGTTTTAGGTCACAGTGTATCTGATATTCCATAACATAATATAACCATGCTTGGATTGCACAGTACTCGAAATGTGCTCTTTGGCACCGTGAAGGTACTTTGGACAAATTTATAGTATCTGGCCACTTTATCAGCAATTTCGTTACAGGATATATTCTTTTGGTTCTAAATTTCTTTTTCAATCTGAATTTAACCCTTTTATATTTTGCTGAAATTTAATTTTGAAATTAGAGCACTACTTGCGTTAAATAATAACTTAAATTGTCCGATAAATAGTGCAAATTCAATAATAGTTATTACACAAATGGTCTAATAGCATCAATTTTTTATTAGATAACTTTTTAACCATTTGTAATATAGATAATTGATGTTAAGTATGGAATCATTTTTAATGCTTTTTAATTACTGACTATTAGTTGTAATAAAAATAACAGATTTATTTCCGAGGACATTTCACTTGCGATAACTAAATTGTCGTAGCAAAAATTAGGCTTCAAATTTAATAGAGGATACCTAGATTTTTTTTAAACGATGCGTCACCTAAAATGATTTGCTATTTAAAATTTCAAAGTTGATATTGCTCAAGGAGCCATATTATACTCATTCGATTATATTTTGTTAGTTGATTTCAAATTGATTCTATATCAACTTGTATAGAGTGAACAAAAAAAAAATATTTCTAAAGCTGGCCTTGGTAAAATTAAGGTAGGTATGTAGAAGTTTTATTGTATTATTCTTTTTAATTGTCAGTTTCGATTTGATTTAGAGCGGTGTGTAGTTATCATAATTTGACATTATTGGCTTTGGCACATGCTTATTTTTATTAGAAAGGTAGTCATTATTAAAGCTATTCTATATTTTAAAACAAAATGTAGACTAATCTGAATACATACTTTAGTTGAATATATAATATTTATTCGAAGGCATGTCCCTTAATTCAAACGCGTGTTCCTTAATATTCAAACGTATTTCCCTTAATATTCAAACGCATGTCTCTTAATATTCAAACGCATGTCCCTTAATATTTAAACGATAAAAATTGAAATATTAAAAATAGATTAACCCCGTTTTTAATCTGCAGATAACCAACACAACGTACACATAACCAGGGGCGGTTTCTCCATTGGTTCATTTGTGCAGTGAGCACCCAGTTAAATCTTATAAAACCACATATCTGTCTAATCGCGTCTCTCGGTGCTATATGTTGATTGAACGCGACAGGTTTTCGCGAATGCCTGTAGTTAAAAAGAAAAGTCAACATATCCGTGAAACAGTGTGCCTTCTTGAAACCACGCTATTTTTAGTGCATCACACGTAGATTACGTCACGATCATTAATTTCGTTTGGCTCAACGATTAGTCATTATTATGCTTGGTCAAGGTCACTCTGACTGGGGTCTTTAATCCGACGTTGCCACATTTTTTTTTTATTTACTTTATTTTATTGCAGTACACTACATATATAATCCAATTGGTACATGGCAAGAGCAAGAAATAGTATAGACAAAGATATAAAAAAATGATATAAAGAGACAAATTGCATCAAAAGATTAAAACTAGATTTTAAAACACAATAAGAAACATAATTGCATCAAAGGACTAAAAATAGATATATTTTTTTGTGTGTCATCGGCTTCAACTGCCAGAGTTAATTAGAACTCGACAGTGAATGGTCGAGTGGGTAAAAATAGATTTAAAAATATAAATACAATGGAACACAAATACAAATCTTTCCAATACGAAAAAACAATTAAATAGTCTGTTATTTTTAATAGTGTGCGGTGAATTATGAAAGATATCATGTATAAAGAACAGTCCTGCCTCCTGTCGTCTTCGTTACAAACTTTGAACTCCACACAGTAATAGTCTGGTTTCGTAAGCAATTCCCGGGGATGGAAAGAGTACTTTAGTAGATTTCCGCTTTTTTGGTAGAGTTTCAGCTTTTTTTGGCTAGTTTTAGTAGACAATTCTTTTTTTGGTAAATTTTAGTAGATTTCTATATATTAAAAAAAAAAAAATACCATTACTCAAATAACACTTCCCATTTAAAAAATTTTGTTGCTAAAAATTATTGCTAAAAACATTAGGGCCGGGCGAATAATTATTTTCGATTAATCGATTACTTAAAAATTATCGATTCTTTACGATTTATCGATCTTTTCTTTTAACCGATTCTTTTTGACTGATTCTTTTCGATTAATAGATTCTTTTCGATTAATCGATTGTTTTCGATCAATTGATTCTTTTCGATTAATCGATTCTTTCCGATATATCGATTATTTTCGATTAATCGATTATTTTCGGTACCAAGTATAACACGTCCTATTATGAATTATGTTTTGTTTTAGTGGCTAATTAGTGAACGAGCATTCGTAGGAATGCCAAATAATATCACATCAAGTTCTAGCTTTCTTGATCCTATCAAACTTTTTGTAAATATTTCTTAATAACATTTTTATTAATTACTCATTAATTATTTTAACCTTGTAAATGAAATTAATATTTTGTATAAAGATTGTTTTTATATATTATAAATACTGATCACCGTTTTGGTTTAATTTCCTTGTGGTATATATGATTATGCCAACATTCTTGTATTTCAACGGACATCCTGCAGCCCATGTAACCAATGAAGAACAGCACCGTATCATTTTATCAGTTTTATTCCTTTTTTTTTTTTCGTCGTCATTCGACTGACATATTTATCGTTTCTAAATAAATATATTAATTCGTTTGGATTTCATCTAAATAATTGGAATGAAGATATATACAGGGTGTTAGTAAATAAGTGCGACAAACTTTAGGGGGTGATTCAGCATGAAAAAATAATGACAGTTTGCTATATAAACGTATGTCTGAAAATGCTTCGTTTTCCGAATAGGGGTGTTAAAGTTTTTCTTAAAAACTGACGATTTGTTTATTGCTCTGAAACCGGTCAAGATATGCAAATGAAATTTGGTGGATTTTAAGAGGTAGTTATTCCGCATTTTTTGACATGCAATTAAGAATTTTATGTTCATCATTGGCGTGCATATAGGTAATGATCTCAATTCATTTAAAGAAAAAAATGGTACGCCACTGAGATATTTCAAATAAAAAATCATTTTTGAATTCCTCATTAAATTTGTCACAAAAAATATCTCTGGCCTTTTTTTCGTGTGTGGCGCCGTTTTTATGCAAAAACATAAAATATCTTAACGCGTATTTTCCATTTCTTTAATACATTATTATCTAATAGCGACGCTAGTACTAGTAGGCTATTGTCAACATTCTGTTAAATACGAATAGTTTAACGAAATGTCAAATTAGCGTTTCTTCATTATTAAGCTTTTAGTTTGGTATAACATTGATATTAATAAGTAATTAACTTTTCTTTTATCGAAAACAATGGAAAATTATACAAACGTGGAATTGTCAGACATGCATTTTGTCTATGGTCGAAGTAATGGAAATGGTCGGCAAGCTCGACGATTGTATGCTGAGTTGTATCCAGGACGTAGGGTACCCCATCACACAATATTTGCTCGCCTTCACCAACGTTTGCGCGAAAATGGTACATTTAAGAAACAAACGGCTGACTGCGGGCGCCCTCGAGAAGTACGAACTGTGCAACTAGAAGAAGCAGTTCTCGAGTTAATTGCGGAGTCACCGGAAACAAGTACTCGAAAAATTGCCAACATATTAAATGTAAGCAACTTCACGGTATTTAGAATTCTTAAAGAACAGCAGTTGTATCCGTTTCATATTCAACGTGTTCAAGCTCTACTACCTAGAGACTTTCTTCCGCGCCTATTTTTTTGCCAATGGATTCTTCATCAAATCGCTCAAATTCCTAATTTTTTAAATAGAGTTTTGTTTACTGACGAAGCTAATTTTGGTCGAGAGTCTATACGAAATTTCCATAACAATCACTTATGGGCTGAGGAAAATCCACATGGAATCTTTGAAGCTCATTTTCAGCATCCGTTTTCGGTAAATGTATGGATTGGGGTAATTGATGATCATTTAATCGGTCCATATTTCCTCCCACAACGACTAACAGGCGACTGTTACCTTAATTTCCTACCTGTTCTTCTTGAAGAAATTCCTCTACAGCTGAGACAACACTTATGGTTCATGCATGATGGTGCACCAGCCCATTTTAGCATTGATGTACGAAATCACTTAGATGCAGTATATGCAAATCGTTGGATAGGTAGGGGAGGTACGGAACATTGGCCTGCTCGATCGCCGGATTTAAATCCTCTGGATTTTTGCATTTGGGGTTTTCTTAAGTCACTAGTTTATTCCACTCCCGTCGAAAATGTCGGAGACCTGAGGAACCGAATTATAGCCCGCTGTGAGACAATGAGAAATACACCAGGACAATTTGCGCGAATACGACAATCAATGCGGCGAAGAGTTGAATCTTGTCTCACGTCTGAGGGAGGTCATTTTCAGCATTTGTTGTAGCTTTGCGCCTATTTAAAATTTTATTAGTGTTATTTTCTGTTATTGTTCTAGTTTAATGTTATTGAATTAGATAGTTCTTGATAATGTATTAAAGAAATTAAAAATACGCGTTAAGATATTTTATTTTTTTGCATAAAAACGGCGCCCCACACGAAAAAAAGGCCAGATATATTTTTTGTGACAAATTTAATGAGGAATTCAAAAATGATTTTTTATTTGAAATATCTCAGTGGCGTACCATTTTTTTCTTTAAATGAATTGAGATCATTACCCGTATGCACGCCAATGATGAACATAAAATTCCTTAATTGCATGTCAAAAAATGCGAAATAACTACCTCTTAAAATCCACCAAATTTCATTTGCATATCTTGACCGGTTTCAGAGCAATAAACAAATCGTCAGTTTTTAAGAAAAACTTTAACACCCCGTATTCGGAAAACAAAGCATTTTCAGACATACGTTTATATAGCAAACTGTCATTATTTTTTCATTCTGAATCACCCCCTGAAGTTTGTCGCACTTATTTACTAACACCCTGTATATATGCTTGGAATTCTATATTACACCCTTCACAGTTTAACACATCCCCTTAACACCCATTTTTAATCGGATTTTTGTCAGAATCAATAGCCTTTATCTCCTTATTGAGCTTGATTTTTGCTAAAAATTTCAAGTTATCATTTTTTTGGGTTAGTTTTCTTTTTTTAGTATTTCAACCCCCATAACCCCCATTTTTATTCTGATATTTTTCAGAATCAATAGGCTTCATCTCTTTATAGAGCTTGATTTTTGTCACTTTCCACACTCGTAACGTAATATACTATTTTCAACTATTGTGGATAAATAATGGAAAAATAACTTTTAACTCCATTGTACAACTTTAGTTGGACCTACTTTTATTACATGCCTGATGATGGTCACTGACCGAAACTAGTCGCTTCATCCCCGTTTCTAATAAATAAATTTGTGGTTAAGGTTTTGAGTTTTTCCTTTCATTTAATTGGTTCTTTATTGACTATGATGATTTTTAATTTTTTTGATGATGTGTAGCGAATAGCGAAAAATGTTTTAAAAGTTGTAAAATTAGGTTTCCAGCAAATTATGATAAAATAATTTTTTACTTTAAAGGACGGACTCTTTTTAAATGATTTCTCACAAACTACTTAGGTTTTAATGATATTAATCCTCTCGGATTTCATTATTATCCATGTATGTTAGAACCAGCGACATTTGATCTATACAGAGTGGAAAAAAGTCTGAAAACGTCTATTTTTCTCGAAAATGGGTTGTCAGAAATCTCTGCAATCATTATTCAACGATATGTCACACTTGAGATTTTATGATTTTTTTTATTCTATGTTGAATTTAAAAAAAACCAAAGTAGGTAATCGATATTATAAAAAAAACGATCAATCTAACAAAAGCGTAAAACAAAATAGTAATCGCCATTTCCTTAAACCCCAAATTCCAAAGTTTTTAGATTACAGACAACCTGTTTTTAAGAAGTTGTTCAACAAGACATTTACAAAAATTCAAAGAAAAAGAAATATCCAAACGACTTTATTAATACGTATTAATAAATAAAATAATAATTTTATGGTCTCAGTAGGCAAATATCTATAGAAGTACCCGGTATACATTGATCTGATATACTATATCCTAGCTGAAAAATGTTACAATTTATTAACTTATCTACGGGTCAAAAAAGAAAGGAATCAGTGTCAGATGGGACCCTAGAAGCGCCTTCCAAGAGAGGTCCGTGAAATTCTAACAAATAAGACTAAAAAAAAGAGACTTAGTTGTATTTATTCCTTATTCCACGTATTTTAAATTTAACCGCTTTCTATGTTTGTGAACGATAAGTTTTATAATTTTAAATTTGACTTTTATCATTCAATAAAAATTACTCTAATAAATTAATACGCAATGTCACTAAAATTTTGTCATATTAATGCTAGATCTTTAACTTCTGATTTTAACAGCTTCAAAGATATTTTCTGTGAAACATTTGATATAATAACAGTCTCAGAAACTATAGCTATAGGTGTATCTATATATTTTAGAAGCCAATTTAAATATAATAGTATATTATTAAACGAGCAATTTATGGTAGCCATTATTCACGCAGGGTGACGTTTGCGTCCCGAGCCGTAGGTGAGGGGCGCAAGTCACCCGAGTGAATAATGGCCATAAATTGCGAGTCTAATACTATACTTTGTCCACGACCATTATGGTTTCTTTATTAAATAGTTAAGTGTAGAATGGAAAGTTTTTATTAAACATAGGTAACTGTTGTTTTTTCCACTTTTCAATTTTCGATTTTTTGATTTTTTGATTTTTTGATTTTTTGATTTTTTGATTTTTTGATTTTTTGATTTTTTGATTTTTTGATTTTTTGATTTTTTGATTTTTTGATTTTTTGATTTTTTGATTTTTTGATTTTTTTTATTTATTTAAGCCATAGGTCCCAGAGAGTATTAGTAGGTAATTTATTTTCCTCTAAAAAACTATTAGTTAACGGGATTCCTCAAGGTTCAATTCTTGGTCCCCTTCTTTTCTCTTTATATACGTCTCAAATTCATCTTTCCATTAAACAGTTTACAGCTCATTTTTATGCAGATGACACGCAGCTTTACATGAGCTTCAACACTGATAATATCCTAGAAGCTTGCATGAATATGAATAATGATCTAGAAAACCTTGTGAAAATATCTGACAAATTTAATTTAACCATCAATTCAGCCTAATCTAAAGCATTAGTATTCGGCAGTAAATATCTTCGTAAAAAATTCGTTAAGGATATTCAAAAATAAATAATATTGAATTGAATTTCACTTCATGTGAAAAAAATCTAGGTCTTTATCTTGACACTGAACTCAAATTTAAACAACATATTTCTCTCTTAATAAAAAAATCTTTTTGCTGTTTAAAAATGATTTATTCTCATCGAAAGATACTAACCTATAGCTCAAAAATTACTCTTTGCGACTCTTTAGTCTTATCAAGATTCAATCACTCCGATATTGTGTATGGCCCAGCCATAAATAAAAATGAATGCAGGCGTCTTCAGCTGGTTCAAAACTCGTGCGTTAGACTTATTTGTGGGATTCGCAGACGAAATAGAATCTCACCTAGTTTAAAACAGATCGGCTGGCTTAATTTAATACAAAGGCGTTTCCTTCACTGCTGCGTTTTCTATCACAAATTAATTGTTACTAAAATTCCAACATATCTTTATAAAAAAGTTCAATTTCGATATCAAGCACACTCACTAAACCTCAGATTTACTAAATCATTGTCCATTCCCAAACACAGAACTGCTCTTTTTAAATCCTCCTTCTCCTATTGCATATCCCAATATTATAACTCTTTACCTAATTTTCTTAAATCATTATCATTGGTTAATTTAAAAAAAAAAAAAGTTAAAACATCTAATTCTGAGTAACAGTTTGCCTATCTAAACATGATGAATTTGATGTCATACATGGAGATGTGAATTTGTCTAGGTACTTGTTTCAGCTTTTTGTTTATGACTAATATCTAATTATTGCTCAAATTTTTTATATTATATATTATTTTTCATTGCTTAATTAGTGTATTGGTAAAAAAAATTTATGTACCTAGGTAATGTATAATTTAATGTATACTTTTTTGTAAGTTAAGTGGAAGAACGTTCTTCTTCATTCTGATTCTTTTTCAGATTGAAGAAAGCGAACTTTGCCTGTTGCTCTACAGGATACCTTGTATTTGTCATATAAAGGCCTGTATCAATAAAATCGTTATTATTATTATTATTAATAAAATAAAGAAAAATATCTATTTAAAATACGGTATAAGTATCAACATTCGTTAAAATGAAAATTTATTAGCAATTGAACATTTCTTTCTCTTTCACTCTCTGGAATAAATTATTTATAGAATACATATTTTTAATAAGCAGTTTTACTTTCACCATATACATATTAACACCAGATTTAAAAAATTCTCATGCATGTTTGTATCAATATATACTAATTTATACAAAACGTATCTATAATTTCTATCTGATTTTTAAAGGCATAACAATAACTAATAAAAGATGAATGCATTTTTTTGGTAGTGATTTAAATACCTAGGTAGTTGGAAATCAATTTACTCTTTACAATGCATTTACTTTTGATTCATAAATAAAAAAAATCAAAAGCTGGTGATACTAATAAGTTTTCTCAAAAAACAGTCTAATGGTTTTTCAAACCGTTAAAAATTAAAACATCTTCAAATTAATAAAGAGGGTGGGGAATAGGTTATAAATACAATTCTATTTGTGTGGCATAATATCAATTACTTCGTATTACCCTCAAGAAAAATAAAAATAATTATTTTAATGTTATCGAAATTGTTTAATACTTTTTTATATTTGGCTAATGTGTGTTTTGTACGATTTTTAATAAACATATTAGAGTAAGATCCCAGAGCGATAAGACATAACTTTTATTTTCTCAAAGATGAAACCTTAAGTTCTCAGTAGCTTCTCATGTGCTTTGAATACCTGAATGCCTGTGAAGCTTGCCCTGTGATACCTGGGCAGGTACCAGGTGTGAAAGGTAACTAAAAATAAGAGTTACTTAATTTAAATTTGTATGGCTGATTTTTAGATATATTTTATAGAATATTATTCTTAAGTAGTACAGCAAGTGTCAGACACTTTCCATGGACCAACACTTTTGTCAGACGCTTTAAAGCCCCACAGAAAATAAATGAACTTTACTTATTTTTAAATGTCTGATTTTTAAATATGTTAGCAATGTAATTAGCTCGGAGAAATTGTTGAAATAACTCAGTTTTGCATGGTGGTAAATTGCTAGCATCAAATTTTTTTAAATTTTTGGATTGAATTCTTCGTTTATATCAGAAACGGTGTAATTATTTAAAAACAGCTGAAGTCGGGCAGCATCAACGTCAATTTCGCAGATACATTTTTGTACTTTGTTAAAAATATCCTGTTGTATGTGCGCATCATCGGTAAACGACTCTGGACTTCCAAATTGCATAAAAGCTAGCTGATATTCTTGCTTCTTCATCAATATATTAACAGATTGTGAGTTTAAGAAGGGGAACCGAGTTACTATGGACGTCTCACTTGCTCTGAAACGCATGCATAGTGCTCTCGCGCTCATACTCACGGCCGAATAATTTTTGTGTTTCAGGGATTGTTGGTCATTACAATTTGTCTGACTGACTAAATACAATTTTTTAATAGTTATCTTGATAACATATTTAAAAATCAGACATTTAAAAATAAGTAAAGCTCATTTATTTTTTATGGAGCTTTAAAGCGTCTGACAAAAGTTTTGATCCACGGAAAGTGTCTGACACTTGCGATACTACTTGAAAATAATATTCTATAAAATATATCTAAAAATCAGCCATACAAATTTAAGTTAGGTAACTCTTATTTTTAGTTACCTTTAACACCTGGTACCTGCCCAGGTGTCACAGGGCAAGCTTCACAAGCACGCAGGTTTTCAAAGCACATGAGACGCTACTGAGAACTCAGATTTGGGTCGGATACAGGAAAAAAGTATCCCGAGTACCGGATACGGATACTTACAATGTATCCGGATACCTAAAAAGTAATCGGGTACAAGTATCCGGATACTTTACTTTTACGGATACTTTTAAAGTGAGTTAAAATAATGTTTTCATACCAATAGTTATAATTATGCAATAAGATTTATTACGAGTACCAATAAACAATACTAGGCATAAATAAATTATCGAAAATGAAAAGCGATATAATAGAAACAAGAAAAAACTACTCAATAAATTGTTTATTATTTTTATTCTGTAAATATATAACATTAAAACAAAATGAACAATAAAACATAAAGGTGCGTGTAAATAAAATGAGTCGCGCCTGAACCGCGACAAAAACCAGCCAGTGTCGTGTCCATATACTAAAGAAATAAGCTCGTTGTTGGCGCGACTTGTCATGTTTAAACAACCTTTCGATATTCTCATCAGTGTCAGATGTATTCGACAATTCATTTTTTGTGGATCCTCCGACGAGCGGTACTTGGTAGAGTCGAGAGTGTCGAAATGAGGAGGAGTGAGAGATTGCTGAATGTTTCATTCTGGCATAGGTAAAGCAGGCTCATCTTGTCAGATCTGTATACTTTATTGATGTTGATGACGACATAAATAACAAATGATCAGTAACATTATGAGCAACAACGTCATACATATATGAGTACATTATAACACATACAATCATTCAGCTATTATTATATCATTTTACTTTTAATATTTTTATTAAATGGAAGTAATACCCCAGTGATTTTATTTATATTTATATTTGTCAAGCGATTTATATAAAATTTTGAAGAGACATTTTACACGAAATTCTATATTCTCTATTATTTTTACATTTTTTTTTATTTAAGCTGATTTTCCGAGATATTTTTTTAATACCATTTTTTAAAAAACTGGATTTTAAAAAAGTAGATACTGAAATTAACTTTAACGATCTTTAAATTCCAAATTTCTACTCTTTTTCTATCAAGAGGAATCTATTCTCCTATTCTTTACTTAATTTTTATTTCTCAAGCGATATAAATGTATTTTGTTTACACATTTTATGCGAAATTCTAAGACACCATTGCAATATTGTGTCTTAAACATTGTAACATTGAAAAAAAAGTATTTTATTTCTAATTATACAGGGTAGCCCAAAGTATTTCGATTATATATTTTAATAGAGATAATATGGATTGGATCAGTTACGATTGTGGTAAATAATTTAAAAGTATCCGAATGTCGAAAAAAGTATCCGGTATCCGGATACTTACAAATTTGGTCACGGATACGGATACCGGATACAAAATTTGAAAATTATCCGGATACAGCTTTCGGATACACATAAAGTATCCGGATACAGTATCCGGATACAGAAGTATCCGGATACTACCTAACTCTGTCAGAGAAAATAAGTTATGTCTTATCGCTCTGGGATCTTGAACTATATGAAGAACATATTTAATTATACACTATATTTATTTTTTCTACTCCTATACTATAAGTTGTTAATTAAATGCTAATTTTCGGTTTCATAATGATACTCATTATAACACTGGTTTCCGTTATGAAACTGAAAAATTGACCAAAAGAAATCTAGATTTTTAAATAACCAAGTAGGCAGACCCAATATTTTCTAAGTTTGACAGTTTCTAAGAGATTCGTGTTTTATGACAGTTTAATTTCAAAAAGGTAGATAGGTACCTCTCACTTATTTTTACTAAAATGTCGAGTGACGAAGAGTTTTTATGCACACCACCTGAAATCGCTGAAAAGGCGAAAAATTTATCATCATAGTTATTATATTGGTTATTGTGTAGGAATAAAAATTAATTCGAAGAACTTATTTTTCTTTCATATTTATTTTTTATTGTATGTATAAAAAAGTATTAAAAAATTAAAAAAATAAAGCAATGTTGTTGAATTGAAATAGTTTCTTGGTAGCAGAAAAAATAGTAAATGCAACTCTCATGTAATGGCTATTAATACATGATAGTTGCATAATATACTATTATATTATTAATTATTATTAATAATATTGTTTATAATTGGTGAAACACCAGATTTCTGGCTTTATTGGACCAGTAGGTAACAAAAATGTCCGAATTTGTGTTTTAGATGCGCTTTTTTGATTAAATATTAAATACAATCGAAAAAATCTCAAATAATATGGGCAACCGTTTCTCTTTTGACATCAACTGCTCCTTTGGCCAATACCTCACCAGGACAATACCTCAAGAGAAAAAAACAGAGATAGAAAATAGTTTCAACACTCTACTTTTGATTTTGCTTCTTACTAAGGAGAAAGTCATTCTTGGACCGGTTTCGTTCTTATTAATACTCTTCATCAAGACATAGAAAATCTAGTCTTTAATGCAGTCTGATAGCAATGCGAAGTTCACCAGAAACCATATTATTGTGACGCATGGCATTGAGATTTTTTAGATTGTTTTTTCCATCTGGGTCACATTTGATTTTGGAATTATTTTCCTTTTTTTAATTAAATATTAGTTGAAAATCAATTGGTCCTTTATAATGAATTTACTTTTGATTCATAAATAAAAAATCAAAAGCTGGTGATACTTAAGGGGGTGTCCATTAATTACGTGAGGTGTTCAAGCTAAATCTTGCTAAATCTTTCCAAATCTCACTTGGGGAAGAGGGGGGGGGTCTTTTTTTTTCTAGTAGAAAACGGTGTAAAATTGCGTGAAAGTAAAGTTAAATTAAAGAATGAAAAATACTTCACGTGATTAATGGACGCCCACTAATAACTTTTCTCAAAGAACAATCTAATGGTTTTTCAAACCGTTTAAAAATTAAAACTTTTTCAAACTAATAAAGAGGGTGTAAAAATAAATATTTTAATGTCATCGAAATTGTTTATTTTTTTCTTTTTACTTCCTTCGACAAGGGGAACCTATTGTAATCGTGAGAAAGTCACCTTCCAAGATTATTACAGATTTTCACGTTTTAGCGTACATAGATTACAAAAAACATGTTTCCCCATTCCGTCGGTTTCTCTGTCCATTGACACGATAGCTGAAAAACGGCTTTATAGAAAAACTTTAAAGTTCCTTTCTGGCTCAAAATCAGTTATACTTCCGATCAGTTGAACACAGGGTGAGCAGTTTTTAAAATAACAAGTTAAAAAAGTAATTTAAAATAAATACTTTAAAATTGTGCAGATGTCATCGCCACATCTCGACCAAATTTATAGGGGACCACCGCTGAGGCACCACCTTTCTAACAAAAAAAAGAATCATTGAAATCGGACACCGTGTTAAAGAATTATCGCTGGACATAGATAAAAAAATATTACGACGAATTGAGAACATCCTCCTTTTAACTCGGTTAAAAATGATTTTTAAAAGTCGGCAAATTTCGACTAAAATTGGTATCTGAGAAATTTAGAAGTCAAAGATAATAGATCCTAAATAAGTTTTTAAAAATTCAAAATGGCGCTGAAAGAAATCGAGTTTAATCAAAAACGCCCCCCTTGAATGAAAATAATAAAAAATCGTCCTTTTGGTTTGTGTAACTGGGCCATTTTAAAAGCAGCCAATCATTATTGTTTAATAACGGTGAACGTGACGAAGAATATCGAGTGGACTCGAAGTGAAAATTCATTTTTGGTTTGGTGGTTTTAAGTTTAAATTAATAAAATTTAAGTGCTTAGGAGTTTTTTGTTTTTACAATTTCTATATCGAGGGAAGTTCTAGGTAAAATAGTTTACAAACTACATGTAATTTGCGCTTTTTTCCATCTTTGCTTTTATAGCCGTGAGGTTTTTTCTGTGTTCGATTTTGTCCTTGTGCGCATCTTTCCACTTGCGGATATTTCTTGTGCGCATCTTTCCACTTGCGGATATTTCTTGTGCGCTTATATGACTGCGGATATTTCCTGTGAACAGGGCCGAGGGGGGGGAGGTAGCCGGCACTAATTTCCGGGGCCCGGCAGCGGTATAAAGCAGCTTTAGGTGTAAGGACGTTGTTTTTTTTTTTTAAAGTTTGCTACAAGAGCGATGACTTTTTTTAGAGATTTCACTAAAAAGGAGATGAGGAGTTTTTGCTTGAGGACCATTTTTTTGAGATTTCACTAAAAAGGAGGAGAACTGTTTGCTTGAAGACCTTTTTTTTAGAAATGTGATGAAAGGGCTCCATTTTTATAAAATTGTCGCGAAGCCCGACCTGGAAAATTGTCCCGGCGCCCGAACTGTGAGCTTATTTCCTATGCGCTTTATTCTGGGATTTTTAAACAGGAGTAACTAATTTATTGTTTTTCGGGTTCACTCAGACTTGTAAATACTATTCCTTAATGCAAAAATGACGGATGAAAAAAGTAAAAATAAAAACGAAATGGCTTTATAAAACCAAAGATCAAATTAAACCAGTCTATACAATTATTGAAATCAAATTATACTAAAATAAATGTTCTATTGTGTGTACATGAGTCAGATATAGTAATCATCGATCTAATACAACGGCAATTTAACTTCGTCATTTACTTAAAACAGATATTTCGTGAAATTCCTGTTAATCAACCAATCAATTTTAAAATCCATCTTGTAAACAATGATTATTTGAACTTAAAAGTGCGTAGGTAACAACATATTTTCTGGGTTGATTTATACTTAATTTTCCAAAATTGATTACATATTATTTCTCTCGATACAATTAATACTTCGAAACCTTTATGATACCCCAATCATACCGTTCAGAATATATATTCTGTAACAAGGTCGAAAGGAAAATTCGATACGAGTGGAAGATTCTGATAGTTTTTTACTTTAATGAATATCTGTCATTTACGATTGGAGAAGAAAATTCTTAAAATAAAAGATATTTGCGATAAATATAATAATTTTTATTTTATACATGATTTCTCTAAAAAGAATTTACAGGGGTGATACAATCGGTGTACAAAATAACCAGCGTTGTCGCTTGGGTACAAATTGAGGACATTTTCCTATATTCAAACTTTATGAATATTTAACGAACAAGACCCTTATTTTATATTTAAATTAAGCTATTTAAATTAAGCTATTTAAATTAAGCTATTCAAATTAAAGGTATAGTTGATTTTGTTGCTTTACGGGGCTACAAAAAGCCATAAAACAACATAGAATATCGGCAAAATATTTTGGCTATTAGGATCACTGTGCAAATGTGCATATGCCGCTAACGTGGCATATGTGAAACTTTTTTATTATTAATATTAGGAAAAAAGTTATTCTTCATAAAAAGTCGAGCATGGTCTAAAACCTAAATTACAACCATCATATATCAAATTTTATTAGTCGTATACGAGGTGAGTCAAAAATAAAGGTATTTTACTCATCATATTCATATTTTTTGGACCATGCAAAACTCTTTATAAAGAATGACTTTTTTATAAAACTAAGTATAAAAAGTTTCCGACTTAATTTGACACACTGTATAAATTGTTCTTATTAAAAGCAGTTTTATTATATTATACTAAAAATGTAATATTGGTTTTATTGTATTTAGATTATAAAAGCAAATGGTATTTATATATGAATTTTGTACATATTCAGAATTGGGTACATTTTCGCAAATTTTTTTGGTACTCAACATATTTGGTTGCGGCAACACTGAAAATAACCGGAAAAAGCATATAATTACTAGATAAGTCATGTGTTGGACACGTCAGATTTTTTTTGTTTTTTCAGTTTTTCATTAAGAATGGGACACAGAACAACTGAAGATTCTCTGATTAAAAATGAGACGATTAAACCAAATATTCTTAGATAAAATATTACTGGTTTCCGAAATACAGGATGTTAAAGTTGAAAATTCAAAAATTATTAATGGCTATAATTTTTTAATTTTTCAATATAGTTTTACTAAATTCTGTAAACCTTTTTGGTGCCATAAGATACACCTATCAGCAAAACAATCAGTTAAATAAACTTTGCCAGTGGCATACGGCATGAATAAGTAACATCTTTATACCCTGTAAATTTTACACCACTGTCCAAAAACTTATTTGGACTATATTTTTTAATGTTTTTTAAATAAATCATGAACTCTTGTTGGTAGCTCGTAAAGTTTATGAGATGTTCACACTAAAAGGTGGATATTCTTCCTTTTAATTAATTTTGTAATTTTGGTTTTTTTCATAAAATTATACGGTGTGATGGTTTTTGGTGTCATAAGATACACCTATCAGCCAAAAAATCAGTTAAATAAACGTTGCCAGTGGCGTAGGGCATGGCTAAGTAATACCTTCATCCCTTCTAAATTTTCAGTCCTCAAAAACTTATTCGGACTATAATTTAGAATTTTTCAGGTTTTTTAAATAAATCATGTACTCTTGTTGAAAATTATATAATAATATAAAATTACAAAATTTAAAAATAAATTAAAATGAAGAAAATCCACATTTAACTGTGAATATCTCGAAAACCAATCACTTTATGAGTTCTCAACAATAGTAAATGATTTGTTTAAAAAACATCAAAAAATGTAACAGTATAATCCAAATGATTTTTTGGTTGCGTAAAATTTAAAGGGGATATAGGTGTTACTTATCCGTGCCGTATGTCACTCTTAAAGTTTATTTAAACGATTGTTTTGCTAATTGGTTTATCTTATGACACCAAAAATGTTTACCGGCTTTAGTAAAATTATATCGAGAAATAAAAAAAAAATATAGCCATTAATAATTTTTTAATTTTCAATGTTAATTATTAATGTTATTTTTAATTAGAGAATCTCCATTTGTTCTGTATAAATGACTTTAATCTTTTTTTTATTACCACCAGAAAATAATACATTTAGAAATATGAGTTCTGTTTAGATACCTACAAACATATATATAAATTTCTGATTTGATAACGATACCTAATTTTTACCATTTATATTGTCAAAATAACAAGAAAGTAACCGTGGACGATACGAATGAACATAAATTATTATATAAGTCCCGCATATATGCGTATAAGCAATGAATATCAATAATTGTTCGTTTTACTTAAATTTCACATTCAATTACATCACAAACAAGTGGAAAAAACGTTGTAAAAGATTAGAAACCACATTCAAATTATACATGCATTATTTAATCTATTTCAAGTTGGTCATTCAACATTAAAATTTGAAATAAAAAAAAAAATAAACTGTAACACTGCTTAATATAAAATTTAAAATGAATCTGAATAATGAAACTATGACTTGAAATTTATATGATTAAGACAAAAGTGATTGTCCATGATATTGTTTTTTTTATGAAACATAGAGATAACGAAACATATTGAATATCGTAAATCTCTCTTAAGCTGGCAGGACCAACTGGGCAGAATCGACTCAGATCTATTGCATTATTTAGTACTTATTTTGTACTAATATGTACCACCAATAATCATTTTGTACCAGGTATTGTTTTTATAAAAAACGTGGTGCTGCTAGCTTAACATTAAGTAAGCTAGACCATATTAAAAAAAAGACAAAAAAAAGTAGAATTTAAAAGGACGGAATTTGTATCATGATAAAATTTTGGTGCAGTGTCGTTTAAAAAAAAAACATATCGCTTCTAGCTAAATATGAAGCTAGAGTCCCACATTAATGTTATATTAATTGTATACGAATATTTGTAACAGATATGGCCACAAATATACCTAGATACATTCAATGCATATTGTTTTATAAATATTCTAAAAAGTGTTAGCATAAAGATTATTTAAAAAAGAAACATAAAAGATAAGGCAACTTTGCAAAATCAGATTTTTCAAATATTTATTTATTTACAACACCCAACAGTTTTAGCCAATTACAGCGTGACGAATTCAAGATTGCAATTACATATAAAATTATCTATTTATCACAGAGTATCTGCAGAATATTAATTTAGGAATGCATTTTTTATTGAGAATACAGATGAGTTGAATATATCAGGTTGGTTACTTATTAAATTATAATGTTAACACATTCGGAACAATGGTGAGTTTTGTAAAATATTGGTTCGCGCAGTTGACAGATGAAAGGTAATGTTGCTTCGAGATGCAATACTAGGAACATTAAAAGATATTTTGGTAACAAATTGAATGTCATCTACCAAATTATTAACTAACTTGTACAAAAAATTACTGATTGACATTGTCTGGGTATGGATAGGAGATAAACGCTGTGCCTTTGAAGCAGGTTCTCATAAGGTATACCCATGGAAGAATAAATTCCATCGAATTTTAGAGAAAGTAATTTTAGAAACCTTCGTTAAATCTATTCTAAGTTATCAGATTGTACTTGGTAGTGCGGACTCCATACTATCGAAGCATATTCAAGATTGAAATCCCTACTATTTCTCGCTAAAAATCCAAACATACGACTAGCTTTAGCTACAATGTTGTTGATATGAGGTACGAATGAGAGATTTTCATCAAATGTCACTCCCAAGTCAGTAAAAGTTTGAGGCCTTTGAAGAGTGGTATTATTGAGCTTATAATCAAAAAAGATGACAGATTTCTTTAAAGAGAAAGACATCACATTACACTTGGATGTATTCAGCGTTTGGGTACAGAACACCATTCCTCAAAGTAATAGAGATTCGGAAAGTGTCGGTCACAATCACTCTTACAATTTATCTCACAGTATATCTTTAAATGATCAGCATATAACAAGCACTCAACATCTATTTTTTCTAGAATATGAATGAAAATTTTAAAGAGTAAAGGGCCTAGATTGCTACCCTGTGGAACACCAGAAGTTGCTAAATATATAATAGTCTGTCTGGTTTTGTAGCAAACATAAAACTTTTCATTTTCCAATAGTGCCAGTTCTAAATATGTAAGCGTTATGCAATAATCTGTATTTTTATAACATGACCCAGAATCTAAATTGCATAAAATGTAAAAATGTTTGTTTAGAAATAATCCTTAAATAAATAATACACAGAGATAATTATTTTATATTTAAGATCAACATTTATCAAATTATCAACATTATCAAACATTCATCCGTAGTGTTTAATGGGTTACTTAGTGGTCGGACTAGAGAGGTCAATCATTTTTTAACAATAAAACCTCAATTTTACCAGAAAGAGATGTTGAAACAGTCACATTTGTTTATCTTTTAAATAGTTTTTCCAGTGCGTCACATACATAACAGGACAGAAATAGTTCAAATATATTGTTATCTTCAGATAAAAATAATACTCTTTGTAAATACTATTTTTAAAATAATGGCTAGGTACTACAAAAAAAGACTTGTTTAACATGTTTTTTAAACGTTCTTATCAATGGGTAGAACATAATTCTCTAAATACAGTGAAAGTTCAAATAAAAAATTACTTTTTTATCAATATACAAGGTGAGGTTCAGTGAAAATTAAATAGGCCTCTTTTTGAATCAAACATTTCTGCAATTAAAGAAATATTTCCTTAATCGATTCATATCTTTACAAAGGTTCCCACAAATATTCGCCGACGTATTCGCGATTTAAGCTAAGTAATACGCCCTTTTTTACAAAAATATAAATAAAAGAGGTAGTTTTTGCAGGGGCGGCTTAAACACAGCCCTAGACACACCACTGATTTTTATATGCTTTTTTGTACAATAACTCCTGACCTACTCTTAGTTTTGTTGATATGTTAAGTCCAGGACGGACGAATTGCTCTAGAAATTCAGTTAAAAAAAATTGTAAATAGCTCGTTAACTAAAAAAGTTACAAAGTTCATTTTGCTATAAAAAAAATTTAAATATTCATAGTTCTTTTTGATTTTAGGATCGATAAAGCAAGTTTCTTTGTCAAAAAAAACATAGCGGGGGGGGGGTGTTAAAAGGTACCCAACCCCCCAACTTTTTTTAAAGGTGTCGCTTTAAATTGTTTTCTCCTTAGAATATTGGGCCGCCTTCAAATCTACAGCACTGGCAAAAATTTTGAAGAAAAAATCGCAACAGCAAACTTTTTACAAAAAAAAAAAAAAAACGTTTTTCTGAATGTTACTTTAACACCATGTAACTTTGTTGGGAGTCCGTTTTTGATATAGGTAAATATAGCCAAATCCACTTATTTGTTGATAATCTATCTGAGGATGAATTTATGACATACCTTTTTGAAACACCCTGTATACTGAGCTGGCAGCAAGCAAGCACGCACCTACAAATTTATGGCTAGAATTACAATGGACTCACCCAGTAGAAAGCATTTCCTATTTTAATATTAATGAATAGGGATCTAGTTGCTAATGTTGATTTTCATTGGTATAATATTCATTAATTAATAAAATTTAAAAATACGTAATTAATATATTTTGAAAGTAGCGCCGTTTTTTGACCAATAATTTATTGTTTTACTTCCTACAATATTGCCAAGATTCCAGCTTTATTCGACAATTTGACACATGACGTTAAATGTGCAAGTTTTTATAGTTGAGTACCAAAATAATAGACAGTATGCAATAATTGCAATATATGCCCGCCACTTAACCCCTTGTCCCAAAACTTCCAAAAAATTCTCCAAACTTTGGCGCAATGACATATGACAGCAGTCTTCACACATTAAATTACTGTCTATTATTTCGGTATTCAACTATAAGATACTTCTGGGTGAATATAACCAGAAAAGATCGGAAGCCTGCATCTGCCTGAGCAAGAACAGGCTACGTATTGTAACAGGGTTCCTTACCGGGCATTGCCGACTAAAAGGACACCTAAGTAAACTGAGAGTAGTAGAGGATAGTGAGTGCACATTCTGTAAGGAGGAGGACGAAACCTGCATTCACATCCTAACTAAATGTGTAGCACTCTAGAATCCAAGGGCACTATATCTAGGAGGATATCAAATAGAAGAGGGAGATTTACCTTACTTGAAGCCGCTTCAAATCCTACACTTCCTTGAGAAAATAGGATTGGAAGGGTCGCTATAGGCATTGAGACATTTCCTTAGTGCAGTGGCGACAGAAGGGGACACAATAGATCTTTTAGGTCGCAGTGTATTAACACCCCATTCTCAACATAACATAAGAGTAATAAGTATAATTATGCATTCCAACGACCTGTTAAACAATAGCTGCCAGTGGGAAGAGTGCGTATATCTAAAAGGGTTGCGACATAGTATTCCATCTTGGACGCTATTTTTATTCGAAATAGTAGGCGCCAAGCCTGCCAATTTATGAAAAATCTATAAACAGTTTTTAAAAAAATATATATATTTCCATTGTGTTCGACATAAAATATTTAAATTTAATCCACTATTCATGATTTCACGTATTATAGATAGAATACATCGTAGACAGCTCTTTTATTAGGAATGCCTAATTTTGTCGACTCTGTTTATTTTGTTTTCAGTTTTATCGATATGGCAACGGCAACACTTCCAAATAAAACCTATTTTAATTGGCACACGTCACTCGGTAAACTGCTATGATAGGCCAAAATTATAGGATAAAAATATTGATATTACTGAGTGGATGAGTCTATTGTCTGAAAGTTAAGTTGTTGGTATGGTAAAGAAATGTTTTCATTTAGGCATCACAATGAAAAATTCGATAAGCTAGTTTCTTCTAAACAGTTTGGGTGTTAAGGGTATAGAAGCTATTGCTTGAAACATGGCCAATCTAAAAAAGTTATGTTAGGTTCAAAGGTTAACCAACAATAGCAGAATAGTAATTGTAACAAGTCGGCTCACCACTATGGTAGAAGAAATATACTTACATGAGTATTAAGTCAAATGGTAACAAAAATTTTAAAAAAACCTGAATCAGTATTAGGAAACTTTAAGTTGAATTTGCATAAACAGCAAAAACAAAACTATAAACAAATCATATAAAACTTAGTAGTAATATTATGAAATGTTTAAAATTAAATATAATTTTAATAATATGGCAAATTAATTAACTATGATAAACCTGCGACAATTTTTTTTAGATAAAGTATAATAATTTAAGATTAGTGCATGATAGATATTTAATGGCTTGATAAAGTTTAAAATCCACTTTTGGTGGTAGGTGTTTTATACTAAAAAAATTCTGGAAAAAATCCGGAATGCTATTATCATTTTCTTAGAATTACAATACGAAAACTTACATTGTATGATTTTTAAATTTTAATGTATTTTATTTTTATATAAATTAGTCAAGACGAAAAAGGAACCACTTTAATCATTTGTTCAATTTTATTTGTTCCATTAATAATAAACATGGATTACAACAAACAATACCATATTATTATAGAGAAGTCCAATATATCTGTAAAAAAAAACAAACACTCTCACATTAAAATGGCTTATTAAAATTAGTGTTAAAGATTTATTACTGTATAAGAATTTATATTATGTTATGTATATGCATATGTCAATAATTAATTCAAAATAATTTTTATCGGTAACAAACTTTCTTAAATGTTAAAAAACGAATGAAAACAAAATTATGAATAAATATTTAACCAGTGCCTTATTAATCGACTAATTTACATATAATGTAAAAATCTGAAGATAATACTAGTCGAACGTATTTTGTAGCTTTACAGTAAAAAATTTACGCGAGTGAGGTTTAATAAAAAAAAAAATAAGTTTTATAGGCTATTCTTTAAAAAATAATCTTTCAGTTAGACTTCTTATAGCAATATATATGTTTAATAAGACAAAATATTATTATTTATTAGCCAGGGCATTTTTTCATGTCTGAAAAAAAAAATAATAGTCGCTGAATGTCAAATCTGGAGAATACGGGGAGTGAAATAGGATTTCTTGTATAGGTGCAATTTTCTTTCTTTGTCCAATACACTATGATCCCAATTTGATTTCCTCTTGATCTACAGGGTTCAGGTACTCACAGACGAATAACACTTTTAGTTTTAATTGCATCTTCGAAAACTAAGTAGGATACAAAAAAAATAAGAGATGAAAAGTTGTATTTGCAGTTAGTTTATTTAAAAAAAATATTAAGAATTAAAAAAATTTACTGGGCAGTATTTTTTTGCCGAAAACTAATCGAAGTGCCCTATGAGCACGCCTCTGGTATTACTGGATCAACTGTAACATGTCCAACAGTCAGCTCATCAGGTTGACAACAAACAGAAAATTTCATTAAAATAGGTCAAAGCCTTTTGTAGATATTAATAAAAAACTATTTTTTAAAAAACTTTACATCGATTAGATTTTATGGCGAACTACCTTTTTTTTTCGATAAACTACAGGCCGGTAAAATTCGCACCCTAAAAATATGTGTCATTTATTCCTACCCAACTACTATTTGTTTTTTTTATTTTCATCTATTTGTCGATAGACGCATACATCTTGCAAACGCTTTTTTAATTTGCCAAATATTATGTACTGGTCAGTTGACATAACTATAGTCACTTAATAAAAGTTTCGCTCACTGTTCATCACTAAACCAGTGATTCTGTCAAGATTTTGTTTAGTAGGTATTTACGTCGACACTCAGTATTTTTTAATTTCATTTGGCTAAATCACTTATAAACTGTGGGGATATTTTTTAATGAAGGCTGGCCAATATTCTTATAAAGGATAGGTACTTCCTCTCTCATTGTAGTAGAGTAGAGCATATCTATGATTTTGCAGTCGTTTATCAAATGGCCCTCGTACGAATAAAACAGGTTGACACTTTATGATATTGACCTTAGCCCCAATATACTAAGCAAACCAGTTTCAAAAATAATTCGGGCTCAGATGGAAACCTGTCTTTTAAAACAAAACAATTTTTAAAAAATGCACGTTATGCTTATGGGTTGTTACAGAATGGCTGTAGAAGAGAATGAAGAATAATACCATTGCAGAAAGAAAACTTTTCAGTTGCCAGTTTTTATAGGATATGTATCTCTCAAGTTTACACGCTGAACAGTATTAAGATCTGCTTTGGTATGTTAATTTATTAAACCTATACTTTTATAGATTGATCCAAAATTATAAATGTATTATTGTACCTACTTTAACTGTGTTTTAAATTTCAATGATCATCTAGAAAAATTATTAAAAATATCATGGGCCATTATGTCATTAAAATCAGTTGTAGTGTTCAATCATTAAAAGGGGTCGAAATAGTATATTATGCAACGAGCACGAAGTGCAAAATAGCTATTTCGTGCGAGTTGCATACTATACTTTTTCTATGACTGCTTTCTATTACATAAACAAACACAAATCGAATAAAAGATTTTTTATTTTTAATTATTCGTTCGAGATTTTACTAAAATTTTTCATGTGTTTTCTCTAGGCAACCAAGTATTGTTTCGGATTTTTTCTGGAGTGAATTATAGTGAAAATTTTTCGACGACTTTGATTAATAATTACAATAAATCAGTGTTTATTTTATTTATTTTCTTAATTTAACACATACATATTTGAACAGAATTGAACAAATACTTACCTAATAAATTATTTGTTTTAGACTGATCTAGTTTATTCAAGAGACGATATTATAATAAAAATTTTTATGGTGTATTTTTTAGGAGAATATTTTTTGAGAAATACTAAAAGAATATTAGTAAACACAATCCTTTTAAAGAGTGGATTTACCCCTACGATTTAAATAATTAAAAAAATATACCTATTTGTGTCAATTATTTAGTAATAAAATTTGAATTTTAACAAACCTAATTTTTTTTCTTTATTAATTAAAAATAATTATTAATTCTATATATTGGTGACCAGGGCCGACTAGAGGGGGGGGGGTAGCCGGGACTAATTCCAGGGGCCCGGACTCAAAGGGGGGCCCGGCAACTGGATTTTTTTGTTTTTTATGAAAAATTCGACACAAGACGAGAGGGGGAAGGTTTTCAAGGACCTTTTTGTCACGGGGCCCGATCTAGAGAATTGTCCTGGGGCCCGGCCTGGCTCTCGGCGGCCCTGTTGGTGACTTTCTATATAATGGAAACACCCTAAATTTGATATGGGTACAATATGTTTTAATTTAAATTAGGAGCTGCCGTCTGAGAGGGAATCGTCCTCACTACTATACTGTTTTCTGTTTCATCATTATCCGGATTATTTCAAGTAATGACAACACTTTCCGACTAATTTTCCGTTCTCCTTTTGGTTCTGTTGCAACTGTCAACAAATGATATTGAGTGTCTCCCAAGTTGAGAGCAGCAAGGAAGTATTCCTTAAAGTTAATATTTTTGCTTAGCCAATTCTAGTGCCTTTTTAAAAAACTTTTCGCGTGCGATTGTTTTTTGTCATTTTAAACTAATTTGTTGGCATTCTGCTCTAACCTCGACATTAAAAGAAGCCTCTAAATTTTTCTGGAGATCTGGATTACCAAAACGTTGCAATAGTTTGGCTGGAGGTTTATTATTTTTATAATAATTCTACATCTCAAATATTTCCATGCGCGAAATTGAGTAATCAACCATTTTAAAAAAATATATAAAAGGGCAAAGTTTTTTTAGCATCCTTTAGTATAAAGTACGAATATTATTTTCAGCATTGTTTGACAACTATATACAATCATATAAGAAACATATCTCAATTTGAAAAATAAAATTGTAGAATTTTTGTACTTTTTAAATTGTGCTGTATAAAACACAATGACAATTTTTTATGCATACATTTAGTCTTCCCAACTACATCACACACTTTTTAAAAAGATGTAACAATATGAAATGGCAAAACAAGGCTATAAATATTTTTATCGGAGTTAGCTAATTTTTCTTGGGCCCCATTTTTTTTCTAAATGTTTGTATTACCAATTAATATTTTTCAGGTATTTAACTAATCAGGTAGAGTATTATCTTTTTAAATTTCTAAAAAAAAATTTTGAATTAAATCTTCCTATATTAACACACGCCTACACTGTGCGACGCAAGTCCATCACTTTTAATCACAGTTTTTTTAGCCATTTTTACTTACTAATTATTTACAGTATCTCAAGTTCCGTCATCAATATAACGTTTATTAACTTACGTATACACTAATTTATTTTATACCTTAATTAATTTATATATACCCAAATACTATATACTAATTTATATATCACATTTATTTATATGGACAATATTAATCTGCTCACAGCGACTTCTCAACTTCAACTAACTATTGTTCTAGAAGAATATCAGGAATTCTCGAATGTACTAGATGAGATTTGGCAACGTTTCTAACAAATTCTACACCGTTGGCTTCGCATACCGAGCGTCTACCTTCAGCCGGCATAGGCGGATCAAATAGGGGTTGTGAAAGTGACTTGCTATATTAAATATTCTCGGTAACGGGAAAAGTTAAGGCCGTAAATAGCTGAGAGGGACAATAGGATCATTGAATTAAAAGATAGTTTTATCCGAAGATATTTTATTACAAATCCGATAAATACAATAATTATACAGGGTGACCATTTCAAAACTTACAAAGGCCATATCTCATGAACTGAAGATGATATCAATAAAGTAAAACCTAATAGAAATAATTTATTTTGTACTCCTTATAGACTAGAAATATTTAAAAATATTTAATTCAGATAAACATTCTACCGTCTTATTTTTAAATAGGTCCTAATTAATATGTAGTGTTGATCCAACTGAAATGTCGAATAGATCTCTTAGCACAACAACAAGAGAATTTAAAAAACTAATTTAAAACAACAAGAAACGGCTAGAATAGAGTTAGAAAGGCAAATTAGAACTGAAATAGTTGAGTTAGAAGGAAGAATTCGTAGCCAAGCTTCAGTAAGCAACGTTGAAGCTGAAAACGCTACCTCGTCTTCATCCATAACCGAACCAAGCCACATTCGAATCCCGGTTTCACAAAACCATACTAGCAAGACCCTTAAGCCACCCACGTTTGACGGTCAGGTAACATGGGAAACTTATCGACTCCAAATTGAAGCTGCAGCTAGAGCCAATGGCTGGACTGAGAAAGAGATGGCGGCTTTATTGATAGTGTCACTGCGAGGTCAAGCAGCAACCGTTTTACAGTTACTTCCCCAAAGTTGGCAGTCAGAAACATAATGAGAGTCTACAGGAATTCGAGGCTGACATAATAAAATTGATTCATCTGGCCTATCCACAGACACCCAAAGATTTCCAAGAACAAATCGGAATACAGGCATTTATTGATGGACTACAAGATGTGGAAATGTAGCAAGCCCTTCGTCTACAACAAGCCGCTCAAGGAAAAACTGATTGCAGCCCAGGAATATGAAACGGTAAAACTCCTATCCAAATCTTCTTGCGCAAGAGTGACATAAATTAAATCCCAGGAAAGTGAGGAGGCCACTACTAATACTATCCCTCAACCTACCCTCTCACAAATCGTAAATATCCTGCAAAGTAAGCAACGAAATAGCCAAAATGAGAGCAAAAGATGCTTGCTTTAATTGTGGAAGATTCGGATATCTTCAAAGAACCTGTCGAAGCAGGGCTCGTTCTATAAATCGAGAATCGGGGAATGATGCCAGAAATTAATCTAGATCAACCATGTAATGGCAGGACAAAGGTCAACGGATTCGTTTGGAAACGTCTGAAAGTCACCAGCGACAAAGTAGAAGCTAGAATCGACATGCGTGCCACCGGGACACATTTTGAGAGAGGCGACTCAGTATGGCTGTGCAATCCCAAGCACCAAGGAGGACTTTGTCAGAAATCGCAACGGAACTGGGAAGGCCTCTACGCCGTCCTTAAGGAAAATCAACGACTTGATCTACCGCATTCAGCTGTCAGCGGAAAGTAAATCCAAGGTAATTCACATTGGAAAGTTAGCCCCAACCAGGTCCAAGTAATCAAGTTATTCGGGGCGAATAACTAGAGAGGAGGAAACAATGTTACGCAGCACCCAGAAGTCTGCTGCGCTCGTCATAAGTAAAGGTACAAGTAAAAGAAGAAGGGGGAATATTCGAGAAATGTCATTCAACGTCAAGAAAAATCTAGACAGTTCGAGAAGGTTCGAAAAGGTAAAAACAAGCTGTATAAGTCAGTGATCCTGACGCCAGTCAGTCAGTTTTATGATAGACGTTATCAGTTGTATAGTTATTGTAAAAGTTGAGTTGAAATAAATTGAGATACCAAAAACCTGCGTAATAATATTATCAGAATCAATAATTACGCAAAAAACATTTTTTTTATTCCAGAAATAAACAAAGTATCAGTATAACAGTAAAAACAAACAATACTATTATTAATACAAAATTATAAATACAATCTGAATGATTGTAACGAAAAAAAAGGAATAATTATGATTGAATGGATTAGTCTAGTAGTTTTTCGTCGTTGGTCTTAACAGTATTTTTTTAAGCAACTCATTTGCGGTATATTTATTAACATATTTTATTTAAAACAATAACTTTCATCCGGTAGGCAGAAGGGCGAAGGCCGACCTTACTTCGTATCTTAGACGACTACGTCCTACAGGCAAGGGATAAACCACTTCCAAAATACTGGTACGTTTTCACTCGATATCACCGAAATTACCAAAATCATCGAAAATCTTGGTCAAAATCATATCCGAAATCACTTCGGCGCTCAAAAACGAAAATGCATCAGCCAAAAAAAAGGTACTCGTATAAAATTAAGCTGGATTTTCAGCAAAATCACCGAAATCACATAATTTTTTTTAAGTGATTTCCGAAATACAGGTATGTTTTAACCTTAGTGGTTTCCCCTCCGCCTACATGGTAGTAGAGTATTTCAGCTACAAGTCTCACGATCCTAACTAAACTTTTTTGACATAGGTACACTTTCCGTATTCAGAATTACATCAGAACACATTTATTTTTCATATACATCAAGAATCGTACACTTGGACAATGTAAGGTAAAGGCCGATACTCACTAGGCGCTCAGGTCACACTACGCTCACGATCCGCGCACAATCAAGGATGTGAGCTAGTATTTACATGTTCCATTCAGTTGGCGCTCATCTTCCTTAATCTTCTAGTTTTTAATGACATGTCAAAGTGTAGGTTATCACCCAGGCTGTACAATTCTTCGGTATTTCGAACTAATTCAATTAGTTGCTCATCCATCTTGCTCTTAACACAAGAATAGGAGAAACAAACGCCACTTAATTGTTGCTTGAAGATACTGACCCAAAGGTTCACTAACGTTTCGTTCAAAATATCCGCACGGAGAAAGATCGCGGTCAAAGATCGTGAGCGAAACGCCAAATATGAATATTTCCATTTAAATAGCATGTCACAATATTGTATCGCGCCTTGAGTGAAGCGTGAACGGAGCGTGACCTAAACTACAGTGAGAATCGGCCTTACTGTGTAAAATTTTCTTACCAAATGTCACTCGAGATTATATTAAAAATGTTTACGCAGTTCAAGCATATTTTAAGAAAATTTTACAAATTTTCGGAAATAATTAACCTTTCAAGGTATTACAAATGAAAAAAAAACATTTTAAATAATATAAAATGATTCATTCTAAGTAGCTGAACTTTCAGTTTATAACAAAAGTATTTATTTTCAATTTAATCATCGAAAAAAAAAAATACAAGTAATTTAATTAAACAATGTCAAAGGTAGAAAGTAAATACAAAGAAAAAACATTTTAAAAATATAGTCGGATATTGATTATACTGATTATATGAATAACTTTCCCAAATTTCCTTAAATCGCAGATGTGCGGATAATTATATGTTAATGTATCTCATGAAACAAGAAATTCCTGTGGTTCAATGAATTGTCTCTACGATTAGGTGAAAAGTTTCCAATAATTTAAAATCTACTTCTTCCTGATATCCGATAAAAAATCACAATACTTTCTCAGCAAAAGTTGTTGTTGTTTTTAAATGTTCGCCACGCTAGTTGTACCGTAAACAAACAATACTTGTAAATGGATTTTCTTCATTTCTTACGTTCATAGGCGTAGAAGATATAAATATTCCAATAAAATTGGCAAATATACCTAAAATAAATAAATTCCCTCAAAGTTTACATTTGCTGACACAATGTTTACTCATCTTCTCGATTTGGATGTTCGAATTCCGTCCCTCAAAAACTTATAGTTAAAAATCAAGGTGGTGAATTCCCAACGATAACATAATTAATTATAATTGGCAATCCAACCTCTCATTACGTTTTAATATTTTTATCATCATAACCGTTAGAATTTCAAATTTAACCATACCTTTCATAGATAGGTTGATTTAGCCATAATTATTGTTAATTTGTTGTTCCCTTGTAGAACTCATTTCAGTTGTTATTACTGAAAAATTTAATCCCCACCTTTTTCTTCTGTGAAAAATGGTGCGATAAAGCAAGGAAGTGACTGACTATATATTAATATTGATTTTAGACATTAGATTTCTTTGAAAATGAGAAAAACCAACATGCCGATATATCTTTTACAAATAATTCTATCAAGACAAATATTGCCAAACTATTATATGTGTACGTAGTTGAGGGATTGAACTACCGCATGCCGTACCCAAATTAGACAATTGTCACAATGTTACTTGGCAGGTTTTTCTATTTAGACAAGATACGAATACATACCAATATATTTGTCTCGCAGTTTTTACATACCTACTTCTTATTTTCAATTTATTATAACCAGTCCAATCTCGCCAGAGGGCTTCCTCTACTTCGTTTGCAATCCCATTTATTATTTTTTTTTGCCTTTTTACAAACTTTCATTTTAGTTTGGCTATTTTTCTCTAACATTTTGGACCGATTTTATCTTCCAAGTTTGGGAGTAGAATACTTCTTTCCTTTACTCCCTGTTTTTATATTTATCTTCGTTAACGTACAAGGAAATAGATATGGAAGTTAAAACGCTATAATGCATAATATATGTGAATACAGAAACATCCAAATCAAAAAGAAATACAATAGATGAAGAAGTAGATGGAAGAAAAAACCTAATAGAATAGAATAGAATACGAAACAAGTCATTACAGCTACAACAAAATATGAAAATTAAAATCAACTGGTTAAAGTGGTATCTTACATGCGTATATAATAATTTAACATCATCACTCAACTCTTTCATCCACAAACATAGGTGAAATGACTAAATCCCAAGCAGCAAAATACTTCTAATGAATGAAAAGTTAACATAAAATAGGAACATCCTAAACCAGCGCAAAATCGGTACGAATTCTACAACAGAAAACAAGAATTTTTCTTTAATTTGGACAGTGTATTTTTAGAGACATAAAACTTTAAAAAACATATATCAAAACTAGAATGAAGATAATTTATGTATAATGTGGCATTCTCTTCAGTTTACCAGACCCCCTTAATCCTCATTTTCAATCACAGTTGTTTTTTTCAGAATAAATAGGATTCATCCTCTTACAAAGCTAGATTTTCCTGAAGATTTCAATTTGATATCGTTTTTTGTTTCCGAGTTATGATTTTTTTCAATATTTCAACCTCCCTTATTCGGTCCGTGCGCGACAGCAACGCCAATTCGTTTTGGTACTAATGGGTACTAATGCGTATACTGACAAATACAATTTTTAATAGAATTCGTAATTAAAAAGCATATATGTTAGTTTTAATAAAAGTATATGGATTTGTAAAACAAGTGAAACATTAATTTATTATTATATATTTTTATCGCTTAAATTAAAGGAAATTATGTATAATCAATAAAAATCAATAATAAAATATGGGCAGGCAACAGTATTTATTGGAAAATATACGAGAAGTTGCCTAAGTCTAATAAGTTGTCATTGAAGAATTAGCCTATTCTGTCAAAATAAAAAAAATGCCATAAATAGCGTGAAGTTAAAATGTATAAAAAAATGGATCGTTATTTATATTTTCATTTTTGTTGGAAAGAAAACAGAATGAATGATTAAAACTGGTTTTCCATCAGTAAGTCACAAAATTGCATTCCAGCCACATATAATAATCGAAGGCAGAAATCTTGAAATCTAGTCCTTGCTGAATGAACATTTAAGAATAAAGGGATATTAAAGAACATCGTAAAATGATAATTTATTGTTTATTTAAAACCTTTCAAGTTTCTGATGTCTACTATTTCCAGCATTACTGTTATTACTACAAAAATAAAGGTAATTTTTCTTCTTATTGTACACCTATCCATTTATTTCTTTGATTTAATTTCCACTTTGCTTTTTAATATAAGTTTCACTGTTTTTTTTGCTAGTATTTGTACAATTTTCAACACAGCAGGCCGGTTGCTTATTGTATTGTTTTTACCTACTTTTTTGAAAAAAAGTAAAATGTATACGTGTATTTGATATGCCAAAATTACAAATTATCGCCCTAAAATGCACGAATTATCTGCAGCTGGCGCTAGTATCGCTTTTGCTTCCCTTTCCATGATTTCGCACGGAGCGAATACCCCAATTTTGTTTTATTTTTCAGAATCAATAGGCGTCATTCCCTTATGGAGCTTGATTTTTGCTAAAAATTTCATATTGATAACGCTTTTCATTTTTGATTTATGATTTTTTTTATCTCAACCCCCCTAACCCCATTTTAAATCAGACTTTTTTTAAATCAAAGGGCTTTTTCCTTTTATAGAGCTTGATTTTTACCAAAAATGTTGTTGATGTCGCTTTTAGTGTTTGATTTCTATTTTTTTTTTATTTCAACCTCCCTTAATCTCCTATATTTAAATCTGATTTTTTTTTTCAAAATTAATAGGCTTTGTCCCTTCTTTATAGCATGTTTTTTGCTAAAAATTTCAAGTTTATATTATTGTTCGTTTTTGAGTTAGGATTTTTTTAAATATTTAAACCCTCCTTAACCCCCCATTTTTATTTAAATTGATATCGTTTTTCGTATTTGACTCATCGTGCGGACAAAAACCTGACATCGGACGGACGTAATTAAACGCATATTTTTCACAGACTAATTTGTGAAGAATATAATAATGGGCATGGTATTGGAGATTTATTGGAAAGAGATTTGTATGATAAGGATTTAAATATAATTTCGTGCATATTATTGGGCGTCGCGGCAGACTCAAATAAACCGCAATCGGAAGTCCTATTTTCGACCACCTGGGAATGTATATTGGCAAAAACGCGACCAATGTTGGCTTTGGCTTCCAAGTCGTCCATCGTCTCTGGTTTGTCGGCGCAGTCTAGCAACTTCACATATCCCACAAAAAATAATCCAAAGAAGTTAGGTCCACTACGCGAAATTATGTGCTCATCAAATGTTTCATTCAATATACTCGTAGATTATGGTGCCCGCTGTGTAGCATATTGTGCCGTCTTCCACATTAATGCCATTCAATTGGGTAACGAAAAAGTTAGTATTCATGGATCTAGAGCGCTATCCATTGACTGTAACGTTCTAGCTGGCACCAATCATTCCACCAGTCCATTAAGCATACGAAACAGTCACTTTTGTGGATGTAACGGCGTCTCAATAATGACTTGTGGATTTTCTTCACTCCAAATATGGCAATTTTACTTTGTAGTCATTACACCAAAAATAAACATCATCGCTGAGAAAACATTTTGATGTAGCGTACTGTAAGTTTCGAGAATTGAACCACGATTTTCTAAAGAAATTTGCATTATTTTAAAATCGATGTTCTGGCGTTAGTCTATTTATGGCACATACTTTGATTACTATACGAGGCAAGAGAGAGTTCCGACACGCCCAACATAGGGCGCGGCCATTTTGAACCCTGTGACACAGTTTACAGCTAAAGAATCAGATCGCTCACTCTGCGTCGGCACTTTTGATCTCAATGTTTCAGTTTATACACTGTGCAACTCGGATAATACAATATATGACAACCGCCTATAATAAAACAGCAGTCTTCTGCGTATCCTGAATTTGTATCCCTGGAGTGGATGTTATTTTGGAACTTTCAACTGGTCCGAGTGAGCTAACTGATTCTTTAGCAATAAACTGTGACTTCAAAAATAATATTCACTGACACCACAAAGTATGTGACTGACACTGACAGCAGCAAGCAAAATATCAGGTGCGTTTTAATCATCCGCTTCTGCTTCCGGAATTGTCGGTTTAGTCGTTTTAACCTGTCAGATTAAAACAAGAAAACCGACAATTCCGAAGCAGAAGCGGATGATTAAAACGCACCAATTAAAAATATTGCGCCAAGATGTAGGCAACACGTAATAAGGGTTCAAAATGGCGGAGTTTTCTATCTCCTTTTAAAAGGCACTCAGAAAGCTGCGCAGTGCGACCATTCTCAGTATAGTAAAAGAAAATCAAAGTATGTGATTTATGGTGATATGGCAAACCAAACTGAGCACAAATCATCTTTCAGCTGTCAACTTCGCTGAAAAAAGTTATGCCAACTCAAAAGATTGATGCGGTATCCGAATTTCAATCCGAGTGGGCTATTGTATCGATGATGTAGATAAAATATCACGATCAATGGTCTGTAATCGCTACGAAGCAGCAAAATAAATAATAAAAGCCGTTTCTCTCTGCATAAAATCTGCTTTCGAGGGTTCACTCGTAAGGAAAGAAAAAAAAATTATTATTATTATATTTCATTTAGGGATAAAAACTATTATAAATGATTTAATTCATCAGCATCTACGTCTATGATTATTTACCTTTTACACAATCGCTCATATAATGGATTTTCTTCTACTTTTTTTGTTGCGTTTCCTCTTGACGCCTCGTTCATTTAAATTCTTCGAATCGTTTTTTAGGTTTCACTTTCGATTTATATCTATAGAAAATGAAACAGTTTGTTGACTTCTCGATTATCTGAGACGGATTGTTTACGGCTATTTTTACTGTTTTTGTTTTAATTGACAAGGATAACGGGTCTCGCTACCGTTTGTATTAAATGCAAAATTGAAAAGGCAAGGACGCTCGGTAAAAAACTGGGTCAAAGTTTATATACACGTTTTTTCGCTATGCTGCTGAGATACAGGATGATTGATTAAGAAATGTGCATACGTTAGTGATAGATAGGAGACATTCAACGAGGTGGTTCCAAATAATTTATATTATGTAATGAGTTTAATTATTTATAACCAGTGGCGGCTCGTGGTAATTTGAAATGGGTGTTCTCTTTTTCCAATACTTTTATCATTTTTGTAAGTTCGGTCCAAAACTTTGTACAAGAGCCAATATCGCTGTTTTTTTATTATTTGAGTTTGTATTAAATGTAGTTATTATCAATATCATACTATTTTCAAGCACTATAACTATTAATAAATAAATATTTTAGTTAGTGTGATAGTTGTTTTGTTTTTAATACATTGAAAACCACCTATAAACATTATAAACTGACTTTTGTTCATAATTTGAGATTATTTTTAAATTTATATAAGGTTATGTAGAAAGCTTGACATTGATTTTTGTGTAAAAAATATTATTTGAAACTTTACCTACCATTTTTCAGTTTTAATTGTAAATTTAATCATTTTCACAATTTGTCACAGATGTCAAATAAAAAATATGTTTTTTAAATAATAACTTTTAAATAAAATAAGAACTAAAATCTTTTAAATGTTTATTTTATGAGATCAGTCCCATCACAATACATACTATTACACAAATAAAAACTAGAATAAAGATATATAATGCCTGGCATTCTAAATGATACTCTTCGCAGTTTAACAGACTCCCATAACTACCCATTTTCTACCAGATTGTTTTCACAATCAATAGGCATCATCTCCTTATAGGGCTTGAATTTTACTAAAAATGTTGATATCGCTTTTCATTTTTGTCTTTTTGTTTTTAATTTTAATTTCAACCCCCCCCCCCCCCCTTAAATCCCCCATATTTCATTAGATTTTTTTATAATTAAAGGCAGTGGCGGCTCGTTATAATTTAAAAAGGGTGTCCACAATTTTTAATTCTGTGCTCTATAGAAGAAAAAAATATAATTTACACAATGTCAGATACGATATTAATTCCTCGATTAATACAGTGCAAGAAAGAAACGTAAAGTTTAAATTATAGAAATAATGCAAAAACATGCTTACCTAATATAATCAGTGTCAGGTTTTTGCTCGGTTCATTGGGTAGTTCAGTAGTTTAATAATAATAATAATAATAATAATAATAATAATAATAAAAGTGTTTTTTAATTTTTGCTGATAAATGAGATAAATCCCTAACACCCGTTTTTGTCCTTTCTGTTTTAGTATTTTCATTGTTTGTAAAAACTAAACAAGGAAAACAAAACAAAGCATGTTGTTTATCACACCCGCACAACCACGAAGTTTTTTTATATTGTTCAATCTTAAGGTGAGTACGGCACCCCCTTATAATTTTCGGACAAGCATATCTCAAAAAGTAATTTTTTTTAATAGTTAAAATTTTGGCAAAATAAATTAGGCAATAATATCTAGAATATGCTTATATCTTAAAGTATTAATTATTTTTAGTTTCCAAGAAAAAAAATTAAAGGGCTTTAAATTTTGAAATATCGTAATGAAAATAAATGCATTTTTCAACAGCACTATTCTTAATATAATCCCCAAATTTAAGCTCTTAATCTCTTGTTAATGATTTTTTAAAATTCGCCGAAATTAGTGGCTAAAACGCTTCGTTAAGCGCTGCTTTCTGGTGTAACGCGACTGTAACTATCGTATCGTACACTCTGAGTCATCATTCGTTTCTTGCAATGATTTACACCAGTTTAAACCAGAAAATAGCACTTAACGAGGCGTTTTAGCTACTAATTTCGGCGAATTTTAAAAAATCATTAACAAGAGATTAAGAGCTTAAATTTGGGGATTATATTAAAAATACTGCTATTGAGGAATGCATTTATTTTCATTATAATATTTCAAAATTTAAAGCCCTTTGATTTTTTCTCTTGGAAACTGAAAATAATTAAAACTTTAAAATATAAGCATATTTTAGATACTATTGCCTAATTTATTTTGCCAAAATTTTAACTTTAAAAAAAATTACTTTTTGAGATATGCTTGTCCGAAAATTATAAGGGGGTGCTGTACTCACCTTAAAAATATGTTTAAACTTTCTATTTCTTATGGCACATTCTTGAACAATGTTTATCTCTTGTCTTACTGAGTGTATTCTCACTTTCTTCTTTTATATATCGATAAACAAGGATACAAATATATTCAGGTCCATATTTATAAACAGAACTCAGCTGAGTCGGAGTTGGGTAAGTCGTCCTGGAACTAAAATCAAAGTTCGCTTACAACGTCTCTAAAGTTCCAAGTGATTCCGGTGTCACACTGGAATTTAGAGATGGATATTGGCAAATCTGTAAGTGTTAAGTAGGTACATTTACGTTATTACTACTCATCTATAAATTCGCGCTATATAACCGAACCCCAGGTAGACGGAATGACAGTTTGTTTGACTTGGTAGTGTTGCCAGAATATGTTTTTGTTATGTACCAGATTTGTCTAAAAAATGTACCAAATTCCTTAAATGTACCAAATTTTTCGAATTATATTTGCAGTGACATCTAATTTATTGAAGAGAAAAAAAGGGGATTTTTATAGATAACGAACCCAAACAAGGAACACAATATATTTTACACGTGAACGCTGCCTCAAGCAGAATGTACTACATCTAGTACAATTGTGAATTGTACTAGACTGGCAATACTGGTTTGGCAACCTTGTTTGTGAGCGGCGCGCCAATTAATGTGTTCCTTTGACGTTTGAAGGATATGTTGGCGTGTTGTTTTCTCTTTTTAACTTTATGCATTCACCAAATCGTCTCTCTCGTGTTAGGCTCACTCATCATAATGCGCCACAGACACAGTATACTTAGGTATTCTGTGCCACAGAGACGCGATTAGCCAGAGGGCAATGATGTACCAAAAAATATAGATTAACACGTATGAAAATGAAAATATTAAAATTAAATTTATATTTTTATGTTATTTATGTAATTATAAAATAATGTGTTTTTATGAAATTTAATTGGGTGTTCACTGCACAAATAAACCAATGGAGAAACCGCCTCTGTTTATAACCAAGGTGGTGATGCTAATAGTTCCTGACGTAAATGACAATGGATATACCACTTCATGTGCATACAATCATTTGCGCTAAAATGATACTGTCGTAAAACCAGTTCTGTCCTGATCTTTGTTTATCTTATCGTCGTTCAAGTCGTCCGCATGTGTTCCGCTGCCGCTGGCCTCAGACTATTGGAGGAAGGGTTTCGAGAAACGTCTGGAGCATCGAGATTCTTTGAGACAGTAGTGGACTTTTCTAGGCCGTTACATTTTTGTACATAAGTGGATTATTTCGCCGTTTTAGTTAGTTTAGAAATAAATGTCGAGTAAAGATAAATAATTAAAGTAAATTTAAATCAGTGTAGTTTTGAGTACAAATAAATTAGTCTTAAAATAAATTGGTGAATTTAGTGAATATAAATCGGAATAATCAAACTGTTTAAAATAAACAAACTTTGCAATACATAATAATTTAGTCTTTTTAGTTTTCTATCTGGATATCTACAGTAGCCTCTGTATTTACCCACAATCGTTTTCATAAAATGAAGTCCGTAGCTGGAATGACCTCTTAACGTACGGACTCTGTTCATAACTTACGAATCACACTGTATATTTTTTGCCAATTTACCACATAGTATATTCTTTGTTCACTATAGCACACAAATAAAAGCTGAAATCCAGACCCGGACTCAAAATAAAATTAACAAATTTGATTCACTTAAAAACAATATCCTTGTACATCAGAATTTTGGAAATTTGTTAGCATATTTGAGGAGGCAAACAATTTAATGTTTTCTCCAAAATAAAAAATCTGATGTGTCCAACACATGACTTTCCTATCTAGTTATTACAGACTTTTTCCGGTTTGTACAACCTATTGCAGCACCTCCATAAATGTTTAGAGGATAAAATAAATATATACATTTTCCACATACATCTACATCGAAACATTTTTCTATAGATATTCATTGAAAATGAAAATACTGAAAAATTTAAATTTAGCACTTTTCCTACAATTTTTCCATTACGGTCCATTTTAGAAAAATCATGTATTAAACAAAAATTATAGAGATCGATATCGCAAACAACCTTTATTTCAACAATTTTCATGAAAATCAGAATTTTGCACATTTTGTCAAATTTCTCGAATACGGACCATTTCAGGAAATTTTGACATAGAGCAAAAATTATAGATAATAATATAGAAATAACTTTTATTTGAACAATTTTTTTCTCCAAACATAAATAACAAATATATTCCATAAAATATAAAAACGGCCCCCCATAAAGTACCCCCCAGATGTTCCGACTTTGTCCAAAATCTAATCATTTCACGTCAGGCCGAAATAAAACTTAATTTTAAAATTTAATAATAGATATATTCCATAAAATATAAAAACGGCCCCCCATAAAGTACCCCCCAAATGTTCCGACTTTGTCCAAAATCTAATCATTTCACTTGAGGCCGAAATAAAACTTAAGTTTAAAATTTAATCTTTTTTTCTTCATCGGTTTTTGAGTTTTCTTCAAATTTCGAAATTTACACATTTTCTCAAATATCTCGAATACGGTCCATTTTAGAGAAATTATGTAAATGATAAAAATTATAGAGAACTATATTACAAACAACTTTTGTTTGAACAATTTTTATAAAAAAATATTTTTTTACATTTTGTCAAATTTCTCGAATACGGACCTTTAAAAATATTTTCTTCTTTACTTCTGTCATTATTTAAACGGATCTTTAAAATACATTAGAGGACTATCTTAAAGAAATCTGTTTAAATAATGACAGAAGTAAATTAACGAATAGGCCTCCAATATTTTTAAAGGCCGTTAAATATAAAGGAATTGTTACAGAATAGACCCCATTATCTATAAATGTTATTTATCAGTTATCAAATTGTTAGAGCTCTAAACTTTGAAGAACGAAATAATAAAAACTGATATCATATCTTAGTATTTGCAGTATGCAAAAAGAAGTATAGACAGGACAACAAAAAACTTATTCATAAGTTGAACCTTTAAAAGACACGAACAAAACGCCCTTGTTTATTTGTTTATAAATTAATTATAGACTGCCTAATCATTAAAGTTTACTATATTCTGCGATTTATTTATTAACACGAATGATTTGATAAGTCATACGGTCACCAGATAAGAAGAATAGATAATAATTGATTTATAGTATATGCATAAACAACATATTTGCAAAAGTAAACCAATTTCAATAATATATTTCGAGATATCATTTTTCATAAATATAATTAATTACTTAATGAACCTTTTATTAAATACATTTATTTTTTCGCGGTCTCTGCCCTTCCCTGCTTTGCCCTGGAAAACAAAACGTGTGAAAGCGCGGAATACGTGATAGCTCGCTACAGACTATGCGCGATGCATGATTCGCGAATAGTGTGTAGGGGCTTGTTCGTTAAAAAATGATTCGTAAACAACATAGTTCGTGTGTTCGCCGAAATTCGGGCTGTATTCATAGTTAATTCGTCGATTCGTGGTGCGCGATCGTTTGTTTCGAGGGCCCTCCAGTGCAGTGTCCACGAGGTTAAAACTGTGTTTGATTCTTCAAGAATAATTACTAATTATTATTATACATTCCGCATTTTTGTTTTTTTAGTAATAATAGTTAAAAACAATGGCTGAATAAGATCGCAAGCAAGAATACGAGTGGTCTGATGAACGTGTTTTAGATTTAATCTATGAAATTGAACAACTGCGTTGTTTGCTCTTAAAATTTTGGCAGAGAAGTTTGGAGTGACTGCTGAAGAAATCAGCAAGAAGTATTCAACTTTGCATTTTCGCGAACTCACTGCAAACATGAATCACGCATCGCGCATCACGAGTCGTGAAAAACGCATAGTCTGTATGCTCTATTTGCGAATTGCTCCGAACTACAAAGAAACTGGATCAATCAAGCATCGTGCATTACGAATCGCGAATACATGCATAGTCTGTAGCCAGCTTAATAGGAGCGAAAATATCGAAATAGAATATAAGAAGAGATGCTGATACTAAAAGTGTCCGCACCTTTGGCTTTACATTTTTACGTCACGTGTTAAACTCGAGCTAATCAGTTTTGGTGAGAATAAATGCCATTTTTTTTAAATAACTTCATTTAAATAATATAAAAAACATTTTCATTCCGTTAGTCTTCAAATATAAAAATATTGACTTAAAATAAATCAAAGTACGACGCTAAGTCGGCATTTTGATTACACTTTTCCGTCAGTCTTGACATCGCTAAGTGCGTACATCTGTCATACTGCAAAATAGTGTTTAAGTCGTCTCCACAGTCGTCTCTACTTCATTCTATCTCGATGAGCGAAAATTATCTCTAATCTACACTCACGTTCACGGGATTTCGCTAAGCAAGCCTGGAGCTGGCTTTACATGAATACATACTCTGCTTTATGCAGATACTTTATTTGATAAGATATAAAATTAATATAATAACTTATTAAAATATTTAAATGATGTTTTTCATCACGCACATTTCAATTAGTTGAATTTTTTTTGTGAGAGCCATTTCAAAAATTTGATATACAAAGATCGATCTAACAATTCAGAAAATTTAAAAACCAGAATCGGAACGCAGGTATTTATTGTTAAGAGCTCTGTATAAAACTGAGTATAGGTTTTATTCTCTAAATTACTAGATATTTTTTAATAAAATCTATATCTGTATATGACTAGAATAATAGTGGCCTAAGTCTAACCTCAATAATAAACGTTATAAGATAATAAAACTTTTACTCTTTCATTTCAATAGTACATTACAAATCTTGATGGAAAGAGTCATACAAGGAGTGAACCACTACCGGAATACTGGTACGTTTTACCCGAAATCGCTTACGATTTTTCGAAATACCCGAAATCACAGAAATCGCTTACAAATCTTTCGAAATTCACGAAATCACCACTAAAATCATCACTGAAATCGCTTCGAAATTCCGTGCGTCGAAATCAACATAATTTAAATCGGTCAGCGAGACTGACCCGGAGTGTCCGGATTTAGTGCGAACTTTTGGTGATTTCGAAATAGGGATACGTTTTGACTTTAGTGGTTTGTCTCTTGGTTTCATATTATAGCTATATGATCCAATATTGAAGGTTATCAGAAATTAATTATTGCATTGTTGTTCCTCAATCTTGTTTATCTTATTCCTCAGTTTTTTTTTATGCTTCAGTTGCATGTGATAATATTGGTCGTGTGTTGATCTATTTCCGTTTTATTTAACATTCTTTTTTAGTGCATAAAGTTATTGGCGTTTAATAATATCGATTTATTGAAATGATTAATCTTTAAGTTAAATTTACAAGTTACTGAATGAAACAACTATTATGTACCTATGTAAGGTTTTTATGATATACATTTGTATTTCCTTTTAATCAGAAGTCGGAGACGTATTTCAAATTTCAATTAAACTCGTTTTCGATGTGTATATAAGTGATTTAGTGTGAAAGCCCAATAGACTTCTGACTAAGGGTTCAATAAACGACGCGTTCAGATAATTGAAATCCAAATATTTACATTAGGAAGTCTGTTTATCTCTGCTGCAGTCACAAACGGTAGCAACTACCATCTCATATATCATATGATCGGCAAAGTTCAAAAGCAAAGTGTTAACTAACATTTCAAGTCTAAATATTCTTTTTGTGGCAAGAGGAAAGCAAGAAGGAATTTCTTTATAAAGCTTATAATTATCAACACTAACTGCTTGCACTACAGTGTTTTAGAAAATAAACAAAGATTATATGTGAAGTTCCTAACAGTTAAGTACTTGAAATGGGTCGTTAAGTTCAAAATTATAGTACAAGGAGTTATTATTCTTCTTCATATCTAAGGCATTTCTAAAAAAAAGGAAAACACAATGTCGAAGGTAGAAATTTAACAGTTTATTTAAATATTTTTTTTTATTAATATGTAGTTACGGGAAACAGGTGGTACTATTAAATAGAATAAAAATCAAATTAACTAATAGTAATAGTAAGCAACACCGGTCCAATAATCACGTTTTCCTTAGTAAGCTACGAAAGCGTAGGACATCCACATTTTTTTTTTACAAATTACGACTTGTATATCGGAATTTCTACTTGTAACTCAGAATTCTAACTTGCATCTCGGAATTTCGAATTGTAACTCGGAATTCAGACTTGTAACTCGGAATATCGACATACAACTCGGAATTCCGAGTTAAAACGGAATTTCAATTCAGAAGGCTGAAATCACAATTATGTCTTTTGATATTGAATAAAGACCTCGATTAAACTTGATATAGAGCACAATTTGTCAGCGAAAAAGAAAACAATAACTAGTTACTTGAAAAAATTTATAATATAATATGATTTGAAAACAAGAGAATCCTTCCTTAGATTTTGTACAGGTTCTGAACTTGCAAATCAAAATATCAAACGAGATTTTATTGAGTCTAAGGGGGTTGCATGAGTACTTGTGGCACATAATGCATGATACTATAAAAAGAAGGTATGATTTCACGCAGATTGATATTATACGTCACGATGACGTATTGCGGTGGAAGGCGTGGCTTTTACGAATTTGACTCATCAGTTGATCGAAAATAGCGCGCGAAAATAAATTTTAATCGGCTCATGGCCGATCAGATAACGATATTCCACACCACAATACGTTATGCGCGAACTGGACGAGACTTCGTCGGCTAGTATCATACCTCTGTTTTTTTGTATTGTTTCTAAAGTAGGTACTTTTTGGAAAATGTCGTAATTGGAAAATTTCGTAGGTACGACTAGTTATCACGACCATGACTCGTATCTCTGACTTTCTCGGATATGGTCTGCTTTATGAACATTTTTTGTCACGCCTTAATTATTATTCGTATGTAGTTAATAATAATATTACAAATTCGTAGGCATACTATCTTAAAACCCACAGTTTTACCACTAGAAAATGTTAATGTCTCATTTGTATTGAGCGAAAAAGCTAATTAAAGTAATTAGTTTTTATCAAAATATTTTATTCATCGCTTATTAAAGCTTCACCACAAGAAACATACTGTCATTTCTCGCTTGGTTGTAGTCATAGATAAATTAATAAGTAGTTGTAATTCAACGCTTAAAACCTTATACTAATAACACATTATATCCTAAATCATTTTTAACGTAGTTAACTTTCAATGTCCTGAAGGTGTATATAACCCTGGAAGTAGTTATTTTGTGTTGTGTACGGCCACAACATGTATTTATTATCGCATCTGCTTCAAGTTTGCGGGAGAGGGGGCATCTTATACCGATAATAAACAACCCCGTAAAAACATCTTTTCCTACGACCACTTAGGAAAGTGACACATATCACACTATATTAGTCCTATGGAAAGTGCCTTATATTACACGCGTATGAATAAGAATTTACTTTCCACCCGAGTGAGAATATGTTACTTTCCGCAGTAGTTCTCACAAAATGTCAAATACCTAATTTCTATTTTGATCTATGTAATGTCCATATTAATACTAAAATCGATATGATTGTTAAATTATTGAAATTGTTGTAAATTAGATCCTAGATATTTATCTTTAACAATTATTATTAAAATAATTTTAAAATAATATTTGCTCTCTATTCTGGTTAAATACATAACCGATTAGATCATTCAATTGACATAAGGGCTATTAGCTCAGGTGGTTAGGACATCGAACTTATCAACTTTGCCATTTTTCGACCGCGTTCAAATCCTGGCGGGGCAGAGTTTTTTGTTTTTTTTTTTGTTTTTTTTTTTGTTTTTTTTTTTAGTTTTTTTTTTTTGTTAGAAAATACGAAAATTGAATAAATACGATTATTGTTGATTATTTTTTTAAATACATTTTAATTATTATAGTAATAATAACCTTGGTTTTACATTTTTTTGATGACATTATTTTGTGGTCGTAGGAAAAATATTGTACATCACTTGTGTGAAAAGTGATTTTCCACACTCGTAATGTAATATACTATTTCTTGCCTGGGTAAAATATTACCTACTAAAAGAATTTTGGAATTACATAATTAAATATTCAAAATTTTATAAATTTTATTAATTATTAAACCGTTCGTTCTAAAACATAATTATTGAGATAACATCCGGCCGCCTACTTGGTTTTGACCTTAGTATAAACCAACTGGAAATTGATTTATTTATTGTTTGGTCTAAGCTAAAAATATCAACCCCCCCTACCTGGCGAAAATCAGTTCACATGCAATTATTGATTTTGTTTTTCGGAAGCGTATAAATGTCCAAAATGAAATAAACCAGGAAAGTATATATTTATAACTTTACAGTCGCGTTGGCGGTGAATCAATGGGCGTGTTTAGTGTAAACGAATCTAATGCTATTAATTGTTTAAGCATAAACAACTTTTTTTTTTCATGCAATAATAAATAATAAAGTTATAGTAGGTACTTTAAAAAGTTCTCTTCCAAATCAATTATTTAAAACACTCTATTTTTGCGACATTTACCGCGTCATAATTAAGCCCATATTTCTATTGGTCACTAAAGAATCTGTGATACCATAACACATAGAGTTAATATCGTTTTCTAGTAGTGACATTTATGATAGTTATCTCTTTTTAAATTCGGATTAAAATTATGATGTGTTCTTTTCTCATGATACCAACATTTCTAACCTCAAATCGATTATGGGAAACATTAAAATTGATTTTAAAAATTGTGATAAAATCAACATTTGTTTAATTTTGCGTTACATTAAAAATATCTGGTTATATTTTCAAGTACTTGGTCCCTATGAGAAGTAAAAAAACAGTCAATCTTATAAAATGTTTATAAAAGTTCCTCAAAATCTAGATATTCAAAAACGATAGTGGGCTAAGGGCTGTTGCAAACTACCATCCTGCTTTTATATTTATTTTGATGTAAATAAAGATATTCTTAAATTGTTTGTGTTTCCAATTTGATATAAATTTATAAAACGTACCTAGTTGATCAACTAATATATAGGTCAATATACCTACCTACCGTTTGAGGCAGTTAAAAAAAATTGTTAAAAAAAATGGTTTAGGCCAATCGTTCTAAAGATGAACCAAGAATGACGCTAAATCGCGAAAAACTTATATTTTCGAAGAAAAACAACAAAAATTTCAACATTTTAACAAATTTAATTTTTTGGCTCTTTAGCGTCATTCTATAACAAATATCTTAACTATTTTCTAAATAACTTTTTTTTTAAAATATTACTAATTTTAAACAGGACGAAAGATTAACATAGTTTTCATTCCGATACTAATTCTATTAGAACAATGATACAGTGAATATGGCAACGCTGCTAGTCTATGAAGACCGTGGTTAAAAGGGTAGCTGCTGTTTAGTTAAATTTGTTAATTCCTGTGTCGAAAAATAGTTGTTTTTGAAGAGGTGCGAAATTATTGTGATCGTCTTAGTTTGTTGTTGAGGCGTTGTTAGGTTTTTGTTTAATTTAGTTTTTAGTTATTTTATGAAATGAAAAATTCTGGAAGGCAAAAATGCTACCACAGCTGACGAATTTCTATTTTTTATTGTTTGCTGCCAGAGTTAGTAGATCCTAGAGAAATACGACATATGCCAATTAGGGAAAAGAGATTGTCAAGAATTTTGCCCGCTTAAAAAAAATATGTAATATACAGGGTGTTTCTAAATTCATGCGACAAAATTCAGGAGGTGATTGCTCGTATAAAATTAAGATGGGACTTTCCTATGACAAAATTTCCTCAGCCCATCCCTTTTCGAGATATCACCCATAAAAGGTGGTGACTAAAATTAAGTTTTTATGTTTTTCTAAAATTTCAGTACAGCTAGAAACTTGAAATTCTGTAATTTTCGTGCACTCGCAAAGGACTAACCACGGGTATTTTTTCAATATTCCTGTTACATTATAGGGGGGTGAAATTAGCAACACTTACTTTATTTCATATCAAAACTTTTTTTCGAGATGAACTTTTATGAAATAAAATTATAACTTAAAATTCTTGTTTTATTTAATTTTTTTTTTATTCTTTTATTTTTTCCCAAAACCAATAGCTTCAGAGAAAAAAAAAATAAACACCCTAATTTAAAAAATTAACATTTCGTGTTTTAATAATTATTTTTTTAATTTATTAATCTATGTGAAAAAAAAATTTTTTTAACATACATTAAAAAATTGTTATATTAATATACTTAGTTAATTGTACTTATATTTGTTGTTCCTTTAATACAATAAATACAATTTACCTATCTCCAATTCATGACTTTCCGTATCCATATACCTAGGGTCCGATTACAATTAGAAGAACACCGCTACGTCATAACTATTATTTCGAATGTCCAATATACAGGGTGTCCCGAAATTAGACGGTCATATTTTAACAGCGTAATCTACATCCTACAAGTATTAGAAATTAAAAATTATAAAAAACGACTTCAAAAACTTGCAGATGCCGTCACCACATCTTAACCAAATTTATATGGGACCACCCCTGAGGTACCCCCTTTCTAACAAAAAAACAATTATTGAAATCGTGTTAAAGAATTATCGCTGAACATACATAAAAAAAAATTTAAAAAATATTGCGACGAATTGAGAACCTCCTCCTTTTTTGAAGGCGGTTAAAAATAGGAGTAAAAGTTTATATAAACATAGGTCCGAAAACGTTTCGTTTTCGAGATACAGGGTGTTACAAGTGAAGTCCAGATGGCACATTTTTGTAAATATTTTCTAAAATTTCTTTAGTTACCGGTTTTCCAAAGTAAAAAAAAAATAAAATTTCTGATTCTACAGACCTACTAATTATTGTTTACACTTTCGAATAAGATAACATGCTTTTCTCTTGAAAATGTAGCTTTATTATAAAGAAAATATTGGTTTTCCAAATTTTATAGTCAAAAATGTTAAAAACTATCAACAAAAAAAACTTAGGGCAATTTTACCCTAAGCTCGCCCTAATTTACCCACCTATGAAGATGATCATAAACCCCAGTTTAATAAATAGAGCGTAAAAGGATAAGTATTTGTACCAAATTTTACCTAATTATCTTTAAACGCTTAGAAAATATTTACAAAAGTGTGGTATCAGGACTTTACCTTTAACACCCTGTATCTCGGAAAAGAAACGTTTTAGGACCTATGTTTATATGAAGTTTTACTACTATTTTAGGATGTAGATTACGCTGTTAAAATATGACCGTCTAATTTCGGGACACCCTGTATATAATCTATAACTATCAATAAATAAAAAATATTTGAGTTGTTTGGTTTAAAAATAGTATTCCTACATTCCTATTATATTAACAAGCCACTAAACCCCCAGTAGGCGGCGATAGCCAACGAATTCGCCAATTGGTGACATACCTGTGTTCATGTAATTTTAATCGGACCCTACCACATACTTTGATTACTATACGGTGCAAGAGAGAGGTTCGACACGCCCAACATAGGGCGCGGCCATTTTGATTCCTATACCACAGTTTATAGCTAAAGAATCAGATCGCTCACTCTGCGTCGGCACTTTTGATCTCAATGTTCCAGTTTATACACTACGCAACTCGGATAATACAATATATGACAACCGCCTATAATAAAAGAGCAGTCTTCTGCGTATCCTGAATTTTTATCCCTGGAGTGGATGTTATTTTGGAACTTTCAACTGGTCCGAGTGAGCTAACTGATTCTTTAGCAATAAACTGTGACTCCAAAAATAATATTCACTGACACTGACAGTAGCAAGCAAAATATCAGGTGCGTTTTAATCATCCGCTTCTGCTTCCGGAATTGTCGGTTTAGTCGTTTTAACCTGTCAGATTAAAACAAGAAAACCGACAATTCCGAAGCAGAAGCTGATGATTAAAACGCACCTATTAAAAATATTGCGCCAAGATGTAGGCAACACGTAATAAGGGATCAAAATGGCAGAGTTTTCTATCTATTTTAAAAGGCACTCAGAAAGCTGCGCAGTGCGACCATTCTCCGTATAGTAAAAGAAAATCAAAGTATGTGGACCCTACCCAATCCTATGATTATATTCTTCAGCGCACGACACACGACATTGCCAAATTTATGTAGCGAACAAGGTTCCAAATACTTTAAGGGGAGGTCGTTAGATCCGTGCGGTGTGACATCAGAAGGGACTGGATTGCTCTTAACACTGAGTCTGAGGGTACTAATTAGTTTGCATTATTTTTTAGTGGAAGAAGCATCCATACAACTGGATCCATTTTAAAATTATGGGTGAAAATTTGACAATAAAATAAGATGAAGCCTCATAAATATATCACCTAAAATTCTTATTAAAGGCTCTTTATTCACTTCGATGGTGTTCAGAAGCCACAACTAGAAAGCAACACTGTTTACATCCACCTTAGAAAAATAGAACCATGAAAAATCATTTGATACAGTATTTTGAGCTTTCAATTATTGACAGGTATTGAAAGTATGTACCTTCGAAAGCAGAATATTCTGTGAATTTACAAGATATCACCTTTTCCTTTTGTTCATTTATTACTGAATAACGCTATAACAAAATGTTGAATACAATATTTCGTCTTTATGTTAGAATCCACCTTGGGTTGTCTATTAATCCTGGTTGTACTTTGGCCATTTTTAAAAAATTAATTAAAAATTTTAAAATAAATCAAAATTATCTGGACTCGAAATCGAAAACGAGGTTAGTATTTAGATTTTAGATGGACAAATGAAATCACGTTGCCAGACTTAGAAAAAATATTTCGCGATACCCCACGATTATGATTTGAATAAAATTTCGATTAAGAAGAAAGTTTATTTAAACAGTAAGTTGCTTCATAAAAACTGAATATAAACAAATATTGTTTTAGTTTTAATATATATGTTTTTATGTTAAATTATACGATGTTAACCTTTAAATTGTCGATTTTCCGGAATTTCAATAATTCTTTATAAGAAGCGGCAACAAGGTAAAAACATATGAATTACTGTCTGAAAGGTTATAAATTAGCCAATTCATTATGACGATGTTTAAAAATCATTGTGACGGGAGTTATGCGTGAGTTTCAAATTTGCTTGATTTTTTTGGAATATACACAAATTTTTGTAGGAAAATTTGAAAACCAAAAAATTTCAAAAAAATATTTTTAGATTAGATATTGTGGCTAGCTTAAAAAAATATTTTTGAATTTCACTAAACACACCCATTGAGCTGTGTAGATTGAAATTTTGCAATTAAAAACGAAAATAGGTATTTGCCTGTACGATAAACTTTAACACGCCCTTGTTTTGAGCAAACTAGAAAATTGTGGAAGACTAAAATATCCTGGAATCACTCTACATCACACGTCTCGGTTTTGAGTCGTTTTCCTAGAATGAACGTTCTGGATATAAAATACGAACCCTAATCTATTCGGTTCCTGTTTTATTTGAATACTTTCAGAGAGGTAATATAAGGAAATTTTCGATGGATCACTTCTAGACAAAACTGAAAATTTTCAAAGTTTAATTATACAGAATCGCTGCACTTCGTTTGTCCACCAATAATTTTTTATTATTTATAAAAGTCGTTCAAATGTTATCGATAAAAGTCGTTCAAATTTTATCGATAAAATTTTTAGTTTTCACGAAAACGTCTTTATTTGGAAAACCAAGAAAACAAACCGATTGATTTTAAATCGGTTTGTTTGAGTGCTTTTATGGACAAACATCTAAATGGTGCTAAAATAATTTGTAAGTCACTAGGAATGTATTCTAAGGATTGCCCATTTAAAAAGGGGCTAACAATTTCACTATTAAATAATTTAAAAATTAAAAGTAATAATTGGTATCAATGGACCAAAATGATCGCCTCCTCGATTTCCATTATTTTCTATGGGGTTTTGTAAAGGACCAACGAATAATAGATGCATTTGAAAAAAATACGCAAAAATGGTTGATAAAAGTATATTCCAAGCGTTTAGGTTAATTCAACTCTGTATTCAACAGAATAGTCACCAGGCTTCGATTTATATAATGGTGAAATCTTGAAGCAAAGGTATTGTCATGCTGACATACTTGTTTAATGCAGCTTATAGATTGAAATATGTTCCTACATGCTGGAAAGTTGCAGAGGTAATGTTGCCAAAGTCAGGAAAGCCGCCGAACTACATTAAGTCTTATAGGCCTATTTCTCTAGCAGCAATTGTGCCAAAACTTTTTGAAAGAAAACACAAAATTGATACCTGATTGTCAATTCGGATTTCGACAGAAATATTCTACTACTGACCAAGTGCATAGAATCACAGATGTCATAGAGCATGCCCTTGAAGGAAAACAAGTCTACACTACTGCACTTTTGGTTCTTTTAATAAAATATTAATCTACAACCAGTTTGTAAGACCGATGTGGCTTTACGGCATTCAATTATGTGGATGTGCCACAGATAGTAACATTATGTCTATTCAAACTTTTCAGAACAAAGTATTGCTCAACATAGTGAACGCTCCTTGGTATGTGCGCAATACAGATCTTCATCGAGATCTTGGGATTCCAACAGTGAAAGTTGAAATCAAAACGTTTGCTGGCAAGCATGAAGCCAGACTTCACCTACATACCAATGCTGCTGGACAATCAGGACCATGGCCGACTACTGAAAAGGAAAAGGACCAAGCCATTTGATCTCGTGTAATGTGCTGTCTATGTGTGAAAGCAGAGCACAGTGCGCGAGAGACTTGATATAGGTAGGATCCGATTACAATTAGAAGAACACAGCTACGTCATCATTTGGCAAAGTAATTAATTGGTTATCGCCGCCTACTGGGGGTTTAGTGGAGTGTTAATATTGTAAGAATATAGGAAATATTGTTTTATCTACTCCTATTAATTTATATATTAATTATTCAACTGCTTTTGAGCAATTAATAGTATCAATAAACAAATAGCGTGAGTTTTAATAGTGAGTTATTATAACTCGCTGGGCTCCTATGACAATTCGGTATATATATAAATAGTGTGCGCAGTAAATTCTTGGAAATTTTAAAGTTGATAAATGTTCCATTGGCGTAAAATGTTAGAAAGATTGTTTAACAACTGGAAAGGAATGAATAATAAAAGATTTCAAAATTATTAAATTGTCAACGCCTCTCAGTAGGCGGAACAGTCAATTATTACATTGAGAGGAGTAATGTCATTTGATATTTTAACAAGATAATTTTGACGTTTTTAAATCAATTTCTAATAATAGTGCTAAAAAAAGATAAATTTAGATAGTGAAGATGAGTTATTATGTACACCTCCAGAAATAAGAGAGATAGCTAATAATGCAATACAGAATTTATTACCAGAAAAATCAAAAAACAAGTATAAAGGTGTATACTAAAATTTTCAAGATTGGTGTAACTCGTTTACAGAAAATGTACCTTTAGTCGCCTCAAATTAGCATTTTACCTGCAACTTTTTTCGGAGAGATTCGATTGTATATAACAAAAGGTATATCTAACCTCTGTACGCTCGCCAATTCTTAATTGTTTATTTAACAAATGAGGCATTTTTGTTAGAGTGTTTATGAATATGTGGCAAATGTCACACACGGTTCAACGAAAATGTCTGGAAAATGTTCTCTCGGGGGGTTTCGAGGTCCCTCTTTATCAATTTGGTGTCAGATTTATTATTTATTGCAAAATAATTGTTGTAACTTGGCTAATTAACAAATGAAAAACTCAACCCCCGAAATCACTAGAGAACCGGAATTTTTCCAGCATTTCTGGCTTGTTAAGGCGAACCATCGGCACAAGATTTTTGCAAACATAATTGTTTATTGTTCGATTGTTGCCACCTCGCTAATTAACAAATTAATAACTCGCCTCCCGGAATCGTTAGAAACCCAGATTTTTTTGCAATAACTCTGGGATCATGGGGAGAACCATCGGTAAAAGGTTGTTGCACGTAAATATTTATGTCGAGTAATTAATTTGTTAATTAGCGAGGTGGCAACAATCGAACAATAAACAATTATGTTTGCAAAAATCTTGTGCCGATGGTTCGTCTTAACAAGCCAGAAATGCTGGAAAAAATTCCGGTTCTCTAGTGATTTCGGGGATCGAGTTTTTCATTTGTTAATTAGCCAAGTTAAAACAATTTAGCAATAAATAATAAATCTGACACCAAAGTGATAAAGAGGGACCTCGAAACCCCCCGAGAGAACATTTTCGTTGAACCGTGTGTGACATTTGCCACATATTCATCAACACTCTAACAAAAATGCCTCATTTGTTAAATAAACAATTAAGAATTTGCGAGCGTTTAGAGGTTAGATATACCTTTTGTTATAGACGGTTTCCTGAACAATTTGCAGAAAACCGCATCTCAATCGGACCTCTCCGCAAAAAGTTCATTTTCACTTTTTTCATGCTAATTTGACGCGACTACTTTGGCATATTTTAATGAACTTAGCAATAAATATAAAGCATCGTCTCTATGGACTTTCTACTCCTTGCTAAGAAACACTCAACATAAATAATGGAATTAATATAGAGAATTTTTCAAAATTACGTGCGTTTCTTAAACGTCAATCAGAAAAACATATGGCTAAAAAGGCAAAAACATTTACTCCAGAACAACTTAATAATTTCATAAATAAAGCTACGGATGAGAAATATCTGGCGACAAAGGTAATAGCTTTTACAAAGATTCAAACGTTTTTATCATCTAGTCAATTATATAATTCTTTCTCGATCTTAGTATTTATTGTTATAGTCGTAGATAAAGTATAGTATTCAACTTGCGGTAATAGTGATAACTCACTTGATGAATTACAGGACTCGCCTGCGGCTCGTGCTGCAAACTTCATCTGCGTGAGTTATAACCTGCATTACCGATCGTTAAATAATATACTATTATACCCATCAACTTACTTATTTTTTATTTATTGATAGTTATAGACATTGGGTCCTATGATTGAACGTTTACGTTATCCGTAACGTACATGTTAGGCCGAGTTTTAACAGTAATGAGGCAAGTTCATATGATGGACAACTTTTTCCAACACGTTACTGTTATTTTCCGCCTGTTATCTTCTAATTTAACAGTTTTAAATCATCCGAACTTGCCTCGTTACTTTTAAAATTCGGCCTAACATGTACGTTACGGATAACGTAAACGTTCAATCATAGCACCCAATATGTAGTCGAAGTAATGGTTATGACTTGCGGTGTTCTTCTAATTGTAATCAGACCCTAGTAGAACAATCTAATGAAGATCGATAGATTGACTTTAGTTTAAGATTGTTTCAGAACAAAACTAATGGTTAGTCCATTAGTTTTAATGGCAGGCCCCATAAGATGTCAAATAATAAATAATTTAAAAAATTATCATATGATGCCTTTGTGCCACTTTTTTCTTAATTTTCTATTTTCAGCTACTAGTCTTATTTTAAGTGCTTTCCACTGTTATTTTTTTTTTATTTCAGGTTTATTTTGCCAAGCCAAGTTGAATATCAATTACAAACGTTTTAATTTCTTGGTTTAATTGTTACGATAAAGCAGCCTTCGGGTTTTGAAAAAAAAAAAACATGTTTGAAAAGAAGGGCTTATTGAGATAACATTAATTTATTGAGGAAACACGTCTTCAAAGGTTGAAATAAACTTCTAAAACTACTACAACTTTATCAAAATGCAATAACTTGATTTTTCGGTTAATGATGGTATTTGTTGGAGAATTTCTATTTGGTTTATAGCTTTTGTAACCTTATTTTTTTATTGTCTTTAAGTAAAAATGCCTTTATTTTAAAAAGTGTGGCTTGTCGAGTTTTTACAATTGGCCTTGTAAACAATAACATGATAATTGATACTTGAGACCTCAGAAAATTGATACAATTTCAAATTTCGAAAACCACCTACGGCAGCAAAATCACTTTCATAATCATAATATGACACTAAATACTTTTAATAATCATTGGTAAGTAGATGTCTGTAAAAAATTAGTTATTAAATTATCATAAATAAGAATATATTAAAAGTAAAATTGCATCACGTGCAGTCTAGCCGCACTTGTGATTAAAGATAAAATTTCACTTCCTTATTATACTTTCCTCCCTGCAATAATATATATTATACAAATTACTAACGACGTATGATTCACTTTGAGGTTTTGGGTAGAGTAACATTATGTACGTTAATACTTATCATTGACGACAGTCATTCATGTAGATATATATAGAAAAATGGTTTTATTTTTCGGGTAATTTACGTTATTATATAAATGTGGTTATATATAGAATAAATCTAATTCATATCACCTAATAGTTATATTCATCTTTGACAGGAACAAATGAGAAGAAAATATTAATAAATTAAATAACATTTTCCAATTAACTTATTTTATATAAATTGTATTCAAATCAGAAACATTAATGAGTTTCATAATCTTTCGTTGTGCAACTAAATTTTCAATATTAAAAATACCATTAACGTTATAACTGAAAAGCAAATAATAGTTTTTAAGCGGTACAAAATGCAAAATAGAAGTTTACTATTATGCGTAATAAACTCGGCACTTATTCTTGTAATTGTATAGTAGCTAACCATTTTTTTTTAATATTTAGTGATATTTAAAATTTTTCGCTAACTTTTACGATTTTATTGGGATCTAAAATTAAGATCGCAGCGCCGTCTGTACTTAACATTTAAACTAAAAGTTGTGGCTTGTTATTGTTTACATTTTTGAGTTTGTAAACAAATAGACATTATTTAGTTAATATTGTGCTATTTTAAGGAAAACATATTGTTAATTTTTAGTGATTAGACACTTTTATTTCAATAGTTTTTAGGTTAAAGTAAAATATATATTTTTATTTGGTAAGTAACCCCCTATTAATTTTGTTTTTGAGTTACTTTCATTCATTTATGTTAATTTAAGATATTTGTTTTATCTTTTAATAAAATATTAATATATTTGTTCTATTTTTAGTGAGATGTCTGAAATAAGGCTAAGTTTAATATAACTTATGAAGTATATTGGTGCAGGTGAAAATTCCAGGAGTGTTATTAAAGAAGAGGCTATTTTAAATGCAGGCCACATAGTTTTTATGTGGAAAGAATGAATTTAGTGATAAACGTATATCTGTTTATGCAGTTGTTCTCCAAACTAGTGCATTGAATTCAGATCCCCATATTGTTGTAGGCCAGTTCTCATTCACAAGATGTTAGAAATTGGAGAATGGCAATGTTTGTTTTAAGCTGGGAACAGTGGACAGTGCAAACATAAAGTGTTCTAGGTGTATACTGTTTCAATAATAAAAGAACTATCAAGCTAATTCGACTGAATATCTTATGATTTTGTTCTACACCCACATGTATATTATTTATTCTACGCACTGACTACAGAACGAAAAATAGGCCATTGGACGAATATATTTATCCATTCTATGAAGAACACTGTACAGATATGAAATCCACCAATCACAGTTTTTATTTGGTCACCAGGATACCATTATTTTTTTAAATTTTAAATGAGTGACAATTCTGTCATACTAATTTTCAGTATATTTTTTAGTTATTGAGATTAAATATAATTACAAATGATTATTGTGAAGAATCGATAAATAATGGCACTACACAAGATATTCTTTTATATTTTCAAATAAATCTAAAATCAGTTTATGATTATTAAAAAAACATGTGTCCTTGGTACAGAAGCAGAATATTTATGGCTTCACTTTTATGTTTGCATAAACTATTTGATAATCTTATTATTTCAATGTTCCATAATTTTATTTAACAAGATGTTTTAAACCGATACACAATAAGTCCTTCTAAAATCATCTATTAACACAAGTAGGGACTATTTATTTTATTTGTTAGTTTTGATATAAAATTTACATAATTTTAATTTGTAGTTTGTACTAGTTTTTAGTCTTAATACTTTTATAATATATTATTTAATTCATGTTACTTATTTTCTTACAATTGTTGTATGACACTTCGCAAGTGTTCTTATTCTCACCTTTTTAACGCACTGATGCTTGTAATGTTTGGATATAGTGTGAATAAATTATTATTATATTAATAACATACATAATAACATAAGTAATTCATGTGATCTCTTCTTTAATACATTAAATGAAAATGTACAGCTTGTAATTTATGATTTATTTTGTAATTGAGAGAATACTCTTTTCAATAATTATTTTTATTATTCTTAAGTTTACTAGTCATTGTGTACAGTTACATTTTGTAATGATTGTACATTGATAAGGTATTTTTGTATATTTTTTATATTATTTTGTAATGGAATAGTGGATTCTGTTGGTAAAAAAGGCTATTATTATAAGCAATAAATATAAAAATAAAATATTTTTTTTATTTTTCCTGTTAACAAAATATACCAATGTTTACATAATAATAAACGTTCTTTATTAAGTTACAATAGCCAATAGGCCATCTTCCGAAGTACTTCAGCTGATTTCACTCTATTTTCTAGTACAGTATGTTAAAGTTGTTAATGCCAGTGAATGAACACAACTCTTTGTCAGATTTTAATAGATCTGAAATTGTTTAAATTTTTGGGGTATGCACTTGTACACTAATGTCAATACACTTGAAAAAAAATATTTGTAACCTCTATGTCTTGTTTATTCTCACTATCACATTTAACACTGATTGAACTTTTTTTAGTTTGGATCTTCTTTTTGTTCTCTCAATATTTGATTTTGAAGTTTATCGAACAGAATCATCAAACATTTACTTAAAAACTGGCAGGAAGGCACAGCGATCTTTTTTTAATATTTATTTTCACTTTGGATGAGGCATCTACAACACAAAAGAAAGGTAAAATAAAAACATTCAATTGAAAAATAAATCTATATTACCTCTAGGCAAATAATCTTCTTTAAAATGCTGTGCATAGGAACAAACTTTTAAATACTTTGATACTGGCTTCTCAAGTTTCAACTTTTGTAACCATGCATTTCTTGCAGAATTTCCACTTGCATTTTATAAAAATTATCCTACATTTACCAACTTTAGGAGGCAGACGAAATGTAAAAGAAGGGTCCTTTTTTTAGGGCTGCATTGAGGCACACAACAAGTGTTTTTCACTGATATTCCACTTATAGATATATAATATTTTAATACATAGGATAAAAATATAAAGCATTTATTATTAAATAAGATATTTCAAACAAAATACTTGTTAAATTTTAAAATAACATTTATTAACATGACCTGATAAACAAAACTTGACAGAACACCTGGTCTTGAAAAATCTGAAAATTTATATCAAAAAGGAAACCTAGGGGAAAAGGGGAAAATAAATTTAAAAAAATTAAAAATGAGTCGGTTTGGGTTTCTTGAACACATGCAAAGCAATCGTCTAAATAATTTTAAAATCTGTATATGATAGGGAAAGTACCAAGTATGGCACATGGGAATCATGGGACACCATTGAAAAGGTAATTTTATTGAGAAACTCAGCAATATGACTGTTAATTGCGTTACTTTTGATTTTTGCGACCTCTAGCGGGATAAAAACTGTTATAAATTATAAAGTATGACACTTTACATAAAAATTAATTTTATTAGAAATTTAATGCACGATATAACAAAACTTGATTTTATAAAACATGGACAAACTTGAACACAAATTAATCATAATAATAAATAAATTGATATAAATTATAAAATTTTATGTAAAAAGACACTTGCTGCGATTACAAAAAATGTCACTTTATATATCACAATAAGAAAAATTAATTTTTGTGGTATTCCTGCAAAATTTTCCTAAATAGAGTTACGCACTTTGCGATTTACAATGAAATATATGCCATAGAAATAATAAAAACATAATAAGCAGCCATTGGGAAAAATCACAATTGAAGTTGGCTATGAAATTTAAATGCAAAAACCAAAAATTATCGAATGTTACTTTCGTACAGGTATTTCCTACAAGATGGTGCTACAGCACATGTGACCAAAGAAACACTTAAATACATTGGATAATTTTTTGATTACAGAATAATAATCAGGAACACTGAAATCCCATATCCTACTAGGTCTTTCGATTTTTTTGCATGGTCATACATCAAAAATTCGATTTTTTTTTAACGCCGCCAGTTCCATAATCTGAAAGTACTGAGAACTCGCTTAACAGAGAAGCGTGAAGACATCAACAACCCACTGCAAATGTTGCATAACGTTTTTGCTGTTTTTTTGGAGAAGAGTTGATTTGTGTTTAGACGTAAATTGACAACATTTTCAACAATTTCTGTAGTTTTATGTAAATTTTAATAATGATTTCGATATTAAATGACTTATTTGTTTCTTTTTTTGTTGCAGTATCATTTCGAGGTAATATACTTTGTTTACAATGTAAAGTATCATTATGTGGAAGTTGCTAAAGTACGAACCGAAAACGTTTAAATTTCACAGCTAGGTATCTTCAATAACTATGATTTTTCTGGATGGCTCGTTACTTTTATCACCTGGTTTGTTGACAACTTTGACAATAATAGTATTATACAATATGGACCATATTTGATTTTGTTATTAATTTTAAAATTGCCCGCTGTACGTGTAATAGGTAGGTAACGTCAGTTTCATTAAGGGGGGAGTAAAGTTTTTAAACTTTTTTTTTTCATTTTTTTATATTTGATTTTGTGAATGAAGAACCTTTCAAGAATATTGTGTGAACATTTGAGATGAATCGGAGCAAAACTAACGAAGATACAGCGGTTCGAGTAACCGCGCGTCATACATGACTCAGTCCATCAGCAAATACCTGTCCGGCCCGAACGCGCTATTGTTACCTGACAGCAAGGATGGATCCAGGGATGCTATAGTGGCTATATATATATATAAAGAAAAGTACAGAGGCATGACACGTCACTTACTCGCTTTGCAACGACTGCGCCAGTAGCTCGGCCCGCCCTTTTTCAAAGCATTCATAAATTAAAATAAATATTTTTTTAAGTTAGTATAGTGTTTTTTACCTTTTTTCCCCTGAATCCGTTTAACTATTTTCGCGATGTCTATGCGTGCGTGTGTGCACGTGTGGTGTGCGTAGAACACTGCAGAAATATAAAATCCACCAATCACAGTTCATGTTTTGGTCATCCAGCTACTATCATTTTTTAAAATTTTAAATAAGTGACAATTCTGTCAAACTAATTGTCAGTACATTTTTTAGTTATTGAGATTAAATATATACATTAAAATGAGTTATTATTGCGTAGAAACAATAAATAATAGCATTTCTATTTTTATTTCCTCTATATTTAAAATTATTAAAATTAAATTGTTAGGAGCTGAGACTAGTGCATTTGGGTGTCAAGTGATGAGAGGTCTCGGGTTCAAATCTAGGATTGGAAACTAATTAAATTAAATCTTTTTTTTTTCATGTTTATTTTATTAGTAAAAACCATAAAATATTTTTATATTAATAATTATTTTATCTCAACCTAATAATTTTTAAAATTTGTAGATTTTCGTTAGTGGGTCGTAGAAAAAATATACTGTACAACTTGAGTGAATTGTCCATATCGTTCTCATACGATTGAGCACTCTGCTTACGGCGTCGTGCTCACTTCATCTTCGTACGATGTGACACTATCCACTCTTGTTGCTCAAACTACTATTATCTAGGCTGAAGAAATTTACGTTAATATAACTCGATTCAAAATGCAATAAGGTCATTTATAGATTTCAAGATCAATTTTTAAAAATCGTTACATTTTTACAAGCGATTAATTTTTTACAATTAGAATAATTTTTTCATTTTTCAATCGATTTATTTTACAATCTATTCACTTTACAATCGATTGACTTCACAAACTACTAATTTCACAATCGATTGATCTTACAATAGAATCATTTTACAATTGATTCATTTTACAATCGAAAAATAAAGGTTTGTAATTATTTTTCCTTTCTTACTGCAATTATAGGTACGTTTATTTCTTTGATTTAATTTCCATTTTGCTACTGAAAATTTATAAAAAAAAAAATGTTTTGCTAATTTTTACAATTTACAATACAGTAACTCCGGTTGCTCATTGTATTGCTTTTAACATTTTTTTTTAAAATAAGTAAAATATAACGTATGTTTGATACGCCAAAATTACAAAATATCGCCCTAAATAGCAAGAATTATCCGCAGCAAGCGCTAGTATCGCTTTTGCTTCCCCTACCATCACTTCGCCCTGAGCAAATAGGTTTTTCCTTTGTGTTTGTTTTTTTTAACAATTTGAGTCATTGTAACATGATTTCTGGTTATGTTAATAATAAAAAAAATCATGCTTTTCCATTTTTTTGCTGGACCGGCGCGGCACCATCCGCCCCTGCTTTCTTGTACAACTATTTAATGACTAATGACACAATGGCATTCCATTTGACAACAAATAACTGAATAGTAGCCCGCAGTATAGTTATATAATTCATCACTTATCGTTAATATCATAAACGACGCGCTTTACTTTTTATTTAAATTTTCTTTAATTTTAATTAAGTAGGTAGTTGTTTGTAAATAATGCCCACAACATTCTTGTACAACGATTTAATGACTAATGACATAATGGTGTTCCATTTAACAACAAATAATAAGAACTAACACACCTCTTTATTCTTTAGCATGTACTATTCTCACGTTTCTCGCAATGCAACATCAAAATGGAACGATATCGTAACGATTTTTACCTGATTTTATTTTCAATTTTATGAAATCGTGATAATATTAATGAATTTATTTTTTTTTAATTAGGGAACATGATCCACAGTAATATATTTTTATTTTTATCTGCAAAACTTTTTGTAATAATTTCTCAGTAATTGTTTTTTTTTCTACAATGCACTAAATTGTTCTGCACTAGTTGATTTAATTAATTCTGGTGTTTCTATTGGTCGTATATACCGGGTGTATACTGTATAAATAAAATTATTAGTTTATATAAATTGTTCTGCAAATCAGACCATTAGGGAAATATTCGGTAGTAAAGGGAATATTTTGTATTTTTTAATCGGATCAATTACCATTCGCAAACCGGACAATTAAAAAAAATTTAAACCACAATGAAAAAAATGACAACATGTATACCTATTTATCCACATTAGCAAGATGAAAACTTCAAATAAAATCGTGCACTCACTTATATCCACCTACATTCCTTACATCCTTTAATAATAATAACTAACAACAACTACCTAATAATAATAGTCTATTATTAAATGAAGAACATTTTATAATAAACGAAAATCTCTAAAAGAAAGTCCTTGAATAAACATACAAAATTGCACTAATTTTAAAATTATTACCAATTGAAATAAGTAAAATTAAAACTAATGTATAAATTCGGTTATCAAGTACATAGTGTGTTAAAATAATATATAATTCTGTTCAAATAAATAATATTTTGTAGCATTTTGTATCATCGTTTTGTATAGTAAATAATCCTTTTATTAAGGTGCGTATAGATATAACGGGCCGGGCTCAGGTTCGTTAGTATGGCGTCGTATATCTACCGCGCGATGGAAAGCAAACAGGCCTACTTCGATCCTATTTGGACCGGCCTGTGGTAGACCCGTTGCTTTCCACTGCGCGATAGATATACGACACCGTACAAATCTGACGAATCTGGGACCGTAGTTGACTCGGGCCTGGGCAGTGGACCCGGCCATATATTCGGAAATCGCCGACATATTAGATACTCGAATCAGTTCGGTATCGAGAATAATAGCCTCGTAAAACTTCGACGTGTTAGACTAATACGTCGGCAATTTACGAATACGAGTTATCTATGCATTGATGTACAATTCAATACTATTAGGATAGATATATTAGTTTAATACCGCACATAATTAGGAAAATTTGGTAATTCAAATTTAAAAAGGTCAGTTGTATGTGGTAAGGTCATATATTTTTTGTAAATAATATAACTTTTAATTGAAAATTTAATCTAGGAAGTGCGTATATACCATTTTATATGCCGTGACCTTATTTATATTATAGAAACTTATTTTGCAAAGTACCTATGCCTATGGAATGTAACGTTATATCCCCACTTTTACTGCACTCTTTTATTCAGACTATGGGCAATCGGCAATAGAAAAAGGAAACAAAATTGTCTATGATGAGTGATGATTAATGTTCAGTAAATAAACATTTCTTATTTCTTGTTTCATAAATCGCCGACGTATTAGTTCTAACAATTGTACGAGTTTGCCATTCGAGACATCGCACTTTTCCGAGTTCATAACGTGTGGGTAGTTTACGAATATGCCCCTGCCCGGCCGCAGATATTTTTTTCTTAATCATCCTCCCGAGTCCTACCGCTTGCCGAGTCCCTCGCGTGTTGCGTTTGCGCGTTTGAAATAATTACACTTAGAGAGCCTTTTTTAAGATGATTTTGTTTCCTAGAGAATTAAACAATTTTATTTTAAAATTTTACATTGACACCTCCAATCTTGAGGGGGTTCGGTAGGTAGATATTTTACTTTTTTTCAGTATGGTTAACAAATTCCATTCTTCCGCTACTTTTGAGAATTTCTTTTACCAAAATTCAATTGGCAATTTTCTACTTTTTGACAAAAAATGCGGATAATTTGTTTATATCAAAGTTACAATTTTATAGGCGTTTGCCTTAGATATATCGACAATTTTTTTTCTACGATTATTAAAGAATGGGCATATATCATATTTTATTTTGTAACTAACTGAAATTATTTCATAAATAGGTAATATTTTGATTCATTTATAAAGATTTTCCTTGTCCTTTTTTTTAAATAATTCTACGATTTAAGAAACTTTCATTCTGAATACTAATATTAGGTTATTAGCCTATTTTTTTTTTTTAGAAATGTCTATAGAATGGGTATTTTTTTAAATTTTACCAAATGCCGCCGTACCTAAAGCGTGCCGGGCTACATGTTCTACTTATAAGTATTTCTATACCTATCTAGCTTACAAAAGTGACAAAAAAAGATACTTTTCGAGTTTAGTATTTATTTATTTCTTTTTATCATTCTATATCGTATTCTACCTACTTACAATTATATGTTTCAAAATAAACTAGCTTGCACACAGGCATATAATGCCTCAGTGAATTATCAATGTCTAATTTATTTTGTATTTGTAAGTATTTAATTTGAATAATAATTTAACTTTGTATTTATACTTGCAATTATTCCTATTTATATATATTTTTCTTTAATAAACATTATTATATTATCTTTCTGCATTTTTTACATAACCTATTTCCAACTGGTACGACAATATTAAGAAAAATGACAATGGTTACTTTCCCATAAAATCAAAGAAATGTAGCGCAAACGCAGCAAATGAGGACTCGGCAAGCGGTAGGACTCGGGAGGATGGTTAAGAAAAAAATATCTGCGGCCCGGCCCTAGAACGTATTCGTTGGCCGATACCTTATGGAGTTATCAAATAACATTTTTTAAATCGTGTACTTAATTTAAATTAAAAAGTAGATATTTAAGATCATTATTAATTTCAAATAGTTTATCAAATGTATAGTTTTAAAAGCAAAATTAGAACCAAAGGTAATTTTGTGAAAAAAATCTACATAATATACCTAAAATAATTAAATTAATAGGAGTATTTACTTGGCTTCAAAGCAGAGCTTTAAAGCAGTGTATGCAAGGGTTTCGTAGTACCCCACTTTAAAAATTATTTTTTATTTTTAGTAAAAGAAAAAATCTGTACGTAAAGTTAAAGGTAAATATGGGCTCGTTGGGACGTCGGGGGCTCCTTATTAAACCTGCACGTATATATAAATATACATATCTACAGACATTTATTTTACTAAATATTATAAAAAATAAAAATGGAGGACTACGAAACCCATACATTACAAGATATTTCGTCTATGAATAGAAGCAATTTATTGTTATATTTTATTGATGTTTTACGAAGGATAAATAAAATTTTCTTTTTTTTCCGATACATAAATAATTTCAGTATTTTCTATTAGGCACTATGAAACCAATATCTTTCTGATTGGTTTCATCTATATTTTTATTTTTAGTGAAAGAAAAAATATGTAAGTATACTAAGTATACACATGTATAGGTAACCGTTATGTACCCCTTTGAAACCAGTTTCCCAAAAAGTTTAATTTTTTTTATAAAAAAAATCTCAAAAAAAACAATTTTCTCATTTTTTTTTTTGAAAAAATGAAATCAAAACTTTAAAAATTAAATAAAGAGGAATACTTTTCATTTGTCTAGCTAAGGAGCACATTACATTTTTTTTTTGTTTTCATTAAAAATAAATACATTTCAATTTTTAACAGCATAAATTATGCTTTTCCAAGAGTTCTATTCGCGATTCAAATTAATTTTCGCGCGCCTGTCCTTTGTCACCTATAAGTAGGATGTTTGTTTATTTACATGTGTTTGTTTTGGGCGGATTTTGTATTTGTGATTTTTTAACTGTTTTTAGATAATATTCTCATTATAATAGTGTTTTTGAGTTTCATTTAGTGTTAATTTAAGTTTAGTTTTCGTGCTTTCGTCATAAATATAATATTTATCATGTGTATGACTTAATTTGTTGGAAATATTCACCTATTGGTTGCTACAAGAACATCTAGAAATATGTATTTACTAAACCCAGGACATGTTTTATTATGTGGTTTGAAGGACATTTCAGGTACCAAACGTTTATTATTGATGAACTTATTTAAAAATCTTACTATCCTTATTCGTGAATTGTGTAGTACTTTGTATACATGTAAATGGTAATAAAACCATCACAAATCAAATTACAGTTTGATTCTAAACAAAGTTTTGCAAAATTTCAATATTGTGAATTTGCAGATCCATTTATCGTAAGAAATAAAATTTTACGACGCAATTTGCTAGGGGCTTTTTCGCAGATTTCATTTTTAATATAAACACTATCACATACTATAAGAAATAAACAAATTTAAAGCTAAAAAGTAAGAAAAATCTCGAATTGTAATTGATACAAATTAAAATGTAAACAATGAACACGAACACCAATGTTGCCAAATGATGAACTGATTTTAAAACAAAATTAATAAATGAACTGAAATTTAAAAAAAAATCAATATAAATCGGTTTTATAAAAAAAATCCTTAAATAAATATAGAGTATGATTAGATATTACTAGACACAAATTTTGATTCTTAAATAAAAGGTCTTTTCCACTTCTTCAAGAAAAATTTTGCTACTTCTGGCAACTCTGAACGATATCCTACTTATAGGGACCTTCTACAAATTTCCTCCAGAGGGCATATCACTTAGTTTGAATCGCGAATAGAAATTTCCTTCTAAAATCATTATGAAAAAAGATACGGCTCTTTTTTATTTAGAAAATAGAAATAGGTATATGAAACCCAACATGAAAACGATTTCACGGTCAATTTTTTTTATGCCACAACTTTTATTTAGGTATCACATTTTTAAAAAAAGCCGCAATACAAGATCAAAATTTTAGTACCGAATCGAAAACTATTTATGATTGCAGCACCCTTCTATCCATTTTAACAACTGACGAATAACCTTTTACAAAATTAAAATATCTAGTTTCCGATCGATATATTGGACCTGAGAGTTTATTGGGACGCCCTGTATAATAATAAAAGAAATGCTCCAGATTTCTTTAATTTAACATCAATGCAAACTGTATTTATGCAGTATCTAAATTTTAATAAAATAATCACACAAAAAAGTTTATAATAAATTTTAAATTTATTACGATCAGATAGGTACTAAGGGCAATTCCACCGCTAGTCATCGTTAATAAATAAACCAAGATTAAAATGATATATTTAATGGAAAATTGTCATTTTAAACCTGAGGTTTATTTCGTAACTACTATCAGTGGAATTGGGCCTTAATAAGATATTTTATGGAATAAGGAATTTCACGTTATTTTTTCCTAAATAATAACGCGGAACTTATTAATATTTTCAGGTAAGTATATTGTAAAATGTAAAAATACTTATAGGTATTCATTTTTTAAACTCTAATACTATGTGTTTCTTGATAAAACGTACAAGTTTCGTAAATGTTATCAATAAGCTCATTAAAACGTGTTCATTAAGTAAATTCAAAATGTTTATACGACTTCGCTAAAATACACAGAATTTTAATATTATACAAGTATACATAAACAAATTAAAAATATTTAATGATTAAATGACGGTTATTCTCTTCACATTAGTTTACAAAATATGCGTGTATGTATTATAGGTACTTACTTTTTGAATGTATCTTCATATTTCTTAATTTCCTTCCTAGTAAACTCCTTAAACTCTGTGTAAACATTAACAACTCTGTACTTGATTTTAATTTCATTGCCATTATCCAAAGCTTCGTTAATTTCTTGTCTCCTCACCAATACTTGATTTAATTCTTGATCTGCTGGCATCATTACACACAAAAATTTTATTTACCCGAAAACCGAAGAGTTACAATTTACAACAAAACGATAACAAAAAACCCAAACACTTCGAATTTAATTCGACTTTGACAGAGAACGTTGTGTTCAACGTCAAGCGCAGTTTCTAGCAAGCCGTTTTTATAGCGAATAACATGAGGATTCTGACAACCGAAGAACCACGCCGAGATTCAAAAGTCGCGCAAGCGCTGGTTTGCAGGAATCAGCATTCTCACGTGCTTTTCTGTTTGGGTTGGTGTTTTACATGTTTTTTTTTTACCTACGATTCCTGCTAATTTTGGCGACGTTGTCGGATTTTAATTTTTTCAGTTAAACTGAGCATTTTTTTTGTAACTTGTTGACTATTTTTTTATTAACTTTGAATATTTTTTTTTTATATTTTCAAATGTAGGTATTCTAATGATACTATCTAAACACATAAAACTATTTATAGTAACGTTATCCACTATTCTGCTTTTAGAATAGTCAACTCTGTTAGTACACCTATACCGGGTTATAATAATGAGACTAGTGACATATGTTAATATATCTTTTATTTATTAAGCAATTTTGATAAAATTTGGAACAAAACATATACCTACTAGACATACCTAATTTCGAATTGACACTTACACCCAAACAAGATTTCGGTTCTACTGGAAATGCCATTTAATTTTGGTATATTTTATGATTCTTTTTAATCCATGGATCAAATAACATATGACGGTGTTGCCAAATTTTCATTGTTCTCAAATATACAGGGTGCCCCATTAGTGCGTAATTGTTCAATATTTCAATTTGTGTTACAGGTACACACAAACAAGTTTCAAATAAAAGTTATATGGATTCGAAAAATACAAAAAATATTCTTGGATATACAGAGTGTTGCAATTTTGCCTGACAAATAAAATGTATATATTTGAAATAAAACAACCTGTATTTTATTTTAGAATGGTTGGGTAATACTAGATTTTTTTTAAAAACATTACAGTTTTGCCAAGCAATTAATTTTTTTATGAAATTAGATAATAATGCAGAAACTCCAAATTAAATTATCAATAACATTGATTTCAAAATGGTTTAATATACAGATTTATCAGCTAACTAATACTGGTGATAGAACTGGTTTTGAAACATGTCGCTAATTTTAAGTTGAATTTACTCAATTTTTTCAAATACAACACCCTCTATATTATTTTAGCATAAAATTCCTTATACATTTACCTATCCAACGGATTCAACATGTTAGTCAATGACACACATACAGGATGTCCCATCTCCCATCAGTGCGTAATTGATCCATAGCTGTTTTATTATTGAAAATTCGAAAAAAAATTAATATAAATGTTGTCTGACCATTATTCTTCAATATACAGGGTGGTCCATAAACGAGGGGCTGACCAAATCTATACATTTTTAAAGCAAAACACCCTACAGGTAGTTAGACATATTTGATTGTTTTCACATCGTCAAAAAAAATTAAGACTTCATTAATTTGCTATATTGCACATAGGGTGTGTCCAAATGCGAATAGACCCCAATGGGGTATATTCTGTAACTGCATAACAACTTTGATAAACGTAGCTATTCTAGTATTCACGGTTACTATTCTGATATCATACAGTTGCTACCGAGCATGTTGCTTTGACCAAAGTCAGTTCTTGTATTACCACTTTGAGAAATCAGAATTAACTAAATAAAATCTGTAACAACTAGTGGTTACAAAAATTATTTGGAAGCAACCAAATGTTCTTGATGGTTAAACGTAACAACTAGTTGCTAAGAAAGAAATATTATGGACCCTGGATAATAAATAGATAGGTATCAGAACTAAATAGGTATATTATTTTTTCTAATGGTTTTGATTTTGGAATGAAGTAAGACTTCAGCAAAAGCTACTGTTTCTTGTAATCTGTAAATATAAGAAGGGGTGGCCCCCCATGTCAGTTAGGCCTAAATAGGCCTATTGTGCATCCTTCAGGGGAATTTAGGACCTGCCTCTCAGTTCGCCAAAAAGTCTGCTGGTTGATATAACATCACCGAGAGCGGTCTAGGAACCACCTCTCAGATCATCAAAAGGCCTGCAAGTCTGCTTGCGATAAAATCGCACATAAAATTTTGCTACGACATTTTTGTATATTTTTTTTTATTTCAAATCAGTCCACCAACAAAATATAAAAAATCCCAAATGATAAATTATATTTTCCTTAACGTCCCGGCCATGGAGATATAAACCTCATTGGTTCCGGCCCTCCTTACTTGAAGGTTAAGTTGTTAAAAGCCTGATTTACACCACACAAACAACTTCATATCAACCGTGCATAATAAAATGGCTACTTTTGTCAAAGTTGTTATACATTTGCTATAAAAATAATACAACTTGTATGTGTGGTGTAGATCAGGCTTTTAACACCTTAATCTCTTCGAGTCGGAAGTGTCGGGACGTCAAGTGAAGTGTAATTTTATCATTTGGAAATGGTTACATTTTGTTGGTGGACTGGCTTGAAATTAAAAAAAAAAGCCGCAGTTCTAAAATTTCATCTAGACAGTAAAATGTATTATGCAATTTTATCTCAAGCAGATCTGCAGGCCTTTTGACGATCTGAGAGTTAGTCCCTATACTTCTCAGGGTTGACAGCAGACTTTAGGCAAGCTGAAAGGCATCTGGAGGATGCACAATGATGCTATTGAGGCCTATTACTAACTAAGGTGTCTCATTGTCACCTGGGTAGGCATATTGTATAGGTAGATTGGTAGATAAGTCATCAATTAAATTAAAAATGATTCATATTAAAAATATTAAAACGGTAAAAATTCAGAAACATAAAATCCAACTAATTCATAAACTGTCGGTACTAACACAAGTTCAGTGATCCATGTGATCCGTCGGGTCCCAGTAATCTGGATTTTCAATCTACAGTAGGTTTCCGAAAATGCCTTATGACATAGGTGTACGTGAATACAAGATTGTGATGCTACGGAAGGAAGTAGATAATTTATACTAATATGATTTTAAACTTTTTGTCAGGTTCTTAATAGAGTTTTTAGAAAAGATAAATCACATCTAGCTAAAAATTCGATGGAAGATATAGGACCATTTTCGAAAAAATTTAGTCATTTTAGATAATATATAAAAGCAGTGAAATACATTTATTTTCTACCAGCCGAGCTTTTTTCAGAATTTGAATTTTTGGTGAATGTTTTAACTGAGAATAGAAGTCACTTCAAAAAACTCAAAAATAAAAAAACAAAAAATTAAAAGATTTAGGTTTGTCTGGTGACCTCGGTGGCCACCCAAATCCAAGCGTGTCATTAGTGGTGAAATATTTTCGGAAGTTTTTAGACATTTATTTTCCGAGTGGATCGGAAAAATAGATTGCGTAACCACCGAAGTAACCGACTTATGATTTTTTGGTTATTTTTTTATCATTCTTATTATTAAGTTGTTTTAAAAAAGTTGTATTTTATTAACTTACACATAGATAAAAAAAGAAGCATAAGCTTTGGACTCACTATGTACATTAATGTATTCAATTTTGTCATTTCTCCTTTTTCTTTTAAGGTATTATTTTTTTTAGTGTCTCAGTCAGTATTCCAATACCTACTTAAAGTAGTTAACTCAAATTTCCCCTCACTGATTTTAATTGTATGGTTGCAGTACAAAAAGTATAAATATTATTTTGTCTCAATTTAGTTGATTATAAATTATAATTATGTCTCTTTAGTCTAGAAAGAGATACCTTGAACCGGTTATCCGACAATTGTGCCCGGGTCAAATGCGCCCTGATAAAAGCGCCCCTCACAAATGCGCTCCGACAAATGCGCTTCCCGACATATATGCACCCTAACATTTTTTTTATATTTTTATTCTATTTTTTTATTTTAACGATTACTGGCAGACTTTTTTTTCTGTTTACATTGTGGGTGCTCTAATCCTACACATGAACTCATGCAGATGGTCTAAGGCTAAGTCTAAGGCTAAAGACACACACGGATGTTTTCGCCGGGTCGGTCGCCGACTCGGCCGCCGCCTCGGCGGATGCTGTAATGTAAATAAATGGAGTTGTTCACACTATACTGCGCTGCGAGAAACGCTACACCGCCGCGCGTACCGTCGTTCGACTCAAATGCATTACTTTTGTGAACCGCTTCGTGTGTTTTGGCAGAGGCGGCCAGCCGACTCGGCGGAAACAGCCGTGTGTGTCTTTACCCTTAATCTAAAATATATTAAAGAAAATAGAAATATGTTCCTAGTATCCTAATTAAAAAAAAAAAGAAATAATTTACCTAACCTGTGCTCCGATCCATAGCGGGTTGCATCGCAAAAAAATATACATAAAATGAGCCATTAAATTTTTTTCTAAATCAAATGAAATCTGCAACAGACATTAAATTTGTCGGGTGCATATGTCAGGGCGGTTTTGTCGTGGCGCATTTGACGGGTCGCCCCTTGCATCCTGCCAAAAACACTATAATTATCTCTATGTTCTAGGTTCTTCGGAAAATCTGTTACCCAGTAAATTATTTTCATTTTTAGTACATTAAAAGGTCATATATTAAGTATACAACTCGTGTATAATATGGATATTACACACTTAATTTATTTTATTATTATACGCTTCTTAAATAATAATAGTATATTATGACACTAATGCTTTAAAGGCGATTATGCATTATGTCATACGTATTTTTTTGTATAAATGCGTAATTACAATAGTAATAGTAGTAATAACTACAATCATTTTATTTGAAAAAAGCAAATTAATAATTTCCTTGCATTTTATGAGTGGGTAGGTAAATGTTATTTGACATTTCATTTAATTATTAAAATAATTTTTCTGTTCATGTTACTTGATTTAGGTAAATTTGACAATTCAAAATAAAATCTGACATAATCTAATCTCATTTATTGAACCGTTACCTAGCAACCTTTATATGCACGGCGTGCGATAAAGTCCCGATTATGCACGCTTTTGGGTTTGTTTGGGATGGTTTATGATACAGGAATACTAAAAAAAATTAATATATTTTATAGATGTTAATAACAATTTCGGGTAAATAGTTTAATAAATTGCGAATAGCTGTTGAAATTTTGTAGGAAATTGATTTGGATAATTATAATACTTGTTTAATAATTATTTCTAGTCCATAAATAAATACGACTGTCCGGTTCCGCCGGTAACATTTTAAAATTACTTATTATATGAAACGGCACTGGCAGGTAAATATTACCGCGAAATTCTCAAAGCCTTACGTCGTGGTTTGACGTTTATCCCCGCCAAATCCTTTCCGACTTCTATATTTGTAGATTTGAGAAAGAACCTGAACGCTGTCTAGCCGGAACTAGCACATCAAATTTCCGTCTAGGTATTTTGACAGTCACTGTCGTTGATGATCTAACGGTAAGGGCACATGTCCGGTGAACATGGATGTCTGAGTTCGATCCCCGGCGACGATAGGTTTCTTTTCAAATCTACAACTATTTGATTTCACCTTTGGGGTTCGGGGATAGACTTAATAATTCATATGGGAATTGTTGAGATTTGTTTCCGAATTTCGATTTGCGATTTTCTCGATAATAAATTCACAATTTCCTTATTTAATTTCCTATCGCTATCCATCTAACGGTTTATTTTCTTTTGCTCGTTATATTAAAGTCAGCCTAATAAATTTAACAATCTGTAAACTAGATACACACTTCGTTACAACAAACAAAAATTATTGTCTATATTAATCTATCCTATAATGGCATCGTGTGTTTTAAAATAACTGACTTGTTTATTTAATCCAAGTAATTTTATCAATTAATAAACTATAAAGCTGTGTACATATTGATCAATTTGAATGCAAAACTGGTTTAATTATTTTATGGCTTGTGATAATAAAACCACCAAATATTATTACTAAAAATTATTTTCAAGTAGCAGAGAAAAATTTCGATTTCTTGAACCTACCATACAGGGTATGAGTGACATATTCTGTAACTTAATGTTAATTTGCCCACCAATTGCCAAGCAAGAAAAAACAAAACCTCCAAATTCACGACGCGAAAGACTCTCCCATGGGTCAATTTTCGATGTTCTTGAATCTAGACTGTATTACAGAAATAGTTTATAATTCTTCTCCTTCTCAGCAGATTCTTTTGCTAAACACTGATGCGTTAGTTCTTAGGGTTCGCAGAACAGCTTTTATTTCGTCAAACCATATGGATTCAAGACAACTAACAATTGCTAAATTTCGTGTTATTTGTACTATTTACAGTGTCTTTGCGGTTATAGAAAGAGTTTAAAAGGAGATGGGAAATCTATATTGCTATTCCTTCGCATGGTTCGATAAACAAATAAAATAAAACGCTTTTCTTGATACTGTCTCAGAACAACGATGCTGCGATGGTGTAGCTCTGCCAGAGCTGGGGAGGATTCGAATCACATAGCATTCGAATCCTTTTTGAGGATCCGAGAGCGGTATTCGAATACTTAAGAAAATTAAGAAAAAAAGGATCCGTGATCCGGATTCGCCGAGGAAATCGTAAAGGATCCGTGATCCGGATTCGCCGAGGAAATCGCAGAAGATCCGTATTCGAATCAGTAATATTAGTCTCGGATCCTTTTAGAGACTAAACTACGCCGGCGCGAACGGTCGACTCAAGCTTTGACCTGTCGCGAAGTGTAAACTGATTGTGAATATTTAGAAGATAAATAATAATTTACAAATTAGCAATGAATATCCAACATAAAAAATTCCTAAAATTTAAGACTAGCCTTCCCTCGCCTGGTGCATTCGAAAATTATTGTTGTTTGCAGATATAATCGACGAATCTCGAAGGAATGGCCTGACAGATAAAAACTTTGAAATTTTGGTGCTATGTTAGGCCAAACAAAAGACATTTTTATTTCACTGTTTATTATTTTGTTTTTAATATTAAAATAATAGTAGTTTTTGTTATAGGGACGAAAAGTTAAGTGTGCTTATAAATATTAAAAAAATATAGAAAATTAAATCTAAATAATATTATTTTCAATTTTTATTATAACTGAGATGGGCTGTGGTCGATAAGAATGACTAGGTGGGTATATTTTTGATTCGATTGTTTTCTGTCCCAAAAACGACGTTTTCGAATAACAAATATATTTTTTATAGATTCTAATTTTTTTATGGTTTATATTCATAAAAAAGAATAGTTTATATTATTCAACATCTTCTTGTATCAACTATTTTTATGCACGTCATAGTCCGTAATAGACCCATAGTTGCTAGTAGATAATATTAGATTCGGAAGCATACATAATACCATGGTATGAGACTGACAGTGATTCGTATTCGTGATCCGAAAAATGGATTCGAATCACTTGATTCGAATCCTTTTTTTTTTTTGTAAAAATGATTCGGACATAGGATCCGTGATTCGAATCACATCTCGTGATTCGGATTCGTGATTCGATTCCATTTTTTGAGGATTCGTCCCAGCTCTGAGCTCTACCTGGTAGAACGTCTATGCGTATGTGCTCCGACACGTAACTCTAGAACGAAAACGCCGATTTTTTTTTTGATAATTTCTTTTGACTGAGAACCCTGCATATTTCTTTATAACCAAATAGTCTTTTTTTTTCTATATTGGTGTCACTCTTAAATGTCATTAAAATGTTTTGAAAGTCTTTAAAAGGACCCAAATATTATTTTTACATGGGTAGGCTTAAAGGGTAATGATCTCAAATATATTTATACAGGTGAGCTTAAGGGGTAAACGGCCCAAATATTTTTACATAGACAGGCGTGGTAAATAAAAACAAATATTTTGTTATGGACAGTCTTAATGCATAAGGGGACCAAATATTTTAACATAGACAGGCTTCAGGTACAAATGGGCCAAATATTATTAAATTATTAGGCGTAAAGGATAAAAGGACCAAATATTATTACATGGACAGGCGGTCAAAAAGACCAAATATTTTTAAATGGGCTGGCTTAGGAGCTAAATTCTAAATATTTTTAAATAGGGGTAGATGGATGAGTGATTCACAAAAAATATTTCTATAGTAGGCATTGGAAAAATTCACGTATGTCGGAGCGTTCAATAAGTCTTCGTGTTTTTAAGTGTTAGTTTGGATTTAATTCAGAGCCGTCCGTATCAGGGACATGACTCGTATCTCTGTCTTTTTCGGTCATGGCCTACTTTAGAAACATTTCCCAATAACTACATAAGTAAAAGAAAAAAAAGGGTATGGTGAGGTGACATTGGTGATCTCAAGTAGAGTCCCGACTTCTCTAGATCCCTCTGAATGATGACCGAGTAGAGTCCGGGAAATGGTTGAATAGAGTCCGAAGCTCATTATCTCAGGTTGCTGAATTATTTTTTTTATTTTATTAATAATTATACTTTTTAAGGGAATATGGTAATAAAGTAAACCAGATAGATAAAAAATATATTTATTAATCATTCACAGCGCTATAAAATATTTATAAAAATAAAATAGGGGGATTTATTTTATATTTACATAAATTACAAAATTAGGTTGTTTTCTACATTTTAAATCGATTTCCAACTACCTTAATAAATTCCATGTTTGTTACATCACGATTTTTTAATTGGCATATCTTGTCATCCAAAAATTGTTTGTACATTTTCTTTTCTATTTGAAAATTTATTAAAACTGTAATAAATTGAAAAATATGAGGATGTGAATGGTAAAATGCAGAATTAAACCGTAAATGAAAACTTTCGTAGGCATTTGTAGTTCTCTTTACAGCCCATATGTATGATGAAAATTTGGACGATTCTGTTATATAAGTATCTACAAGATATTCTGCGAATAACGTAAGTTTGGAATTGCTGGGTTGAGAAGCAATTAAATCAATAGCAAAACAGTCTCCAACATCTGTTGGATTAAGAAACGGCAAACTAAAACAGTTTCTCAAAAATTTTTCAACTTCTGAATCCTTATCCTTGTGTGCAGTAGTAAGGCCAAGCTATTGTATTTTTCGCCACCTAAAAAGTGCATGTTGCATTTAAGTATATGGATGGCATCAAACATGTAAGTAAGGGTATTTGCCCCAAAACTTTTTATAATTTCATATATTTGAATTAATGTGTATTTTGTGTAAGCTTAGTTACTGTTTCCAAGCGCCATTTTAGGAACGGCACTGTTAATTAGATCCCAACAGTGAATAGTCGAAGTGTGGAATCCTACCTAGGCATCAGAATTATTTTAAAATACTTAAATGAAAAAAATCCCGGACAACGGTGGGATTCGAACCCGGGAGCCTTGGATCCGAAAGTGCAGACCCTAACCACTGAACCAACCACCTAGTCCAAGAAAGATATTAGTTCTGCAAAAAACATTCCAAACAGGATGAAATTTTTAGAGTTTCTTGGGGACTGTCTCTTGAGTGTAGAAGATCACACTCGAACTCCTGGTACGAATTGCGCTATAGGGGTAGTTTCCTAAACATTTTTTTAGCCTTTATAAAAATTGTAGAAGATCAAATTCTAAAGAAGTTTTTGCATAAATTTTTGTTTGTATTTCTAATACTTAATGAATTAAAGCGCATTATATGACAAAATTTCGTACGCTTTAGGAGTGGTTACCCATTTTTTTTAGAGAAAAATTACCTGCATAAAAGTTTTAGAGAATCAAATTTTAATAAACTATTTTTTATAACATTATTTTGTATCTCTAATACTTAGGATGAGATTACAGAACGTCCGCAACTTTTCAGATCTGCAAATATGGCGGCAACTCTGCAGATCTGCAAACATGGCGGACTTATAGATAGAAGTATCAAGTTTTCGTATTCCAAAAAATATTTGCAAATTCGCAATATTTATTGTGGTTTATTACCCCCAACAACACTAAAGTCCGTATTTATAAACAAAACTCAGCTGAGTCGGACTTGGGTAAGTCGTCCTTGAACTAAAATCGAAGTTCGGTTATATCAGGTGAATTTAGAGATGGGTAGTAACAAATCCGTAAATGTACTTAACAGTTACAGATTTGCTAATATCCATCTCTAAATTCCAGTGTAACACCAGAACAACCTGGAACTTTAGATGCGTTGTAACCGAACTTCGATTTTAGTTCAAGGACGACTTACCCAAGTCCGACTCAGTTGAGTTTTGTTTATAAATACGGACCTAAACCCAAATCCATTACTATGTTTAAAAACTCGATAATCTGACACCACAAACGGCACAAACTGTTTCCAACTAAGAAACAGAAGACTTCATGGTATTTAAAAACAAAATAAGTAGAAATTGACAATCTGCAAGTTTGTAGAAAACACGTTTCTTTAATACCATATTTCTCTTTTGTAACTGCAACTGATATTTGCAGATGCAAGTAGGATTTGCAGATGCAAATAGGATTTGCAGAGCTTCTGTAATCTCACCCTTAATGATTATAAGGGCATTATATTTTTCATATTTAATTCCCTTAAAATCATTTAGTATTAGAGATGAAAAAAAATTATAGAAAAAAGAATTTAATCCTTTAAAATTTTTGTAAAGGTAATTTTGCTCTAAAAAATAAAATAGGAAGCCGCATCTGTGACTGCGTGTGAAATTTTTGTCTTATTAATGATACAAAAAAAATTAAGGGGAAAAGTTGTTTAGAATTTGATCTTCTACAACTTATATAAAGGCTATTTTGCTCTCAAAAACTGTTTATGAAACCATCCTTATAGCGCAATTTGTACCAGGAGTTTAAGTGTGATCTTTTGGTTAGATACTCAGGAGACAGTCCCCAAGCAACCATGAAAAAATCATACCATTTGGATTTTTTGGATGTTAAAGGGGAACAATCAACTTGTATGTGTCATTTTCAAAAAACAAACAATAGTTCTTGAAATATATATTAATAATAGATAATACTAAATATTTAAATTCGAAATCTAGGTAGTTAATTCTTTAATGACTTAATCTGCCCCTGGACTCTACTCAGCCATCTAAATTTTGGTCTGCCCGGTGAGATTACATTTTTCACGAGCTTTTCAATTATCCTACGCACGATATACCTTTGCATTTGAAAAAAAAAAAAATTAGGTAGTGTTGCAGCTAAGGGGTTGAAGAAAAAAATTTCATTTTATTGGCCACAAATTCGTCCAATGTAAAATCAATTCAATTATCATAATTAATTTGCTCTCCAAGTTATTGAAAATTGGAACACTCTGTATCAGCATTAATTGCGCTATTGAATTTGTTTTTATTTTCAATAATTTAATCAGTTCGTGACAAAAATTAATGTCCTTCCGGTGATTCATTGATGATAAGTAGTAATCGAGCTGTTTAATGATAAATGATTCAACTGGATTTTCAAGCTTTTTCGAGGTGTACTCGTACTGTTTGCGCTAGTCGTTTCACGGGTCAAATAAAGTAAAATATACATGTTAGAGAAATGTTCATAAAAAAATAATCAATTGGTCAGTACGTGAAAATTGGATGAATAATTTTTTAAATCACTTTATTTCTCAACATAGTCGCTATTTACCTTATTGTCACTGCATTTTGAAATTATTTATTTTCCCTTATCTATTCATTTTAACCCTCTGACAATTTCCAGGGAAAGTACATTATGCATATAAACAACGTTTTTACAGCCTACTAATTATTGATTAGAACCGTATTCAAATGAAAGTGACAGTGGATTTGCTCATGCAATGTTATAATCATTAATCAATATTCACGGCTGGTTATAGAGAGAAAAGAAAATTTTAAAACCATTACATTGACCAAATGTTTTTTTTATGAATAAACATTTTGCTACAATTTTTTTCATATACAGTGAGGACGATATTTTTCTGTCTGACAGTATTTTATAGGTATACAAAATGCTTTCACAGGTCAATGTTTATTTTTAACTTCAAGTCTTAGGGTGAGTTTACAGATCTGCAAATATGGCGGCAAATTTGCAGATCTGCTAATATGACAGACTTACAGAAGCAAGTATCAAGTTTTCGTATTCCAAAAAATATCTGCAAATTCGCAATGTTTCCCTTAAGAAGGTTAGAACATCCTACAACCATGAAGTCTTCTGTTTCTTTTGATTGAATACAGTTCGTGGTGTCAGATTATCGAGTTTTTAAACATAGTAATGGATTTAGGTTTAGTGTTATTGGGGGTAATAAACCACAATAAATATTGCGAATTTGCAGATCTTTTTTGGAATACGAAAATTTGATACTTGCGTAAGTCCGCTATATTTGCAGAGCTGCAAAGTTGCCGCCATATTTGCAGATCTGCAAAGTTGCAGACGTTCTGTAATCTCACCCTTACGCTATAATTGGCAAGCGCGTAGCTAGGTTGTTTTCTTGGGGGGGGGGGGGGGTAACACTTCTCACATTATAGTGAATGCACAGCGTGTTATCTTAGAATATGGTACCAATGCAACGTCTAGAGTTCATATGTGTATTTCCAGAAAAAAGAGCGAATTTTATATTGAAGTTTTAATTTTTAATATATTTATACAGGGTGTTTCAGAATAGAGTACCATAATTTTGGGGATTTGTAGATCTTAATCAATTATAAAGAAAAGCTAAATATAATTTTCCTATAAACGTCCCAATTTTCATTCTACAGGGTAATAAAGTGATTTTTTATTAAATACATATTTTCTAAATATCTTCCCTTACAAAAAAGACTTTAACTTAAAAATATGTAAATGATAGGTAATCCTTATTATTAGTTAACACACTATTTCGATAAATTACCATAACCCATTGGTGTAGAATGAAGGGCTAAAGAAACAATTTTATTCAAAACTTTTTGAACACCCTATATTTCATTAAATTTAAGATTAATAAATATTTTTACCACGCCATTTGTCACAAAAAGGGACTTCTGGTTGATCTTTGTAGACCTTTCCATTTCCGAGGTGATAGAACTGATTTATTTTATAGTGTTTTGAAACATGTCTGGCGAATTTTAAGTTCAATTTATTCAATTTTGTCAAATGCAACACACTGTATATTATTTTCGCATAACATTCCTTATAAATTTACCTATCCAACGATACCAACATGTCCCAATAGTGCGTAATTGATCAATAGCTGTTTTATTATACTTATACATTTTTAAATTTGTTTTCTCATCGTCAAACAACTTCAATAGACTTAATTTATTTGCTATGTTGTATATAGGGTGTTTCAAAATGAGAGAACGATTTTCTCATTTTTTTTTAAATGGAATACCCTATACGTCATACCAGCAATTAATTAATACAGGGTATTCCATTTAAAAATTGGGAAAATCGTAACCACACGTTTTGACACATAGCAAAAGAATTACGTCAATTAAAATTGTTTGACGATGTAAAAACAATCAAATATGTATTACTACCTGACGGCGGGGTTGGTTGTAGTTTAGCCATTGCTTTGTAGCTTAGATTGCTTGCTTGTTTGCTTGTCCGCTTGTAGGTAACTCTTTCTGTATGCCAATGGAGAAATGCAATCATCGAGTGTCTGCCTCCTCGTGGCACCGCTGGATATTGCTGCTCTATGAACAGCACTATTAACTAACTAAATGGCACTCCATCACTACCCCAAGCCAAGGTGTAAGGCAACGTTCTGAAGGCTGAATGGCCGCTGGGAAAGCGGTTTCGAACGTTCCTCTGGGGGCACCTGGCGAAACCCTCTTGTATCCAGTCTTGCCGGCGCATGCGGGGCTCTGCGTCGGTCGACTTTTCTTTACCTAGCTGTTCGTGGGATTTACATGGGCAAGAAAACTAAAGAAAGTAAAAACCGGCGGGACTATACCGCCACTAAATCTGATCAAACGGAGCCTGCCATCCGAAGCGATCAACCTCCCTCAACCTCTCAAGTGAGACAACCTCACAAGAGAGAAGTGGGAGAACAAAAGAAAGAGGTGAAGGCAGAAGAGAAGAAGAGCACCATCGCTCCATCTTCTCCATCCCCCTCTCACCACTCATCGGCGAGGGAAGCTCCCCTCAAGAAAGAATCCAAACGGAAGCTACCTTCCCTACCTCCACTGGGACAACCTGGTGGAAGGGACGACCCACTGAGGCATGGACTCGTTCAGGGCATCACACTGGAGGAAGCGAAAAAGAAAGCTGTGGAGCACAAATCCCAGGGAGAGGGAAGTAAAACCAATCCTAAGGATCTGAAAAGAAAGCGGGACGGGAATAACACCACACCACCGCAAAGGAAAGAAAAGGAAAGTGGCCGATACTTCCGCTTCTGGCAGTTATGCAACTGTCGTACATTCACTAAAGATCAATTAGGGATCGTACTGATCCAGGAACCGTGGGTCTATGGAAACCAAGTAAGAGGACTTGCACGTAAGGATGCAAGGGTAATTTATCATACTAGTGATGAAGTACCCTGGAAGCACACCTTTTCTAATAAGGGACACAACTAAGGTAAGCAGACCCCCCAAGAGAGGCCGCTGTAGTGGCCAAACACATATGCAGCAGAAATCGGTTAAGGTGGGCCGTAGACACTTTTGAACCGTTTAAGTCTCCAGGTGTGGATGGAATTTTTCCTGTCCTGCTTCAGCAGGCACAGGAGGAATTACTACCACACATAATCCGGCTATCCCGGAGCAGTCTGGAGCTGGGATAAGGGCCAGAGTCACCTTTATTCCAAAAGTAGGGAAAAAGGATACCACACATCCTAAATCTTTCCGTCCAATCAGCATCACATCCTTTGTATTAAAAACAATGGAGAAGGCTGTTGATAATTATATCAGAACAGAAGTCCTGAAGAGGGTGCCAATCCACCACAGCCAACACGCGTACCGAGCAGGAAAATCTACAGAAACTGCCCTAGTACAGTTGACTGATGTAATCCAGGATGCACTGACAAACAAAGAAACGGTCGTGTGTGCCTTCCTAGACATAGAAGGAGCTTTTGACAACACGCCACACGAATCTGTAAAAAGAGCACTTGCATACAGAGGAGTAGATAACATCACATCCAGATGGATGGCTCAGCTGTTATCTACGAGAACTGCAAAGACACAGATAGGGCAGGACACCATCTCCATCTGCACAACCAGAGGATGTCCACAAGGAGGAGTTCTATCCCCACTAATGTGGAGCCTAATCGTAGACGAACTTCTATGCTTGATTGACTGACCTCGGCATACCCTGTCAAAGCTATGCCGACGACATAGTCATATTTGCTAGTGGCAAGTTTAGTAATATCCTGTGTGATATAGTCCAACGAGGACTAGAACATACCAAAAGATGATGCCGTGAAGTGGGACTTAGTATAAACCCTACAAAAACACTAGTAGCCTTTTCAAGGAAAAGAAAACTTAATCTCAAAACCGTTAAAATAGACGGGATAGATATAGAATGGAAAAATGAAGTCAAATATCCAGGCCTAACCCTGGACAACAAACTTCTCTGGAACACAAATGAGAAGGAAGTAGTAAATAAGGCCACAAAAGCCCTAATGGTACGCAGAAACATTGCAGGTAAACGATGGTGATGTAACCCAAACATACTGCGATGGATGTATACTGCAATAGTGAGATCAATCATCACTTATGGGGCTATAGCCTTGAGTAACAGAACTAGTTTAGCTACTACGAGAGCTAATATCTCAAAAGTACAAAGACTAGCCTGTGTTTGCATTACTGGTGCAATGAGAATCTGTCCTACGGCCGCAATGGAGGTGATCTTAAACCTCACCCCCCTACATTTGATGATAGAGAATGTGACAAAAAGGACACGATATAGAATGATCAGGAACGGAGTAATCAGACGAAAGTCTACTAGATTCGGGACTAAAGATACCTGGGACATGCCCCAGAATGAAATGCAAAAGAAGTACAGTTTTGTGAAAAACTTCAAAACCAGCTGGGCTGGGCTGCAAGAAAGAATGAGCCAAGAATCCATCGCGCTTGCAACCGAAAGACGTGCTATTCAGTGGTATACGGACGGTTCCAAAACCATAGAAGGAACTGGAATAGGAGTGTAAGGGCCGAGAACCAAGCACTCCGAAAGCTTGGGAAAATACTCAAGCATCTTCCAGGCGGAAATTCACGTCATCGAGAAGTGTATCCAGTTTAACATCGAGAAAAACTATCATATACAAGAGATTATCATCATGTCCGATAGTCAAGCAGCCATCAAAGCGCTGAGCTCTTACGTAATCAGCTGAAAAATGGTCTGGAGATGCCTAGAACAATTGAATGAGCTAGGCGAGATAAATAAAGTTACTCTCATTTGGGTCCCGGGACATATAGAGGTACAGGGTAACGAGATTGCAGATAGTCTTGCAAGGAAAGGGGCTCAAACACCCTTTGTAGGACCTGAGCCGTTCTGCGGTATCAGCAGTAACATAATATTAGGAGAGATTAAAAAAGAATTGGGCAGTAGAAGAACCGATAATTGGAACAATCTCTTGGGGCTGAGACAGGCCACGATACTTCTGGGTGAATATAACCAGAAAAGATCGGAAGCCTGCATCTGCCTGAGCAAGAACAGGCTACGTATTGTAACAGGGATCCTTACCCATTGCCGACTAAAAGGACACCTAAGTAAACTGAGAGTAGTAGAGGATAGTGAGTGCAGATTCTGCGAGGACGAAACCTCCATTCACATCCTAACTGAGGATATCAAATAGAAAAGGGAGATTTACCTAAGTTAAAGCCACTTCAAATCCTACACTTCCTTGAGAAAATAGGATTGGAAGAGTCGCTATAGGCATTGAGACATTTCCTTAGTGCAGTGGCGACAGAAGGGGGCAGTGTATTAACACCCCATTCTCAACATAACATTACTACCTGACCTGTAGGGTGTTTTGCTTTAAAAAACTATAGATTTGGTCAGCACCTCGTTTATTTAAGAATATTTGTTAAATATGGTCATACAACTTTTATAATAAACATTTCTTCGTATTTCTAATAATAAAACAGTAATCGATCAATTATGCACTGATGGGACACCCTGTGTATGTGTTACTGACTAACACATTGGTATTGTTACATAGGCAAATTTGCCAAGATAACATATTTTAAAATTTTTTTGTAATCGTCCCTATGTTTTATTAATTTATGACAGCACCCGAAGATGGAAAAGTTTTCCGAAACATATGTAGTGCTGTGCTAAACAACTGAAAATAAAAAAAGACCGAATAAACCAAGGATATTTTTATTTATATAATATACAGTGTGTTGCGTTTGAAAAAATTGAGTAAATTGAACTTAAAATTAGCCATATTTAAGACATGTTTCAAATCACTCTGTATAGAATAAACCAGTTGTATCACTTCTATTCGTTAAATTAGTATTTTATAAGTCTGTATATTAAACAATTTTAAAATTAATGTAAACCTACCTAAATTATAATAATTTAGGGTGTGCATCATTCTCTAATTTAAAAAAAAAATAATTGTTTGGAAACACTGTAATATTTTTAAAAATATTCTAGGGTTAAATACAGTATTTCCAAGCCATTCTAAAATTAAATAAAATTATTAATATTTGACCCCTAGTTTTAAGCCAAAAATCAACATTTTTCACTATAGAATTTGCAGGAAAATATAACCTTTTCTTTGTGAATCACCCTGTATAGGTAAACAATAATTTAAACTGCCAAAGCCGACTTTGAACTGTTTTAATTTTACAATTTATGTGGGTATTTAAATATCAATTTAGTTGTTTTTGAGGTGCAACTGATCCTATTTATTTGAAAAATAGTCAATCAAAATTTTAATTATTTACATACCTTCACGGATTACATTATTTTAATCACTTTTAAAGGGCCTCCAAAAAGCCATATTTTTATAAACCAAAAATCCAAACAGTAATGTGAATACAACACTGGATAAACAAATTTTGTCCACCTGTGCTCAGTCAACACGACGATGACGCATAGAAGCATGCCAAATAACCAATTAGAACATAAGTTGAACAAAATAACAGAATTACTATTGGATATCCCAGTCCACGTTGATCGGCTTTTCTTACGGGTTATCGTGGGCTACAGCAAATAGGAATTTGACAAAGGCTCGATTCGGCCAATCGGAAACGCTAAAATCAAGGTGTTATAATTAATCGAGCTGACAGATTCTCATCGTACAGCGACGCCAGGCATAAAATAATTATTTTATACTCGCTTTCAGCATATTTGCTCGAAGGTACGGTGCGCTTAACGTACACAGTCGTTTAGCTGTAACAGAATTGAACGCATCACTTTATTTTTGCAGTTTGACAATTGTGTTTTCTAAGCTGAACGTCGGCTGTGTCTTTGTAAATTATATATAGATATATTAATATACAGATATTTAATTGTGGAGTAGTAAAACTTATCTGTGCCGTCTACTATTCGCTCCATGCGAAGTCATGGAAAGGGAAGCAAAAGCGATACTAGCGCTAGCTGCGGATAATTCGTGCATTTTAGGGCGATATTTTGTAATTTTGGCATATCAAATACACGTATACATTTTACTTTTTTTCAAAAAAGTAGGTACAAACAATACAATAAGCAACCGGAGTTGCTGTGTTGAAAATTGTACAAATACTAGCAAAAGAAACAGTGAAATTTATATAAAAAATTTCAGTAGCAAAGTGGAAATTAAATCAAAGAAATAAATGGATAGATGTACAATAAGAAGAAAAATTACCTTTATTTTTGTAATAATAACAGTAATGCTGTAAATAGTAGACATCAGAAACAATAAATTATCATTTTACGATGTTCTTTAATGTCCCTTTATTCTTAAATGTTCATTTTAAATGTTCATTCAGCAAGGACTAGATTTCAAGATTTCTGCCTTCATTATTATATGTGAATGGAATGTAATTTTGTGACTTACTGATGAGAAACCAGTTTTAATCATTCATTCTATGTTTTCTTTCGAAAAAAAATGAAAATATAAATGGCGATCCTTTTTTTATACATTATGGTATTTTTTTTATTTTGACAGAACAGTCTAATTAGGCATTCCAACGACCTGTCCAAATGGCTACCAGTGGGTAATGACAGTTTAGATATGGCAACCCTGTTGTCATGTTGTCATTAACAGGGTCAATGTTACATATATAGTTATATAGAATGCTCAAAGCTGGTCGTTTACGAGCGGCCATATTGTCTGGTAAATATTTATTAATTTGAATCGGTTTAGCAAAAATGTGTTTTAAAACCAATTTTTAGCCTTTAGGTATTTAAAAAAAATAATTGCTTATATTTTTACTTTAAGGCATGACTCATGTTTATTTTGAAAAATATGGATGATCAATCTATGTAACTATCTATTTCATTGATCTTGTCAAATCACCAGGCCTACAGGGTTGCCATAATTTTGCAATATCATAACCCGTCAAAACCCACTGGTAGCCATTCAGTTTGGAATGCCTAATTCTTCAATGACAACTTATTAGACTTAGGCAACTTCTCATACATTTAACCGACTTCAAAAAGGAGGAGGTTATCAATTCATCGCGATATTTTTTTTTTATGTATGTTCAGCGATTATTGTTTAACACGGTGTCCGATTTCAATGATTCATTTTTTGTTGGAAAGGGGGTACTTCAGGGGTGGTCCCATATAAATTTAGTCAAAATCTAATAATTGAGTCCATGAGAAAATCCTCAAACTCTTCATTTTTTATGTATGTTTAGCGATAATGCTTTACCACCTTGTCCGATTTATATGATTCTTTTTTTGTTAGTAAGGGGATACCTCAGGGATGGTCCCATATAAATTTGGTTAAGATGTGGTGATGGCATCTGCACGTTTTTGAAGTCGTTTTTTTTAAATTTTTAATTTCTAATACTTGTAATAAAAGTATATGGATTTGTAAAACAAGTAAAACATTAATTTATTATTATTATATATTTTTATCGCTTAAATTAAAGAAAATTATGTATAATCAATAAAAATCAATAATAAAATATAGGCAGGCAACAGTATTTACTGAAAAATGTATGAGAAGTTGCCTAAGTCTAATAAGTTGACATTGAAGAATTAGCCTATTCTGTCAAAATAAAAAAATACCATTTAATAATAGCGTGAAGTTAAAATGTATAAAAAAAGGTCGTTTTTTATATTTTCATTTTTGTTCGAAAGAAAACATAGAATGAATGATTAAAACTGGTTTCCATCAGTAAGTCACAAAATTGCATTCCAGCCACATACAATAATCAAAGGCAGAAATCTTGAAATCTAGCAGTCCTTGCTGAATGAACATTTAAGACTAAAGGGATATTAAAGAACATCGTAAAATGATAATTTATTGTTTATTTAAAACCTTTCAAGTTTCTGATGTCACTATTTCCAGCATTACCGTTATAATTACAAAAATAAAGGTAATTTTTCTCCTTATTGTACACCTATCCATTTATTTCTTTGATTTAATTTTTACTTTGCTACTAAAAATTTTTATATAAGTTTTACTGTTTTTTTTTTGATAGTATTTGTACAATTTTCAACACAGCAACTCCGGTTGCTTATTGTATTGTTTTTACCTACTTTTTTGAAAAAAAGTAAAATGTATACGTGTATTTGATGTGCCAAAATTACAAAATATCGCCCTAAAATGCACTAATTATCTGCAGCTAGCGCTAGTATCGCTTTTGCTTCCCTTTCCATGACTTCGCACGGAGCGAATTGATAGCCGATCAAATGCTGTTATTTTTAAACATTTCCATGACAACCAGAAACCCTGAACGAAATTACAATAGACATTTTTTGACATTTGAGAAGATCTTTCATGCACATATTACGATGCGGTGTGATTAAAACATTTAGCCATTTCAATAATTAATATTTAATTTAATATCAAATTGTAACTAGATAGCTATATTTATTTTAAGTAAAATATTAATTAGACTTTTTGCGTCGTTTAAACTTAAACGACTTCAAATGCTGCTTCTTTAGTGGGAAACTACCTAAAGTATAGACAGCAGCAAGTATTTATTAAAGGGGTTACTTCAGACTATCTATCATTAAGGTCAGGGCGGCTATCCTCGACAATCGCTAAAAAAACGAACGGTTTTCGAAAGTGAGTGGTTGAAAAGCGAGTAGTTTTTGAAATCTATATTCTTGACCGACGTTCGATGAGTATTCGTTTTTTAAGACGTGTACGTTTTTAACAAGCAAATAATATGTCTGGCATCACTGTAAACTGTCTATATCGTTGAATTCAAGTAATGTGCAGGCCATAAAAGAATAAGGATTATGTAATTTAATTACAACAAACCAATTGTAAATTTGTCGAACGATGATTTTTTCTAATCACATAATTGCTGCGTTTGAGAATTCACATCGGATGCATCTGAGATGTAAAAAATCTTTGATCACGTGATTCAGTATACGTAAATGTAATGGGACAGATGTGTCCGATGTGGATAAAAAAACGCTCGAGATGTAAAAAATGCATCCGATGTGGATTCTCAAACGCAGCAATCATATATCGATGTTCAGGATAAACTGAATCGTTAATTGTTGGCGTAAAAATAGCTATACGGGTGCAGTTAATGCAACCTATAATTCTAGGAAAATCGTACGTCATAAAAACCTAGTTTTTATGGTAAAAAATTCATTTAAATAATAACTTTGCTTATCTTATTCAGTTCTTTAATATTTTGTGGCAATTTGTAAAAATTTCTGGATACAACGTGTGATACAGAAGAGCTTTGAACCGCAAGCAAATTAACATTTGTAAATAAAACATACGTGAATTAATAATTAAATTCTTACACGGTAAGATATAAAAAATATTCATTCAATTTCAGTTAAAATCAAAAACTGGATTCTGCCTCTGCAAGTCTGAATCTTTAAGGATTCTTATCTTCTAAGTTTTCTAATTGTACAATTATTGATAATATAATTGAAAGAAATTTTCAGCTAATGGACTTCTTTAGTACTGCAAACCATATTTATAAGAAATTAGATACTTTTGTGGGTATTAATAAAAAGTATGTAGTTTACCTAGAATTTGTTAAAATCAATCAATATTATTAATCGTCCTAAAAGTGACATATAAGTGACATTGACTAAATCCTTGAAAACATGCACGTTTTATCAAAAACGTGTGAAAAATTCCGCTCGCTGTAAAACACCCGTTTTAAAAGCGTACACGCTTTTAAAACGAATGTCGAGAATAGCGAATAGCTCGTATGTTGCTAAAGCGTATACGTTTTTTAGAAAACGATAGCCGAGGATAGGGCCCCTGGTGTTCCACAAGGCTCCATACTGGGACCAATATTATTTAGTATCTATACTTCTCATCTTTTGGATAAAATACAAAACTGCAGTGTCCACTTACGCTGACGACACTCAATTTTATTATAGTTTTAAGTCACATGAACTGGAAAACGCTTGTATTGTTATAAATGAGGATTTAAAAAGATTTATCGATTGTGCAACTGATCATTGTCTGCTTATTAATACAACAAAGTCCAAAGTTATGATATTTGGTAACAAAAATTATAGGCAACAACTGCTAAATTCGATAAATATTGTTATTAATAATAATTAATTAGAAGTAGTAAATGAAGCAAAAAACTTAGGTGTTTTTCTGGACTCTGAACTAAGATTTGAGAGGCATGTAAATAAGTTATTGCAACGCGCTTACTATAATATTAAGATGATTTATGGGAATCGTCACTAGTACTATCCTTATTTAATTATGCAGATGTATTGTATGAGCCCAATTTAACTCTTAATTACAAAAATAAAGTGCAAAGAGTGCAAAATTCTTGTTTACGTATGATTTTTGGTATACGAAGACATCAAAGAATATCTCATAAATTAAAAGAAATACGTTGGTTAAATATGGAGAACGGAAGAAAGCATCACTTTCTCACTTTATGTCATAAGCTACTTGTGAACAAGAAGCCCTCTTACCTACATCGCAAAATTAGCTACCGTTCAGATGTCCATAATATAAATGTAAGGAACAGAGGATTACTGACTGTTCCCTTTTTTACGACGGAACTTTTCAGACGGTCATTTAGTTACCTCATCTCTTACTTTTATAATAAAATATTACCAGAATTCAAGAATTATAGTATTTTTAAATTTAAGACAGCCCTTAAAATACACATTTTTGAAAATCAAATTTAAGTAACAATTTTCCTCACTGCATACATATTATGCATATTGTTGTTTATTGTATCGCTACGTATTTGTACTTCCCTCTTTCATTGGTCGTTGTTTTTGATATTTTTTTGCCCTACTTAGTTGTTTTTTTTTTTTTCATTGGATTCAGCCTTCCTGAGACAAGTGCATTTTCATTTGTTTGTTAAATGTTAAAATTACAGTTGTTTATTTATTTGATATAGTTATATGGTATATATATTTTGTCTTTGATTGTTTATTTCTGCTCTATTGCTCTATGGTTATATGCAGGTTTACTCGCGGGTTAAGTGGAAGAATATTTTTTGTTGTGTCCAGTGCACAACCAAAAATAAACTTCGCCCGTGTATATATGTTATATTTTATTGTATTTACTTTAAATTAATGGAAATAAAGACGATTATTATTATTATTAAATATGACAAATACGCATAACTGGCATGGCAACTTTGCAAATTTTATTTTAGTTCTTTTAATGCATGTCTGTCAAGTTTTGAAATTTTGATATTTCGTTGTAAAATTTTCTTACCGAATACCACACGTACCTAAATTATTGTCTGGAAATTTTTACTCACTCCCGAATATTTTAAGAAAATTATCCCACGTCTTCGACTCGGGATAATTATCAAAATATTCATGAGTTCGAAAAGTTTTCCAGAAATAATTTAGCCACTAGTGGTACCTATACAGTTATAGATGACAAATCTGCTCGCATCTGCCCGCCTTCCGTCACTACTAAACGTCACCCGGCCAGATTGTAAAATGTTTAAAATTATATTCTGCTTGACATTCTGGCGGGTGAAATGTTTTAGTCGTTTTATAAAATATGAATTTTACTTTAAAGTTAGGGCCATCAAAATTTTATTTATGGATTTAATGGAATTAAAACATTAAAACGAATATTTTACATATTTTTCTAATAAACAGGAAAAATGAAACTAAAGAAAAAAATTCTATTGTAGATCAAATAAAACTGAAGAACAAATGAACATAAGATAAAACAACACTTGCTAAGCTTAAAAGAACCAATAATAGTCTTAGATCCGACCGTATGATTTCTGCACTGTTTTTTAATCAAAATACAATTTCTATAGATCATTATTGATGGAGAAATACGGTTTTGCTGGATTGCCTATCAAAATCTGTCTTTTTTATGTTACTTAAAGGTATATTTCTGTTATTTATGATTATAGAAGAAAATTCTTTCAACCAGAGTTGTTTGCGATGTTATTCTTTATAATTTGATTAAATACGTGATTGCTTTTTAATACATGGACCGTAATGGAGAAATTTGAGAAGAGTGCAAAATTTTATTTTTTTTAGTATTTTTGTTGGCAATGAAGTTATAAAATAATGCTTTGAATAATTTTTATTAAGCTATTGCATAGCTTTTATCGCGGGCTTTGAGTGCAGCGACCGAATCAAGAAATTCCGTAACGACCGTAACGAAAAAAAACCTATCACCCCCCACTCCGACCGGCACAGCGGTGCGGCGTTAAACAATACTATCTTCTCATTTATTCAATAAAAAAAATCGAAAAATGGAAAAGTCGAAAAATCGAAACAGAAATTCCGTAACGAAAATAAACCTAACACCCCCCACTCCGACCGGCACAGCGGTGCAGCGTTGAAAGCCGTGCATCGTCTAACGTCGTTTCAGTTCGGCAGACTTCGGCACGGTGTTTGTGTGCGTGCGACTAGACGTATGCGTGTAGACTAGCTGCTAACTGCTCATAACTGATTCTATCTCTTTTAGACACAATTTCGGATAAATTGAATTTGAAAATGAATAATGATCCACAAGAATCCACAACAAAATATGGGACCACCATTGACGCGGTATTTTCCAGATATTTAGAGGATATCAAGTCTCAAACTTATGTTTCTTATTTCAGTTACCACAAACCTATAATTTCAATGATAAAAACTCCTGAATAACCTACATGTATTGTAAGATAATAAAAATATTTTAAACAATAATAATTTCTCATTTATTACCACACTCAAAAAGTGTAACTTGAATAAATATCAAAGAAAAAACTTGAATTAATATCAAAGAAAAAAAATACTGCATAAATAAAATAAATAAATAATTATAATTGCATAAGTTGATAAAAAATGCTATGCAATAGCTTTACCGCGGCAGTCCCCGAGTGCCACAAGTATTTTTTGTAATTCATTTTTTGATTTGATTGGTCCCACTCAATATTTACTTTATAGAAACATTTGCAGTTTTCCTCAAATTTCTCAATTATATTGCATTTTAGACTTAATGTCTTTTTTTTAAGGGTGTTTCTAAGATCGTTACAATCCATTGTAATTATAAAATCTAAGCCTAAAGTAATATCTAAATGTATCTGCGCTGGGTACGATAGCAAGTAGCTCGAGTTCGAACGAGTAGTATAATGTATTTCTGGTATAAATTTTAGTCCCCAGTACGACCTTTGGATTTTGTAACGTCTGTATACGTCAAACTTCCTGAGCGACTTCATATCAAGTTGGACAAATTTTTTCATATACTTTACCCTGGGGGATGGGACATTTTGGCGTTAGCTCTTCGTGAAGTTGTCGTTCTGGCGTCCCTAAGGAAGTTGATACATGTACCTGTAGTTTTAATGTAAATAGACGGATTTTTATATTACATTAACAATATCACATTTTTCGGATAAAAGTAATACCTAAATGTATTTACGCTGAGTACGGGTACGATAGCAAGTAGCTCGAGTTCGAACTAGTAGTATAATATTTTTCTGGTACAGATTTTAGTCTCCAGTACATCGGACTATGGATTTTGTAACGTCTGTACACGCCAAACTTCGTGAAAGGCTTCATAACACCAAGCCCGACAAATTTTTTCGTATACTTCACCCTGGGCGATGGGACATTTTTGCTTTAGCTCTTCGAGAAGTTGTCGTTCTGGCGTCACTAAGGAAGTTGATACATGTACCTGCAGTTTTAATGTAAATCGACGGTTTCTTATATTACATTAACAATATCGCATTTGTCAGACAAAAATCTCATGGCTTTGGGGGAGTCCGACACTCCCAAACATGTGGTTGTGGCGGCCTTGAGGAAGTTGATAGATACATGTACGTGTAGTTTTAATGTTAATCAACGGTTTTTTATATTACATTAACTATACCACATTTGTCGGACAAAAATCGAGTGGCTTTGAGGGGGTGTCCGATGACCACATCATTTCGCTGTCCTAGGGAAGTCGACATATGTATGTCCATATACATATAATAGTAACCCATGTTTTGATTTTTTTTTGTGTACGTGTCATCGGCTTCAACTACCAGGGTTATTTCGCCTCGTGTTCTGTGTAAGCTTTGTTACTGTTTCCCAGCGTCACTTTAGGAACGACACTGTTAATTAGAACCCAACAGTGAATGGTCGAGTGGGGAATCCTACCAAGACATCATAATTAATTTTAAATAATTAAATTAAATGAAAAAATCTCGGCCAACGGTGGGATTCGAATCCGGGACCTTTGGGTCCACAGGCAGAGACTCTACCACTGAGCCACCCACCCCGTCTTTTAAGGGTCTAGGACAATTCGCCGTTCGCCGATTCGCCGTAGGGCCGACTCGCCGTCAGCCTATTCGCCGTCAGGATATTTAACATTTCATAGGTTTTTATATTTATAGAACATAATATTTATTTTTTGTTATAGATATCAAGGCATGCAATAAGCTTTTAAAATGCAATTTAAATTTCACCATAATCGATATTTATTTTTTCTACACCCACATGGCTATTACCTTGTCTACGCACAGATTACAAAACAAAAAATCTGATGTGTCCAACACATGACTTTCCTATCTAGTTATTACAGGCTTTTTCCGGTTATTTTGTACAACCTATTGCAGCACCTCCATAAATGTTTAGAGGATAAAATAAATATATACATTTTCCACATACATCTACCTCGAAACTTTTTTCTATAGATATTTATTGAAAATTAAAATACTGAAAAATTTAAATTTAGCACTTTTCCTACAATTTTTCCATTACGGTCCATTTTAGAAAATTCATGTATAAACAAAAATTATAGAGATCGATATCGCAAACAACTTTTATTTCAACAATTTTCATAAAAATCGGAATTTTGTACATTTTGTCAAATTTCTCGAATACGGACCATTTCAGGAAATTTTGACATAAAGCAAAAATTATAGATAATAATATTAGAAATAACTTTTATTTGAACAATTTTTTTCTTCAAACATAAATAACAGATATATTCCATAAAATATAAAAACGGCCCCCATAAAGTACCCCCCCAGATGTTCCGACTTTGTCCAAAATCTAATCATTTCACGTCAGGCCGAAATAAAACTTAAGTTTAAAATTTAATGTTTTTTTCTTTATCCGTTTTTGAGTTTTCTTCAAATTTCGAAATTTACACATTTTCTCAAATATCTCGAATGCGGTCCATTTTAGAGAAATTATGTATAGGATAAAAATTATAGAGAATTATATTATAAACAACTTTTGTTTGAACAATTTTTATAAAAAAATATTTTTTTACATTTTGTCAAATTTCTCGAATACGGACCATTTTAGGACAATTTTGTAATAATATAAGAAGTAACTTTTATTTGAAGAATTTTCTTCCCCAAACGTAAATAACATATATTCCATAAAATATAAAAATGACCACCCATAAAGTACCCCCCCAGATGTTCCGACACTGCCCAAAATCTAATCAGCTCATTGGACGCTGGAACAAAGCTTAAGTTTCAAAGTTGGTGTTTTTCCGTGTATCGGTTCATGAGTTATGCGACACACAGACACACACACAGACATCATCGCGAAAATAGTCAAAACGGATTCAGGGGACCTCAAAACGTAAAAATTCATCGAAAACTCGAGGTTGAAAAAATCATGATTCCTATACTTTCCTTATATCTGTATACAGATAGAAAAGTAAAAAGTATGCAATGGCCTTCAACGGAACGAATATATTTCTATCCATTCTAGGTAGTGAGAACACTGCAAAAAAATGAAATCCGCCAATCACCGTTCATATTTTGATCAACCGACTGCTATTATTTTTAAAATTTTAAATAAGTGACAATTCTGTCAAACTAATTGTCAGTATATTTTTTAGTCATTGAGATTAAACATACATTAAAATGGGTTATTCTTGTGTAGAATCAATAAATAATGACATTTTCTTTTTTTATTTCGTCTATAGTAACAATTCATTGGTTAATTTAAATAAAACTATATGCAATTAATTTAATTACGAGTATTAAAGCAACAAAAATAAAAGAGTAGGTGGTCTTGGGATTAGCGTTCTTGCCTTCCATGCAGAGGATTGGAGCTCGATTTTTGGATGGGGAAAAATTAAATTAACTTTTTTTTTTGTTTATTTTGTTTTAAAAATTATTAAAAGTCATAAATTATTTTAAAATTTGTTATTTTGTTTTAATAACCTAAAATATTTTTTTTATTTGTAAATTTTCGTTAGTGGGTAGTACAAAAAATATACTGTACAACTCGAGTGGATTATCCACATCGCACTCAGACTATTATATTGTACTTAAATAAAACGAGGAATCAATATTTCATTTAAATTTTTATTAAAAATATTATTGTGATAGTTATACATTTCATAGTTGTGGGCTAAACCTCGAAGATATTCTAAAATGTTATCCCTATTATAATTTGTAACTAATTCTAAAATTCTCTGATCAGCTAATCTATATTTTTTTTAATTTTAAAGGGGTTGATGGCCAGCGACAAGCTGTTCGTAATAAACATCTCGTCCTTTTTGTACTTTTCTCAACCCTTCTATGAATTTCCAAATTGTAGGGTGCTTCATTCCTAATTCATTGGCCAAGCGGGTACCTGCAGGCCGGCACAACAACATTTGGAGTTGTGTTTTATATTTTATGTTAAGTTGTATACTTTTGTAAATATTTTAATAATTGAATAAATGTTTTAAATAAATAAATCATTCCTAATTCTAATTGTAACCGTCTATGAGCCGGCTCTGCAAGGTTGTTGGTCCTGTCTTGACCATTTAATGTCCTCTCATAGAGATTCCACATCTGATGGGGAAACAGTGGGGCTCGTCTACTAGGTCCTCGTCTGTAAATCAAAAAAATAAATTGGTATAAGGAAGCTAATGTATCTAATCGAAGTTATAAATAATGTTTCCTTCGTAAAAAATAAAACGTTATTTCTAAATTTATTTTATAATTTTTTTATTATATACCTGTTTCGGCGACCAACATAATTGTCTTCGAACCAGTCCAAAAGTGGTTGTAGATCTTCTTGCAAATTATCGCCGAGTACAATAATGGCTTCATCCTAATCTTCTATGGGAATAAATGCCATAGATATTACCATTCTTGCGCTCAGTGCAAATAGAGGGTTATTTTTGTACTGAGTCAATTGTCCAATTGTACCTATATGTTTTCTCATATTTTGAGCCAAATGAAAAAAGCATCCGTTAATGCTTACATTTGGAAATGAATCCTTCATTGCATTAAATGCAGCCTGTTCAAAATCACAATGGATTTGTGAAGGTCCTACGTCTGGTATAAGTTCTTTGATAATTTCGAACATTTTCTTGTATGTAGCTCCTTGCTTGTCCGGTAGTAGGGCGTTAAATATGGGATGAACACCATTATTTTTTACTTCCATCACTGTATAGACTTGGAAAAACAATGGTGGTGTAATCGAAACTGTACCATCGACATACCAAGTTGCAGAGGTGTGCAAATGTTGCAGTCAACTTTGTCTCCCAAAAATCAAAATTCTACTGGGTCCATGTGAATAATCGGATAGTAAAAAATTTTCTACTACATTAGGTTGGGCATGATATAGTCGATAGGAATCTGGTAAAACTAAGTTATCTAGAGTTGTAGGATTTGCGGGTGCTGCGTTAACTTCATTCCTTTTTCGTCGAACTACCTTTCTTAAAGCACAGTTGTTTGGTAATTTAGCCTGGCAAACTTGTAAAATATTACTGACACATTCGTTGATAACCTGACACAAAAAAGAACAAATCTTTTTCAAACGATTTTTATAGCAAGTAAAAGTTTTTAAATGTGTTAGTCAGTTTTAGTAAAAATAAACAAACAGCATATTACAGCAAATACTAATTCTAAAATACCAAATGAATAAAAATTACCTGAACTGTACTCTCTGTGGTTTCTTCAGCACGTTTCTTTATTTTTGTTAACTAATTCAGCTACTTCTGCGGAGACTGCTGAAAAGTCGTATGTGTGCACATTGACCTCTTTAATAATTGAATTATTTTTCGTGTGAATTCTTGCTTTACACCGACCTCTTCGTTCACATCTCCAAAATTTAACGTTTTCGTCACTTTTGCTTACATTATAAAAACTTTTTTGTAACGATCAGAATAATTTTGATGATACTAAAGGTTCTGGATCTGGTATCGATATTTATATTACTCTAATATAGTTAATTCGAAAAATTAAATAATTCGTAACATTAATAGGTACTTAAATACAAGTAAAAGATAGGTAGTTAAACAGTTTATTAGTTACTGTTAAACTCTAATACCAAGAAAAATTAAACAATTCGTAACATTAATAGTTAATTGAATAGAAGTGAAAGATAGGTAAACAATTTGATAGTTATTGTTAAACTGTAATACCAAGAAAAATTAAACAATTCGTAACATTAATAGGTACTTGAATACAAGTGAAAGATAGGTAGGTAAACAGTTTAATAGTTATTGTTAAACCCTAATACCAAGAAAAATAAAACAATTCGTAACATTAATATGTACTTGAATAAAAGTGAATAGTAGGTATAACGTTTAATGGTTTTTGTTAAAATTCTTAATTTTAATATCTACCTTTATGATCATTACCTAAATCACAATCAACAAACATGGTTACACTATTTTTTGGACTTTTGTTGTTAATACTCAATTTTGTTGCCAGATATTTACAATATATGTTTTAAAATTACATTGTTATTCATAATTATTTTTGTCGGACGCCACAGCGACGATATGTTGGGGGTGTCGGACCCCTCCAAGGCCACGTGATTTTTATCCGACAAATGTGATTTCGTTAATGTTATACAAAAAAACCGTCTATTAACAATAAAACTACACGTACAGATCATCTACCTTAGGGACGCCACAGCGACATGTACCTTAAGTATATTTTCATTTAAGTATTCACTCTGCCTAAAGTTAAATGTTGGATCTACAAAAAATATTTCTAAGTTAGGCCATGACCGACAAAGACAGAGATTCGAGTCATGTCCTTGATAACTATGCACGGATCCAGATTAAATCCAAAACGAAACTTAAAAAGAATTGTACGATCGACAAACGTGAATTTTCCCAAGGCCAACTTTAGAAACATTTTTTATGGATCACTCCTTAAGTTCAACAAATCGCAAACTATTCTGTTCGCATATATACATATATAAGGCACCTTTAGAAATGTTTTACAGATCCACAGTTAACGAAACCATTGATTTTTTTAATTTTATTAAAATGGCCGGGTTTTATTTATTATAATTTATTTACATATTTTCATTACTAATTGTCCATTTTAAATTTTCTCAGAAGTCTCCAGAAACAAATAGAGTTTGGGTTATTAAAACAGACATTGTTAATTTAATTAATTTCTGGTACGAGACTGTCTAAAATTTAGCCAGAGAAAAATATATTTTATCTCTGGGTTTAGCATCTAGTGCCAACGGTCACATATTCTATTCCAGGTGGGCTATCATGTCGATGATGGCAGTCTTCCGGATTTTTATTTTACTTGGTATATATTACATAGTACTCTACTGGCGTATGTCCACTTAACCGTCCTTATTCAATTATTAACATCATCATCGAATTCCTAATCCTTTTGTGAAACGAATTACAAATATTTAAACTAATTTGACGCATTATTAGCCAAAGCTACAATTCTATCGATACTGGTAGCTTTATTACAGTATATTATTCTAAGACCTACTATCTCTATCCACTAATCTAACCTTCTATTTAAGTATCCCAGTAATTTTCTTAGGGCCGATTCCACCGTTGTGTTAAACGAAGATTAAAATGATATTTTTACATTAACAATGTTATTTTAATCTTCGTTTAGTAATTTAAACTTCGTTTAACACAACGGTGGCATCGGCCCTTAGTAATAGAGATCCGCTAATGAAAGTTTGGTACAGCACGTTTCAGCCGGTGCAGTAAATAGGTGGAGTATTTCTGTCTGTGGCGGACAGAGGTAAAAGTAAATTATACAAAAAATGTTTCTAAAGTAGGCCTTAAAAAAATTCATGTATAATGAAGTGTAAAATTCTTCTTCTCTTTATGTGTCAGTTTGAATTTAATTCAGAGCACGGTTATCACGGACATAACTCGTATATTTGTCTTTGTCGGTAAGGATATGAAATACACTAATCACAGTTCATATTTAGTATACCCAATACCCAACTGACTATTCTTTTTTTTATTTTAAATTACGACTTAACAATTCTGTCCAAACTAATTGTCAGTACATTTTAAAGTATTAAGGTTACTTTTAATTAAAATTTAGTAATTCTAGAGAAGAATCGATAATATTCTACCAAGCCGCAATATAGAAATAAAAATATGTTCGGTGCCATATCTCCTTTATCAAGCACAGCATGAATAGTTACAGAAACGTCAACAACATAATATTGGTATACAAAAAAAAATGCAAAAATGTTGGTCAATGTTTATCTAAATAAGTCCATTAAATCTTCATATTAAAGCTGAGGACCAAATAAAAACACTAATTAACAAATTTCTTTTAAAATCTTTATTTGTCGTTATCACAGATTCACTTTAATTTGGCCATCTTACTTTTAATCCTTCATATATAGCTCTCATCCAAATCCCCACAGCATGCGCTCCAGGATCGGGATAGAGTTTGTCTTTCTTTGTCAATTCTACAGCCTCCTCGGCTTTTTGTATGCCTCTTCCAAAAGCTGTAAGAGCATCAGTTCCACTTTGATATTCCGCTCTGGAAACAGTGCAAAAGTCATAGATAGGGTCATACATGGTACCATCACCGTATTCAGTATTGCCGTATCTAAAAATTTCCAAACATGAATTCAGCTGATTTTTTAACTCCTTTTTACTAACTTAATTATTTTTGAAATATTCTTGTTTAAAGGTCAGTTCTCAATGTTCTTCTGGTTAGTGTACAAAGACGATAATGTTAAGATACAAACCTCTTAAGTGCTTCAGCTGCACCTTCGAAAGATCTTAACCAAATGTGAGCCGATACATCTACAGACTCGCCATATCTTAAGAAAACATTTGCAGCAGATGCAAAAAGTATGCTGTAAATACATCCCGTATTACCACCTAGACTCTTTTCTAAAACTCTACTCAAGTTATCAAAAAATGCAAAAGGACATTTCAGTACAACTTTATCCTGCTTCATTCGTTTTAATATAAGTTCAGCAAGTGTTTTCATTCTTGTTCCAGTGTCTCCAGAATGTTTTGAATTAACTGAAAATAAATTATTATTCGAACAAAGTAAAATTTGAATTTATTCGTTCATACAAACTTATAATACTTAAAACAAAGGCTAGTAGATAAAGTAAAACAATAATCATATTTACAAAAATTATAAAAGTTAATTACGGTATATTTAAAAACCTAATAACCGTTTTATAAAAGTAATTCTCTTTAAGAAAAGTATATTTTTTCTACACTCATCAACTCCAGTATCGGCAATCGAACGCTTTCCAATACATTTTGCACTAATGCGGGTGAAAACTAATAGGGTCCGATTACGATTAGAAGAACACAAGTGCGTCATAACTTTGTGGAGTCAGTTGTTGATGAACCGCCTACTTTGAATCAGTGACGTGTTGATAATATTTAACATAGGAATTGTTTTTTTAAACCAAACAACTTGAAACTGTTTTTAAGCTTAAGAAAAATAATAAATACTAAAAGTTTAAATTTTTTATTCTGTATCAGATGAGTTTAACACAGATACATCAATATTTAGATCACTTTCTTCTAATTCGGATTCCTCTGAAGATAATCCTGTATTTATCATAAATCTAAGTTGATCCATGGTATCATCGAGGAGATGTTCCTTTTGTATTTGAGCATCTTCATATTTTTTTACGTGACTACACATTGTTTGTCAATCATCAACGCTTACTGATTGATATTTTTTTCGCGTTAATTGCTTGCCATCGGATAGCTCAAAAGTATAATTTCTCCCACCCAGTTCTTCACTAAAGCCCAGATTTTTTCGATAGGGTTCAGCTCATGATGATATGGCGGTAATCTAAGAACTGCGTGGACATGCTGTTCCATGAGTACATCAAGTTTGTACTTTCGCAGAAACCGAATTTTATTATCCTGTATTATTTTATATAATTTGACTTTCGTCAAATTATCGTCTTAAGGAATTTTGTAACCATTGTCGCATGTCTGCTTTTAGGTCAGCCGAGGTAACATTTTTTTCAACTGTCACAGTATGATACGACGCGTTGTCAATGACAAGTACCAATTTTTCTGGTAAATTTGGTATTAATTGATTTTCTACCCACTTCATAAAATTTACATGGTTCATTTCATCGTGGTAGTATCTGCTTTTAGTCCCTAAAAATATTAGGCACATACATAATTAAAGACCTTAATTTCAAAAGGGTTTAAGTGCCAAAATTTAAAAGTATACATTTTTTTATAAAAGGTTCAATATACCAACCCTACGGTATCCAAATGGTTCTAAGTGCATTTTAAAGGAAATACATTTTTTGTAGTGGGATAAACATGGCGAATATATATATATATATATATATATATATATATCTTACTATAGATAGAGCGTCCGTACATTCTTAAATCGCATTCATTGGAGCGTCCAGGTATTTAGAGCGTCCGTATATAGACGCTCTAAGACGGTGCCCATTAAAAATTTTTCCAGAGGTCTATAATGACGTCAGAAACGTGATGGCAAAATTTTTGAGAGACGCCAAAATGATGAAAAAATGCATGAAAATAATACGGCTCGCGTATACTTTAGTTCAATACTATTGCTACCAGAGGCACTTGCAGCGCTGATGTATATAGAAAGTATACGATTTCCTTGATACCCATTCGATTCTAGAGCGTCCACTGACTTGGCATCGTTGCTTTGGAAGCTAATGTTGTAAAATAAATTAAAGTTGATTTAATAATCTTAGTTGGCCTGGTAGAAGTCTTAGTATATTATGAAATTTCTCTCAAGAAGCCGTCCGTCCGTCCGTCATTTTTTGTGAGCGTTTAAAGGGGATTGAAAATTCAAAAAATCGTAAATCAAAAACGAAAAACAATATCAACTTGAAATTTTTAAGAAAAATCAAACTCTATAAGTGGACAAAATGTGTTGATTATGAAAAAAATCTAATAAACAATGGGGGGTTTAAGGGGAGTTAAAACTTTAAAAAATCATAAGTCAAAACCGAAACATATCAACATGAAGTTTTTTAGAAAAATCAAGCTCTATAAGAAGACAAAGGCTATTAATTAAAATAAAACGAATAAAAATTGGAACTTTAAAGGGAGGGGGGGTGGATTTGAAAAAAATATAAATCAAAATTGAAAAACAATATCAACTTTTTTAGGAAAAATCAAAGTCTATAAATCAAGCTCTATGAGGGGACACCGAATATTGATTATGAAAAAAAATCTGATTAAAAATGGGGGATATAAGGGTGGGGGTGGAAACTTAAAAAAACATTATAAATCAAAATCGAAAAACAATATCAACTTGAAATTTTTAGGAAAAATCAATTTTAAGAAAAAATCAAGCTCTATAAGGGGACGAAGCATATTGATTTTGAAACAATCTGGTTAAAAGTGTTAAAAAAAAATCATAAATCAGAAACGAAAAACAACTTGATATTTTTAAGAAAAATCAAACTCTATAAGTAAACAAAGTCTGTTGATTATGAAAAAATCTAAAAAACAATGAGGTTTTAAGGGGGGTTAAAATATAAAAAATCATAAGTTAAAACAGAAACATGATAACAACATGAAGTTTTTAAGAAAAATCAAGCTCTATAAGAAGACAAAGGCTATTGATTAAAAAAAAACGAATAAAAATTAGGGATTTAAGGGGAAGGGGGGTGAAATTTAAAAAAAATCATAAATCAAAATTGAAAAACAATAACAACTTGAAATTTTTAAGAAAAATCAAAGTTTATAAGTTGGCGATGTCTAATGATTAAGAAATAAATTTTGATAAAAAATGGGTGGTTTATGAGGGGTTGAAACTTAAAAATCATAAATCAAAAACGAAGCATGATATCAACATGAAATTTTCAGAAAAATCAAGCTCTATAAGGGGACAAAGACTATTAATTAAAAAAAATACAATTAAAAATGTGTGAATTAAGGAAGGGGGAGGGGTTGAAACCTAAAAATAAATCATATCAAAATTGAAAAACAATATTAACTTGAACGTTTTAAAAAAAATGAAACTCTATAAGTGGACAAAGCCTATTGAAAAAAGTGTGGGATTTAAGGGGGGGTTAAAAAAATCATAAATCAAAAACGAAACATGATATCGAAATGAAATTTTTAGGAAAATCAAGCTCTATAAGGGGGCAAAGACCATTGATTAAAAAAAATCCGATTTAAAATGGGAGGTTCAGGGGGAAACTTAAAAAAATAAAAAAGAAAAAAAAATATCAACTTAACATTTTTAATAAAAATCAAGATTTATAAGAGGACAAAGCCTATCGATTATAAAAAAATCTAATAAAAAATGGGGGGTTGAAGGGAAGTTAAAAAAAAAAGTCAAAAACGAAACATGATATCATCATGAAATTGCTCTGTAAGGGGACAAAGATTATTGATTTAAAAGAAATCTGATTGCAAATAGGAGGAGTAAGGGGGATTGATTAGGAAAAAATCAAATTATTATTATTATTATTATATGATGTCATCGGCTTCAACTACTAATGGTTATATCGCCTCGTTTCTGTGCAGGCTTTGTTATTGTTTCCCAGCGCCACTTTAGGAACAGCACTGTTAATTAGAACCCGACAATGAGTGGTCGAGTAGGAAATCCTACCAAGGCATCAGAATTAATTTTAAATAAATTAATTAAATAAAAAAATCCCGGCCAACGGTGGAATTCGAACCTGGAACCATTATGTCCACAGGCAGGGACTCTACCACTGAATGGTATTGATATCCCTATGACATTTAACGAATTAATTATAAAGGGCCAAATTCAACTTATTATTATGCGTCAGGCAAATTCTTGATTTAAAAGGAACTAGACCCTCTGCATTCCTTGTATTGTAGCTATGATAATTATTATTCGAATCCAATGAATTACGTTTTTTAAAAATTTCTTTTAATGATTCCAGTATATACAGACAAGGCAATGGAAGAATCACGTACCTTTTAAATAGCATGTCGAGTTCTGCACCGTCAATGATCCTCAAGGCAGCTTTTTGGAGAATAAAAGCCTTCTGAGAGTGATAACTGCCGCCCCAGAACATGACACCATAATTCAGATGGCTATGTATGATTGCATAATAGACTGTTCTTAGTACTGATTTTTCTGAAAAACTCGATATTTGCCTGAGTGCAAAAATTTGGGACGCCAATTTCGAACAGACATTGTCTACATGGTGCGACCAATTTAAACCGGCATCGAGCATTACTCCTAGCAGGTTTACTGACCCAGCTACTTTGACTTTACTAGATGAAAAAGTAACGTTTTGAGTTTTGACATTATTTAACTTTAAATCGTTTGCAGCAAACCATTCATTAGAGGACGGTAAACAATTTCTGCTCGAGATCGTGTCATCTTTGGATAGGATAGTCGTATCATCTGCGAACATAACACTAGTACAGTGTTTCATGATACGCGGTAAGTCATTAATATATATTAGAAATAGAACAGGGCCCAATACAAATCCCTGTGGAACCCCTCTTAAAATGGGAGCCAATTGTGACTCCACATTATCGAGAAACACGCACTGTAATCTGTTCGTCAGATATGAAAAAAATAAGGCAAGTTCCTTTCCCCTTATGCCATAGTACTCCATTTTTTCCAAAATAATATCAATGCTTACACAGTCGAAGGCCTTAGTGAGGTCACATAATACCGCAGTAGTACTCGAGCCCTCGTCAAAGCCACCGACTATGTAATCAATTACTTTTGCGACTGCTCCTATTGTAGATCTATGCCTTCTAAACCCAAATTGGGCTGGCGAGAATAAATTTTTATTTTCAAAATAGTTAACTAATTTCTCTTTTAGCTTTACTTCAAATATCTTACCGATAACAGGTGTAATGGCAATTGGCCTATAATTATCAGCATCATTAGAATCACCTTTTTTAAAAAGTGGCAATACCTTACTAATTTTAAGTTGGTTAGGCCAATTTCCTTCGATTATGCATTGGTTATATAAAATATTAAGTGGTTTAATGAGGGATTCTATAGAGGCCTTAATCATGGGACTACTGAGGCCATAGTAATCCGTGCATGGCGTATTTTTAATATGAAGTATAGCCTCTCTTACGTCAGATTCAGAGACTGGACCCATAAAAAACGAATACGGGGGCTTCGGTGTCATTTTAATAAAATCATTAGAGGAAATATTATTATCGTTTTCGATTGTTTGAATAACCTTCTCTGCTACATTGAAGTCTTCAGATGTTAGATTCGATGTACTGGATGATTTGTTGTTGGATTTTCTTTCTGCGTTTACAATATTCCAGATTGTTTTATTTTTATTTTCTGATGCAGCTATTCTTTTATTGTAAGCGTTACGTTTCTCTAATCTAATTGACCTCCTATAGTTTTTGCGCGATTCAGAATATAGTCTTCAATCTTCTAACGAATTGGTTTTTTTGAATCTAGATTTGTTTTGAAATACTTGATTTCGCTGTACCCGCAGTTCCTCATTAAACCACAAAATCTTTTTGTCACCACTGCGAATTTTTTTTATGGAAAAGCATAGATCTACAATAGGACATAGAATAGTAAATATTATATTACAAATCTCCTGGGAGCAGTAATTTCCCATTTCTAGTCCATGCCAACTAATTTCAGATAACTTTTCTGCGAACTGTAAAATTGTACGTTCATTAATAAATCTTTTGTTGACATAACTGGTATCACTTAAAATATTAAAGTCTTTTATCTCCAAAAATAATGTCAAATGGTCGGCTATGTCGGCATCAATGACTTTTGATATTATAACTTCCGGATTTATATTGGAAATAATATTGTCCAAACATGATTTAGAAGTGGGAGTTATTCTAGTTGGAACTGTGATGTAATGTTTCATACCATACATATTTAATATAATAATTAAATCAAGCGAATGCTAATTTAAACTATTAGAATCAACATTAAAATCACCGATAAAAATTAGGTTTTTAAATTTTTTATATAAATAATTAAATTTAGAAAATACGTTTTGAATATTGATATGTCCCCATGGGAGGAGGATCTGTACACTGTTACTAAGGCATAATTTTTATTTATCAATTCTACACCACAGAATTCTGCATGAAAAGGCTGGCAAAATTTTGAAACGTCAATAAATTTTAATGAAATATTATTCTTAGAAAAAAACAATAATAATAATAATAATAATAATTAAAAACAATCAGAATTAAATTACAATCAATATTGCATAACTAAATTATTCACTTTCTGCCGCACTCTCTGCGCTACCGAAATGATAAATTAACGCTCTGCAGGTCTATCGTTATGTATCAAAATATATCTTTAACACAGTTAAATAAAAACTTAAACTGCCTATCATTTAAATATATGACAACACCGCAAAACGCTAATTGACGCCACAAAAGCGGTCAAATATACGTAAATTTGAATATTGGTGACGCTGCAATGTGTATCAATTGAAATGACGCCCAGGTGTCGATAAAGTAAAAGTAACGATTTGTGTTTTCCTTTCAATTTAATGTTATCCGCCTAATTTAAGCTGCTTCTTCCAACAGCAACGAGTATATATGTCTAAAATAAGTAGATCAAGGGTAAACAGACATGGGCGCTTTAAAGCGCATCTTTATCGGGACGCTTCAATGATACAGAGATGTAAATATATATATATATATATATATATATATATATATATATATATATATATATATATATATATATATATATATATGTATATATGTATATATGTGTGTATATGATGTATATAATTTTTATTTTACTCATAACTTTTTTCTATACTTTTGGCACTTAGACCCTTTTGAAGTTATGGTCTTCAATTATTTCAGTATTAGTTGATCTAAAATCAAATTACCTGACTTGAAAATTAAAAGTACATTAAGAACAAAACCACGTTCTCCACCAGCGTGTACAATTATGAGCCTTTGTCCTTTCGTTGCGGGCTTTTTCTTTTTAATAATTATGCTCTGACCATCCCTTTGATTGTGTATGGCTGGAGTGTATATAGGTCTCATCAGTATAAACAATGTTTCTTTCCTCTACTCGATATTTTATCAGCTCCTTTAAACATTTTATTCTTTTTAACCTGATATCATACTTTTCCGTGAGGCCCTTTTATTATAGCCATTTAAAAAAAAAATGTTACATACATAGGCGGAATGAGAAGTATTATTTGTTTTTTTTATTTTAATAATTGTGTATCCTAAAAATCCACACCCACTTAGCCTTTCAAGAAAACAATTAAATGTTATTTATGAAGATCTAATTCCATCATATTAAAGAAGATTAGGAGAACGTGTCCCTTACATTATGCAAACGGCCAAGTGCACCCCCACAAGATTTTTCCCACACAGCATTTCGTTTTTCCATCCCTTGAGAGATAGCCGTGATGAAAATATCGTATTTTAAAATCCCGGCCAACTTCACAAACTGGGAAAAATCGTAGGGGTTGGTTTTTGAGGGTTGAAAACGTTTTTCCCATAAAAAGTGCACCCCCTCAAGATTTTTCCCACACAGCATTTTGTTTTTCCACCCCTTGAGAGATAGCCGGGATGCATATTTGTAAGTAGCAGACGCAACATAAAATCGTGAAATGCCGAACTGCAATTTGTATGTAACAGACTTAGTACAACCAAAACTGCTAACACGTCTCCTACATACGCGTGATTGTAATTTGTATGTAACAGACGTAGTACAACCAAAACTGCTAACACGTCTCCTACATACGCGTGATTGATTATAGCGCAAAACAAAGCACTGCTCTATTTGTCAATTCGTATTTTGTGGTCGTTCGTGCCAATTTAACCAAACACGTTTTTATTTATATCTGTCTAAAGAAAATAATATGAATGAAATAAGTGAGATTTGGTTTCCGAAGCTGTATGATTGGAAGTTAATTAAAGGTACTTTTAGACGGTCAGATCAATTTTCCGTTCACTCTCAGTTTCAGTTGAACTGTCAGTTACCTGTATGTGTAAACACAAAAAACTGTAAGAAACACTGAAACTGATACGGAGCTGTGGCTCGATGGGTATACCAAGTTATCGTAACAGTTGTCAGTTAAAGGGATGTAATTTCCAAACTGAACTGACAACTGTACTGAAACTGAGACTGAACGGAGAACTGATCTGACCGTCTAAAAGTACCTTTATAAATCCACCTACAAATTAAGAATTAAAACAAAAGAAGATGTAGAGGTATGTAAACAAAATTTCGAGGTTATATTTTTGGGCGCTAAACGCTCTGATATGTATAAAAGCCTGCCGAGGGCTTTTTTTGGTAACGTTTTGTTGAGGAGCATGGAGATTATTTTAAATTTTTTAGTGTATTGAAGGAGTGTTTCTTGGGTTTTAAACTGTAATTTATATTACTTTTTCGGTTGATAAGTATATTTATATCTAAAAGCGTATAGTGAAAGGTTTAGCTATAAGGGCAGCGATGATTTAAAAATTCATCAGACTCGTACAAAGTAATAATTATTGATAGACACATCACTAATTAAACTGAGAACAGAAATTGATTTATCACAAAAAATACGATATTGCCATGTAAAATATGCAGGGTTATCGTTCTAAAACCTAAGATTGGCTATTTTGTACTTATTTTTGGATAAATAGACATACACTTCCAAAAGCTTTTAAATTTTTGCAGCGTTGCAAGTTTGTCAGATGAGACTAAAATTTATATTTTTTAAAGACAACTACGCATTTTTTTGTGATAAATTGATTTCTTTTTTTAATTTTAAACCAAGAAATTAAAATTTTTTCAAATGTTTACAGAGTTGCGAGTTTGGGCAGTTTACATTTTTTAAAGGGCAACATCCCATTTTTTTAGAAAACGAGTCCGTTTTTAATTTTAAACAAAATGGTAAAATGTTTTTCAATAATTTGATTTGTGGTAATTCGTTAAAAATTTGTGTAGAAAAAAACGTAGGGCTTGGTGGTAATAAATTCCGAAAATAAGGTTTTTCTGGTTTTTTAATAATTTCTTGTTAGTAGTAATATTAATAAATTAGCCATTAGGTTTTTTAAGATCTCACTACGGTCATAAATAATTTACTAAGAGATGTAAATTAATCAGTAAATTTTACTAAGCATTCTTGTGTCTTTCTTATTCGCAGATCACAAAACGTTTCCTTTTTAATCGGTTAGGTATTTGAAGGCATGATTTTTGATTTAATCGTTGTGTATGTAACAGACGCGTTACTAGTTTTAGTTGGAATACGTCTGCTACATACGAAATACTCTTCGGCAATTTCCGAATGTTAATAGATTGTATTCTGCGTCCGTTACATACAAATATGCAGCCGGGATGGAAATAAGGTATTTTAAAATCCCGGCCAACTTCACAAAGTGTGGAAAATCATAGGGGTTGGTTTTTGAGGGTTGCAAACGTTTTTCTCATAAAAAGTGCACCCCCACAAGATTTTTCCCACACAGCATTTCGTTTTTCCATCCCTTGAGAGATAGCCGGGATGAAAATAACGTATTTTAAAATCCCGGCCAACTTCACAAACTGGGAAAAATCGTAGGGGTTGGTTTTTGAGGGTTGAAAACGTTTTTCCCATAAAAAAAGCACCACCACAAGATTTTTCTCACACATCATTTCGTTTTTCCACCCCTTGAGAGAAAGCCGGGATAAAAATAACGTATTTTAAAATCCCGGCTAAGTTCACAAAGTGTGGAAAATCGTAGGGGTTGGTTTTTGAGGGTTAAAAACGTTTTTCCCATAAAAAGTGCACCCCTACAATATTTTTCCCACACAGAATTTCGATTTTACACCCCTTGAGAGATAGCCTGGATAACAATAACGTATTTTAAAATCTCGGCCAATATCACAAAGTGTGGAAAATCGTAGGGGTTGGTTTTTAAGGGGTTAAAAACGTTTTTCTCATAAAAAGTGCACCCCACAAGATTTTTCCCACACAGCATTTCATTTTTCCATCCCTTGAGAGATAGCCGGGATGAAGATAACGTATTTTAAAATCCCGGCCAACTTCACAAAGTGGGAAAAATCGTAGGGGTTGGTTTTTGAGGGTTGAAAACGTTTTTCCCATAAAAAGTACACCCCCACACGATTTTTCCCTCACAGCATTTCGTTTTTACACCCCTTGAGAGATAGCCGGGATGAAAATAACGTATTTTAAAATCCCGGCCAACTTCACAGAGTGTGGAAAAATAGTAGGGGTTGGTTTTTGAGGGTTGAAAACGTTTTTCCCATAAAAAGTACACCACCACAAGATTTTTCTCACACATCATTTCGTTTTTCCACCCCTTGAGAGAAAGCCGGGATAAAAATAACGTATTTTAAAATCCCGGCTAAGTTCACAAAGTGTGGAAAATCGTAGGGGTTGGTTTTTGAGGGTTAAAAACGTTTTTCCCATAAAAAGTGCACCCCTACAATATTTTTCCCACACAGAATTTCGATTTTACACCCCTTGAGAGATAGCCTGGATAACAATAACGTATTTTAAAATCTCGGCCAACTTCACAAAGTGTGGAAAATCGTAGGGGTTGGTTTTTAAGGGGTTAAAAACGTTTTTCTCATAAAAAGTGCACCCCACAAGATTTTTCCCACACAGCATTTCATTTTTCCATCCCTAGAGAGATAGCCGGGATGAAAATAACGTATTTTAAAATCCCGGCCAACTTCACAAAGTGGGAAAAATCGTAGGGGTTGGTTTTTGAGGGTTGAAAACGTTTTTCCCATAAAAAGTACACCCCCACACGATTTTTCTCACACATCATTTCGTTTTTCCACCCCTTGAGAGAAAGCCGGGATAAAAATAACGTATCTTAAAATCCCGGCTAAGTTCACAAAGTGTGGAAAATCGTAGGGGTTGGTTTTTGAGGGTTAAAAACGTTTTTCCCATAAAAAGTGCACCCCTACAATATTTTTCCCACACAGAATTTCGATTTTACACCCCTTGAGAGATAGCCTGGATAACAATAACGTATTTTAAAATCCCGGCTAAGTTAACAAAGTGGAAAATCATAGGGGTTGGTTTTTGAGGGTTGAAAACGTTTTTCCCATAAAAAGTGCACCCCCTCAAGATTTTTCCCACACAGCATTTTGTTTTTCCACCCCTTGAGAGATAGCCGGGATGGAAATAAGGTATTTTAAAATCCCGGCCAACTTCACAAAGTGTGGAAAATCATAGGGGTTGGTTTTTGAGGGTTGCAAACGTTTTTCTCATAAAAAGTTCACCCCACAAGATTTTTCCCACACAGCATTTCGTTTTTCCATCCCTTGAGAGATAGCCGGGATGAAAATATCGTATTTTAAAATCCCGGCCAACTTCACAAACTGGGAAAAATCGTAGGGGTTGTTTTTTGAGGGTTGAAAACGTTTTTCCCATAAAAAGTGCACCACCACAAGATTTTTCTTACACATCATTTCGTTTTTCCACCCCTTGAGAGAAAGCCGGGATAAAAATAACGTATTTTAAAATCCCGGCTAAGTTCACAAAGTGTGGAAAATCGTAGGGGTTGGTTTTTGAGGGTTAAAAACGTTTTTCCCATAAAAAGTGCACCCCTACAATATTTTTCCCACACAGAATTTCGATTTTACACCCCTTGAGAGATAGCCTGGATAACAATAACGTATTTTAAAATCCCGGCCAACTTCACAAAGTGTGGAAAATCATAGGGGTTGGTTTTTGAGGGTTGCAAACGTTTTTCTCATAAAAAGTGCACCCCCACAGCATTTCGTTTTTCCATCCCTTGAGAGATAGCCGGGATGAAAATATCGTATTTTAAAATCCCGGCCAACTTCACAAACTGGGAAAAATCGTAGGGGTTGGTTTTTGAGGGTTGAAAACGTTTTTCCCATAAAAAGTGCACCACCACAAGATTTTTCTCACACATCATTTCGTTTTTCCACCCCTTGAGAGAAAGCCGGGATAAAAATAACGTATTTTAAAATCCCGGCTAAGTTCACAAAGTGTGGAAAATCGTAGGGGTTGGTTTTTGAGGGTTAAAAACGTTTTTCCCATAAAAAGTGCACCCCTACAATATTTTTCCCACACAGCATTTCGTTTTTACACCCCTTGAGAGATAGCCGGGATAAAAATAACATATTTTAAAATCTCGGCCAACTTCACAAAGTGTGGAAAATCATAGGGGTTGGTTTTTAAGGGGTTAAAAACGTTTTTCTCATAAAAAGTGCACCCCACAAGATTTTTCCCACACAGCATTTCATTTTTCCATCCCTTGAGAGATAGCCGGGATGAAAATAACGTATTTTAAAATCCCGGCCAACTTCACAAAGTGGGAAAAATCGTAGGGGTTGGTTTTTGAGGGTTAAAAACGTTTTTCCCATAAAAAGTGCACCCCCACAAGATTTCTCCCACACAGCATTTTTTTATTCAAAAATTAACTTTTGCAATGTAATTTACATATTTCAATGCAGAAAAAATCCTGGAATTATTTGGTATTACGCTGGTATTTGACAACGTCATGTAACAAGTAGCTATTTACCGCTTAAATGAGGGGTATTCCGATAGTCCTAGTCATCAGAGGTATTTTATGGGAAAGGACCACGCACTTTTCTTATGCAAACGAGAGTACCGTCAAAATGTCTGAATTTTTGATATGTTAAATAACTTGATGTCCCCATCAAAAGTGTCCATGAGCCCAATCGTATCCTATGACTAGATTTTGAGATACAGGGTGTTGAAGTTAGAAATCCCTAGTTCTTTAAAATGGACACCATAAATCACCCTTAAATAATTTTGGAAGTTTTTTGCTCATTCTGTGTAGTCAAAATACATACTTAACTACTATAATTAAAATATTTTACCTTACAGGGTGTGATTAATGATTCGGCAGATCTTTTTTGGTCAAAGTAGGTATTCCCACCGAACAAAAATAGCTAAAATACCATCAAAGTCTCTCAATATTTGATATCGTATAGTACTCGATGTAATCGTTCAAAATTCTTATTGGTAAAATTAGATCCTATGACTAGTTTTCCAAATATAACATAATATGTACCAAATATATGAATTTTAAACAATAAATATATACTGACATAAGTAGATATTTTCAAGAGAAATATCTTATATTAAATATTTTGACATACTGTTTTAGATTAAGAATATACCCCTTGTACTATTTGCAAAGGGAAAAAAAATTCGTACTTACAGGGTGATCGCGGTTGAATATGTAAGTTAAATCAACAAAATGTTGAAATTGTTGCCAAAAATAGAAAATAATTGTTGTTCATCAAAAAAATAGTATAAGTCCATATACAGGGTCATACTTTATTTCGGTACAAAAAGTTGATTATATGGTAGGTCTCAGTAGGATGTGCAGAAATGATTTATGATCGGATTACAGGTTTATTTGGCTCGAGTATTGTCATAAGTGCCTCTTTGTATTGTATATTTAAATAAGATTATGAGCTCCATTCACGCCACCAATGAGGTAAAGCCCCCAATACATTTTGTTTTAAGTCGCATCCCTTGAAGGATGGTTACAGTTGAACTTGCAAGGTGGAAAAATCAACAATATATAAAATTATTGCCAAATATTAGAAAATAAATTGCTTGTGAGTTCTTTATTGAAAAAGATTATAAATATACATACATTAATATTTTAAATAGCCAATACCAAACTTTGTCAAACTGACATACTTTTTGGAATAACTAGAAATTAAAAACAGAATGAAGTAGTCAATGAGCAGAAAAATCTGGGAAATTATCCATTTCTTAACTACTGTTTCATTGCGAGTTTTCTTCTAGGAAATTCATTGAGTAATAGTTATGCACACAATGAAGTATAAATGTCATATCTACTTATTGGTACTCATTCATATAAGAAATAGTATTTTCATGTTACTGGTTTCAAATATTTAACATAAGTCGAGCAGACATATTATTGTAATTTAATTTTCACGAAACATTTGTTGATATTTTTATAGTTTACAGCTTACCTGTTCCTCTCTTGATTTTTCAAGGGCTTCTCAAAACAATATGATATGAATATAGGGTAATAAAATATTCGTAATTTTCGAATAACCTGCCTGTTTTTATATTTTCATTATGCTAAGGCATGCAAGTCGTTTTGTTAAGTATTTAATGATTTAAACTTGGAAATGTAGATAATCTTTAACATCCTGTAACTCCGTAATTTTTCACTTCAGACGTTAAGCTTGTTGTAATCGACACAACCAAGGCATTTTAAATCGACTTGGGTCTGATACCGTGTTAAGAATCATCCTGTATACTCGTAATGATAAAATATAAAGCTAAAGACTGTCTGCATGCCTGAAGTTTTGCTTTTTTATATCTACTATGATAATACATAATTTTTCCGAAGATTTTCACAAAAATTGATTACCCTATATATTTTGTAACCTATGAGTTTTAGACGATTGATAGATTTTATTAGTAATTTCTAAATAGTGGTGAATATGCCAACAACCTTACAGGATATATAAACATGCTTACACTTGATTTATATATATTGATCTAGAAGGCTATGATTAAATATTTTCCGAATAATTGAACATATTGTTGACTTTTATAATAAATGACGTTTGTATTACTTTAAGCGAGCATTAGACCGTGCTGTATTAGTGTTTTAAATAAATATTGTTGCAAATATGGCGTTTGCAAATAGGATTAGACACTTTCAACTTCGACTCACTATTCGTTTAGTTTAGACGAGGACAATAATATAGATGTGCTTAACATGGCTAATTTTAAAAGACAAGCTGCCGGACATCCTGCAGTCGATAATCTACAAGAAGTAAGATTATGTTTAAACTGTTATTACGCAATTACACAGGAACTTAGAAATATTGAAAATGATCCAAATTGCCTAAGACTTAATGTTTTAACACCCCACTCAGTTCGTGGTTGTATAATTTGTAACGCACAAGTAAATGTAAGAAAACTATCGGCAGTATGCAGAGCAAATATTTTTTTAGTCTCAAATATTTATGTATCGGAATATCTGAAGATTTGTGACATTCATCCAAATCATTCGGGTTTACTAATGAGTAATTTACATGCTGGTTCGCGTTTTGTTTATAGACCATTCCTCCGCGTTAGTATTCAGCAATTTTTGTCTAGTTTAAGAGCGGCTGCTAATGCTAATAATAATTTAAAAAATTGGGAAGACATAAATACTTTTAGTTTAGAAGAATTTAAATATTTAACTTCAATTTCTAAAGAGAATTTTCAAGAATTATATGAATTTTGTGAACCAATAGAACAATATGGTAACTTAAGAAGCATTGCTCAAAAAGATTTACTTGCTTTCCTTGTTAAACTAAGACATGGATTGTCAGATGAGTTCATAAAATTACTTTTTAATTATTCATCTCGACAAGTCACTAGTATAGTCATATCTAATGTCCGTATGTCCCTGCTTCAAAGATTTGTACCTAGTAATATTGGATTTAGATCAATAACCAGAGAAAATTATATCATAAATCATGTCCCTGAATTCGTAAACGCGCTTTACAACCCTATAGCAAATATTCCAAAGGCCATATTTTATGTCGATTGTACATATAACTCAATTGAAAAAAGTAGTAATTTTAGAATATTACGTCAGTCCTATTGCTATTTTAAGAAGGAATATTTAGTTAAGCCCGAAATTACAGTAGCTCCTGACGGATATATTTTATCAATCAATGGTCCCTATTTTTCTGATGCATCTAATAATGATGCAGCAATCTTACGGCAACAATTGGTTAATGATAATAATGAATTTAGAAACTGGATTACAGAAAGAGATATAGTAATAGTAGATAGAGGCTACAGATATGTTATTCCTAGATTAGAAGAACTTGGGTTAATTACTTATATGCCACCTTTGCTTCATCAAAACCAACGGCAATTATCAACAAGTGAAGCTAATAGAGCGAGACTAATAACTAAAACTCGTTGGGTTGTAGAAGCCAGAAATGGACATTTTAAATCCATTTTTAAATTTTTTAAAGGCCGCATATCCACGCATCTTGCAGTTAATTTGAGTGGTTTTTATCAGATTGCAGGTGCGTTGTTAAATAAGTTTCATCCTCTTATAAACCTACCAGGTACAATGGACATAGCAGTTGAAATTTTAAACAAACTAGACGACGTTAATATTATACAAGCACGCGTCGAAGCCCAAAATCTGACTACCAGAAATGGTCGGTGGCGAAGATTGAACCACATGCATATTCCTGAATTTCCTCGCGTAGAGATCAATTTCCTAAAAGACTTGGTAGGTTCTTACCATATTTATTTAAGTCCATCATATATTCAAGATAAACTGCAAAGAGAGGAAAATAATGTTTTAGAAATAGACGAGTTTAGAGAAGAGAATAATTTTTTACGTTTTAGAATTTATTCTAGGTTCAGAAACGCAACTAAATATATGCTGTGGTTGGCATACGAAGAGGAACTTAATGAAAATATTGATCCAATCGAAGTGCGGCCACCTCCTCGTGGTAAGTTCTGGGTTGATTTAACATTCAAAACCGGTTTTATTATCTTGTAGCTGCCCTAAACCCCTTGAGTTTTAAATCAAGCGAAGAGCTGCACAAAGCTGAATTTTTTAGTTTTTTAATTTCTCACCCCTAAGGTCCCAGCTATATATTTTATTTTTTCACTAATTTTTGTATAGGGTGTAAACCATATAAAACACAATTTTTTCACACTAGCCTAAATTAATGTTTTTTTGGTAATTTTTGACCTGCCCTATTATACAAGCAGTGCACTATTCCTACAGGGGCTAACACTTTACGCGGAAAGGAGATCCCAATCTGATATAAATATACAATATAAAGAGGCAATGCTCCAGTCAAAATAAACATTTAATCCGATCATTATTCATTTCCCTAGATCCTACTTATACCTACCGTATAATGAACTTTTTTTGTAATGCAATAATGTATGACCCTGTATGTAAACTAATAAAAATTTTTTAATAAACAACTCGCAAGTTAAAAGGCAATTATTTTCTATTTTTTGCCAACAATTATTTCAGCATTTTGTTGATTTTTTCCTTTTACATATTCAACCGCAATCACCCTGTAAGTACGATTTTTGTCTCTTTGAAAATAGTACAAGGGGTATATTCTTAATCTAAAACAGTATACCAAATTTTTAATACAAGATATTTCTCTTGAAAATATCTATTTTGTCAGTATATATTTGTTTAAAATTCATATATTTGGTACATATTAAGTTATATTTGGAAAACTAGTCATAGGATCTAATTTTACCAATAAGAATTTTGAACGAGTACATCGAGTACTATACGATATCAAATATTGAGAGACTTTGACGGTGATAATTTTTTTTTCGCCATTTTAGCTATTTTTGTTCGGTGGGAATACCTACTTTGACCAAAAAAGATTTGCCGAATCATTATTCACCCTGTAAGGTACAATATTTTAATTATAGTAAAGGGGCGTCCATTAATTACGTGAGGTGTTCAAGGGGAGAGGGGATCAAGCTAAATCTTTCCAAATCTCACCTAGGGGAGAGGGGGGTCTTTGTAAATCTGACGTAATTTTTTTTCTAGTAGAAAACGGTGTAAAATTGCGTGAAAATTAAATTAAAGTAAAGAATGTTTCTAGAAATTTTTAGTCTTAAATAAAAGTAATAAAACATATTGTGTTTGTTTTTTTAATAATCCAACGCATTTACACCCAAAACACAAATTTTGAAAAATCTCACGAGAAATTAGGGGAGGGGGGAGGGAGTTGAGGAAAATCTTACGAAATCTCACCAGGGGGGGGGGGGAGGGGGTCAAAAAAATCCTCAAAAATACCTCACGTAATTAATGGACGCCCCCAAAGTCTATTCAGATTTCATTTACGACGCGTCAAAACAATTTCTCCCATCCAGCAACAGCTCACGTGACATTTTTTTGCGCTTCTATTGGTTAATCGGTCGTTAGTCATTTAGACGACGCGCAAATATTTTTTGTCAGAGTCGAATTCAGTTCAATTTGGATAATTATAAACGGCGTTTTGGTAGCATTCACCGTGTTGGTTAGTTTGGACATTTTGTATGTTTGATTGATTATAATTCATTATATTATAGTTTAGATATACATATATTGTTATTTATTTTTTTTTGTTTTCGTGGTTGTTGTTAGTTTGAACATGTTTTACTCTATTTTATGGACATTTAATTGACTATATTTTGTAATTGCTGCGTGACACTATGTCACGCAGATGAAGTCCAGAAAAATGTTTTTACTCTTTCTAAAAAGCGACTGAAAAAGGGACATTTGGTCATCCGTACTAAATGGTTCTTAATACATATTTATAAGCATTAAATTTTATAGAACCCTGATATGTTGGTACATGATGTTGAAAGGAGAGTTGCTGAAAAAACAGGGATGTGCGCTAAAACCGTTTTTAATGTTATGAAGGAGTATAGGCAGATTCATACATTTTCTGAACCAAAAAGAAAGCTACGTTATAAACAAATTAGTGGCTCTGTGGATGATTTTGATAAAAATGCAATAAGGCGCAAAGTACATCAATTCTTCTTTTAACTTCCAACAATTGATAAGGTTTTATAAGAAGTCAACGATGATCTATATTTGTCTACTTTTAAGAGAGCTACATTTTACAAGCTTTTCAAAACCCTTAATTTTAAATTTAAAACTCGAGTAAAAAATAGTTTGCTTTTAGACAAAAATGAAATTGTTTCGTCCTACGCCACAAAAAATAAAACGGTACAGAGAAGAAAAGCAAAAAATATATTATCTTGATGAGACTTGGATTAACGCAGGCCACACCAAATCAAAAGTATGTTTCGATATGTCGGTTTTTTCATCCAGACAAGCCTTTTTGGATGAACTTTTAACTGGTTTTAAAAACCCATCAGGTATGTGCGTAAAAACAGCTCATTATATGCCGTATTGGAAGTGAAGAAGACTTTGTCTCTAATGCACTTTATGTATTTAAGTTGAAAAATCCGGTGACTACCATGAAGAAATGTGTGGAGAATCGTTCAAAGAGTGGTTTTCAAACACCCTACCAAAATTAGAAGATAACTGCATTATTATTCGAGAAAGCTGGAAAAAATATCTACGACGTCTAAAAAAGGTGATATTTAAAAATGGCTATAAGGGAAAAAAATTTAATTCGACTACCAAATGCTTAAGATCCAACTTCTAAAACTTGGTAAGCAACATAAACATTATGATAGGTATGTAATAGATGAAATGGCTAAGCAGCAAAACAACATAATACTTCACATGTCTCCGTATCATTGTGAACTTAACCCTATTGAATTAATCTAGGTTGACGTTAAACAATACGTAGCAGATAAAAACTCAACATTTAAATCTGGAGACATTAAAATTCTTTTTGAAGAAGTAATATTATTAATTTTTCCAGAAAAATGGAAAAAGTATATCGACCATGTTCGCCAAAAAGTTGAAGTAAAAATGTGGGAGTTGGATAATATTATAGAGGTTCAGGTAGAACCACTTGTAATTTTGATTAATGAAAATAGCCTTTCAAGTCTAACTAATTTATCCGATTCAGAATAGTGCTAAGTCAAGTAAGGAAGATTGCTATAATACAGGGTACAAGTTGTCTAATCTAAATACTAGTAGAACAAGAACAATAAAGAACAAAAGTTATCAAAAATACAAAAGGTTTCTTTTTAAGATGCACAATTTTAAATCAAATACCAAATACCTCTTATATTTAAAGTTTTTTTAATGCTTTTAGTAGATATATATTAGCTATTAAAGAATTTGCAATTATTTGGACACCCTGTACAATATAATTTTATAATATGATTGTTTTAATGCTCTGTATCACAGTAGACATATGTAATGAACTAAATATAATGCAACCATCTCTTTTAAAGTCAAATACATTTATTAATTTGTATTGCAGGTTAACGCAGTTCATGTCGCTCACCTATCTTCGTCCACAAATGTCACTAAAGTCTGGGAGACCGTGTATGGCATTTATTTTATAGTTTTACTTTACAAAATATGTTTTTATCGTAATAAAAAAATAATTTCACAATTACACTCTTTTATTTTACATTTTTGCAAGACGGAAAAGTAAAATACGGCCCTGCTCAATTTTAGCGTGCACCTGCTCCTGTTTACATCAGGCGTAAATTAAATTTGAATAGACTTTAGTTAAGTATGTATTTTGACTACACAGAGTGAGCAAAAAACTTCCAAAAATATTTAAGGGTGATTTATGGTGTCCATTTTAAAGAATTAGGGATTTCTAACTTAAAAAACTAGTCATAGGATACGATTGGACCCATGGACACTTTTGATGGGGACATCTAATTATTTAACATATCAAAAATTCAGACATTTTGACGGTACTCCCGTTTGCATACCCTAAGAAAAGTGCGTGGTCCTTTCCTATTTCTAAAACTCGGATTTGAATTTCAAAGATCATACAGGACAAAACAGACAAATACCAACCTAACCTAACCTGTATGATAAAATCACGTTTAAAAATGAAATAAAACGGGAATTGGGTTAGCCGGGATTTTAAAATACGTCATTTTCATCCCGGCTATTTTTCTAGGGGTGGAAAAACGAAATGCAGTGTGGTAAAAATCTTGTGAGGTGCACTTGGCTATTTGCATAATGTGATCCATGTTTTCGAGCATTTAACTAAATTTTTGAAGTAATTTTTTATTCGTGCCAAGTTGAGGGCGTGCAGGGGATGTAAAATCTTGGTCAACAAGGGTTCAATATTTTGGGTAAACTAGTTTCAACCCTTAAATTGTGACCCTTTTGCTGTCATATATACGTCAATTCTTGGTGTCGCCAAAGCAAGTCAGTCAGTTGCCATCTTTGGGGGTTGTAAAATGTTTTTCTGCTTGTTATAATCTCATTTCAAACTTTTTTATTCGATAATAGGCTTTCACAGTCCCATTACAGTCTTATACGGTAAATGTGAAAAAAAAAACTTCCTTATTAAATAACTTTTTGTTTGGGAGGGGGAAAAACGAAATTATTTGTGGGAAAAACGTGGACTAACGAAGTCCTTTCCATTTCCACGTTTTTCCCTCCAGCCGGGAAAATCTTCCCGGCTTGTGAAGTTGACCGGGAAATTTTTTTTTTTAAATAAAAAAAATTGGGCGGGAGAAAAACGAAACTAATTATGTGAAAAACGTGAACTAACGAAGGTCTTTCGATTTCCATGTTTGTCCCCCCAGCCGGGATGTTTTCCCGGCCAACTTCACACACGTGCCTTTGTGCATTTAACATTTCTATCTTTATGAATATACACGTAGGTAAATAATTAAAAATGCCTTGTGAACACAGATGTTAAATTTCATAATTCTTGTGACCGAAAACAAAGCAAAATTGGTAAATAAAAAACGGTTGAAAGAGAGATTTACTTGTTTTATGAACTATATAAAAAAATGGAAACACTACAAAAAACAGAAAAACTTGAGTATCTATAAACAATATCTTTTAATAAAAATGTAATTTTCCAAACAAAAAAGCATTATTTTGTCTACAGAAATTGATATTAAAGTTGTTCCGAATGTATTCCAATAGGTGAGTGAGAGTAGAAGGGAGTGTACACTTTGTTTTTAATTTATCAGCGACCATTCATAATCAATTTCGAAAATTCACAGCATAATGGGCTGTAGTACCGTCTAGTTGGAACCACAATATTGTGAGGTATGTTTTTTATTAGTTCACTGGAACTTATTTTGACAGAAGGAGCTAAATGCGTAAGTTTATAAGGCAAAAAGTGTGTATTTCATTCTCCCGGTTGGGAGCGGGCCGCTATATGCTTTCTTAGCCTCTTCAACCGGATTAGTGGGATCAGGCATCTGGGGTCTGACGAAATGGGGTAGAAGGAGTAGTGGTAGGATGTTACCCAGCATTTGCCTATTACTATGAGAATATCTCTGAAAAAGTCATAGTAGGTCAGTCGACAGTGAGGATCAAACCCACTACCTTCCGAATGCGAGGTAGAAGCGTTACTGCAGAGCCACCTCGCTCGTGTTGGTTGATAACAATGAGGTTGAATAATATCGAGATCACATGGCATTAAAAAACGCGACATCCACCCTTAAAAGCCATGTTATAACTGTCAAAGAGTTGTTAAAAATTTTACAAATTTACTGTTTACATAAATATTATGTCCAAATTTTTTTTTTTCGCGAAAACAGCATAACTTAAATGTGCTAAACTTAACTTTAAAAGTTACAAAATAAAAAACTAGAAGATTAGGTTTAAGTTCTCATGAGTAATTATAAAGACTATACTCGCAGTATTTTAATACAGTGTTTAAGATTATCAAAATCTCATCAGAATTTGAGGGGAAATACCAATGGAAGCCTAAACCAAATAGCGCGCTGTGCTCCATCCATTTTAAGACGAATTCGGCATCTTATGTTATTTTAATAGTCAATTCACAGATGTCCGGCGTTTTTTAGAGCTATGTAGTTAAATTTATAGATGTAAATGTATACAAGGTAGCCCAATGAAAACTTGACATGGGGTAATAATATCGTAGATGTTAAAAAAGCTCCAACAGGTCATTTTTAAATATAGGGAAAGTAATTAATATGACACATCATCGAAAAGGTAATTTTATGGATGTGGTAATACGGTTACCCTCTTTTGACGGTACTCCACTGGGACAGTGTTCTGTGACGTTCGCGGCATATTGTTTCAGCATAGAAAAATAAAAAGAGAAGGTTTGAATAAATGGCGGGATTTGTTTCCTTGTTGGTAGTTGAACCGTAAGCGCTTAGCGCGTTGCTATCACTAAATTCAAACCCGTTTACACCCATAAAAAAATATGTTTTCAAAAATAATGACAAAGAAATCAATAAGTTTACTGATTTACCCCTTTAAATTTCACTTTGCTATAATGTGTGATCAAATACAGGGATAATCGTTAATAAATTTAAAGTTAAAGCTAAATTTAAATATTATTAGGTGGTGTAAATCTGGCTTTGAAAATAAATTAGGTTATGTTGCTATAAATAATAATAAATATGTCAGCCTGATATTATTTTCATTTTCAAATCAGGTGATATTTTTTTCAAATGTAGGTGAGTAAATTGTATTAATTAAGTAAGTTAGATTTAACTAATTTAACTATAGGCAGGTTCTTAAGAAAATCGTTAACTTCTGATTCATTTAAATTTTAATTGCAGAAGTACCTAAGTATTTTTCTCACAAAACTAACAAGAAAGTTTGTTTTTCCTGCTATTATTACTCTAGAGATAAATGGATCCACATTTTAAACATTTGCGGTCAAAAAAATGAAAGGAGTTGTGAGCGAAATGTGTGAAGCCAATTTACAAACAAATATTGTAGAACCCGAGATAGAACCTGATCGTAGTTTTACTCATAAAGACCATGATGAAAAAAGGCGAATGATTTGTGCTCAAAAAGTTATTGTTCAATTTTTGCGTGATATTCATTATTATATTTATCAAATAATACCCAAATATGTTCAAAAACTTATATGCTATTTAGGTCAACTTGTTAATTTTTGCATAGTTCACCTATTAAGATCATAAATCAGATGTTTTCTATTATTATTGAAATTTTAATACCTTTTATTGCAAGAAAAATGTAAGAATTTAAAAAGGTTATGACTCGTGTTTATTTTTAATTTTAAGATACACACTGCACCTTTATTTTTGTTTTGTTTTAGATATTCCCGGGTATGGAGATTTTTGGAATGTGCATAAATGTGTTTCTTAATTAGGGTGAGTTTCAAAGCCCACCTGTATTGAAGCTGGAGGCTTATTGTAACCGAAATAGGCATTACAACTATTCTAGATTGAAATTGATGGAAAAAGCCTTAAAGGGACAATAAGTATAAGAATATTAGAATTAGAATGATTTGTCCTTGGATTAATAAGGGAAATTTAAAACATTAAAACAATTGTGTTTATAAATTAACTACTTTGACTTTTTATAAAAACTATATCCGGTTTTTTTAATAATAAAAACATTGTCATGTGCTATGCTGGTTATCATATTATGTTCAAAATATGCAGTTAGAAGATAATGAGACACATGTAATTACATGGTAATTCTAAATAAATTAAACTTGTTAAAAATGTTTTATTTTTCAAATAATTTTATTTTTCAGTTAAAACAAGTGACATTTTCCATTTTTCAACATTTACCTACAACAAAAATTCACTAAACTTATTGTTTGTTTAGTAGTTGTAAGTAAAAGTTTTCAAATAGGAAAATGTTACTTTAAATTGCTTCAAATATCTAAATTATCAAGCCCGCCAATTTTTAAATCGCTTTAATTAGTAGTGTTCTACTTTATCGACTGAAACTGACAGGTGTAGTTCAACCGTAAGCGCTTAGCGCGCTACTGTCGAGGTCAAGCAAACTTGTTACCAACTATTTACATGGAATCCGACCCCCGTGTGTTTCAGTTTGTCTAGCGCGCTCAGGGGGTCGATTCTCGACTTTTATTCCCATGGGAAAATAAAATTTTCCCATGGGAATTCAGTTTTCGTATTCTCGGCATAAGCGGTGGAATATTTTCCAATGAGAAGTATGGGAAAATATTCCCCTGCTTGCGAGCATTGGAAATTGTGTTTTCCAATGGGAATTGTACTAGAGTTTGCGCATTAAAGTCGAAAATTTGACGAAAGACCACGCGAAAGACTAAGACATAACCACAGATTATTGGATATCTTGGATTTTTGGTGAAATTGTAGTTAAAACATGTTTTTTGTGTATTTATAAATTGATATTATTTTATTTATGTGGGTATATTATTTTTACCTCTCTTTCACTAAGAAACTGATTTTCTTAAATTAGTTAGAAATTGTGGGAGCTGCTAAGGGACTGGCAAATAGGTAACACAAATTGAGAAATTTGTAGTAAATTTAATAAGACCATTTCGAAAATTTTATTATTTCCGTTAACGAAAGAATTTCTTATATACATATATAGTTTCTCGAAACTTTCGTTGCTCTTCTATACAAAAGCTACTTTTTCTTTTTTCAATATGTGAAAAGAAAAACTAAAAATAACTCGATAAGTTTTAATTATACATAATCGAATATTTTCACTTGTCCTCGGTCAAGCTAGCGATTGCTCGGCACGGCATCTGCTCCAGCGCAGAGGCTCGGCAGGTAATCGGTTACCCAAAAACCACAACAAATACAAATAATACCAACAGTAAATTTTAAAATATCTTTAATGTTATTGGTTATTTCGAAATATTCGTGAACTTAATATCAGACATACGTGAAACTATTATTTCCATGGGAATGTCTATTCCGACAAGTTCGAGAATTGCATAACCTATTACCATGGGAATATAAGTAGTGGAATCTTTTCCCATGGGAAAATTTTCCAATGAACTCGAGAATCGAGCCCCAGGTATCGGTAACTGGTATAGCCCGAGCTGAAACTATATTTTTGTTTCAAAGAACAGATTCTAGATGGCGCTGTACACAACAATTTACAGAAATCTACAATTGATGGTGGAAAGAGTGGGAGTGTCATTTGTCATTGTCAGGCATCCATTATCGATTACCTCGCGGTGAATGACATTTGCCATTTTACCTGTATTTTTTGTGATTATCAATATCATATTTTCAATTATTATTATTTGTTTGTATTTGGGTGTGCTCTGGATCCTGGATGAATAAATAGTAAGTATTTTGTAAATAATTGTTTATTGTATTGTCAACTTGGTCTTGTTCAATTGTTTTAAATGTTCAATTTGTTTACTTGATCTTGCTGACGATTGGAGCTTATTTTAAATTTTTGTGGTCATCTTTAGTTATAAAAGCTGTAATATATCGTATTGTTGTATGCCAAATTGTTTTGTAAACACTCTGAAATCCTAATAACGATTTATTTCAAATTTGAGTATTGGGTGTTCGCAGTCCATTTTTCAAGAATAAAACAACAAATTTGTAAAAACTATTTAGTATGTGATAAACATTTTGAAGATATGTTTAAAGTTCTTGGTGCACGCAGCGATCTAACTGTATTTTTATTTGTTCTAGTACAAACTTTCTTCAAGCCGTTTGGAATGGCAATATTGGATTGTGGAAGACAAAATAGCCTAGTCTGGGAAGTAATGGTCAGTATACCTTTTTTTATTTATGCCTCACTTTCTGTGCTCCCCAACAGATTTGAAGGGTTCAGGAAAAAAAGGGGCCTAGTCACAATTACCAAAATGTTCAGAAAACCAAATTTAATTTAGACTGACTAAATACAAACTTTTGATACTTTAAGGTAATTGATTACAAAAAGATGTTACTTTGTTTAAATGTTGCCTGATTATATTGTAGTTTACCACTTAATTTACCAGACAGTTGTAATTTTTTATTCTAAATACTGAAAATGACAAACAAACAGTAGGAAAGTCCTTGGACATAATTTTAAATGCACTGTTTTGCATTTGCTAATACTGGTATTTTACAAAATAGGGCGGACCAGTTCAATTTTGATAAAAATGTGGCTTAGCTGCTTTTTTCTTCCTGTACCCTTCTTGATTTATGAGTTGATTAATATTTATTTTTTGTTTTAGATAAAACTCTTCAACCTCTGTGGACAATGACTTAACTTTCCAGCTAATTAACACGCTACATTTAATTATTCTATTTTGTATGTTTTTTTTGTTTTAATAAATTAATTTTGTTGATCATGCTTTTTAATTTTTTGTAAAAATATTTCAACTTGTAGTCAAGTTAGGATTGGTTCATACTACTCATTTTTTGCTTTATTGTAACAAATATAATTTTATTGCTACAATAAACGTAAAAAAGGAGTTGGTATGAACAAATCTTAATTTGACTACCACTTTTAAACTAAATATTGAAGGACCATTTTGAATGTTCCCGCGTTTTGTGTTAACTAAAGTGACCGCGAGATGGCGCCACTTCCGCCAAATAGTTCAAAGAACGCCCACCGGGTGTTACAAAACTGTCTCAAATTTTAACATTGCAGTTTCCATTCTAAAAGTAATTGTTCTGTGAGCGCGCTCGACTAATACGATAGATAACTCGGACACTCGCATTTCTTACACACATACATACAAACGTGGTTTTAACGTACACGTATTACAGCCGGTCATTCAGTGGGTACATACAAGACAATCCTTCTATTCATACGCGAATAAACAATACAACATTCATTACATTATCAGTTCATTCGTTTATTAGTTATATGTTAGTTTTCTTGTTCCGATAATAAAAGGTTTTTCACCATAACCTTACGTGCTTTATTATCAATAAGCCACCTTGTCATACTACAGCTATTAGTGATGGGAAATATGGTTACTTTTTAATACCGTTCCATACCGTACCGCGACAGAAAAATACCGCGATAAAATACCGCGACAAAATACCGTTTACTTGAATATGTTACACCGGTACCGGCGTGGGGCGGGATTCACTCACAGCCCAGCTCGCCAAATAACGGAACAGGACGTCGCGAGTCGCGACAGGCCACCAGGGACTCGATTCTCGACATAAATTCCTATAGGAAATAAGTCACTTTCCTATGAAAATCAAGTTTTGGTATTCTTGATATACCTATAGGAAATCAATTCCTACAAAATGAATTCCTATGGGGTTTGGCTGTAGGAATTTGGTGTTTTGACATTTGCGGTACGTGCGCAATGCTCTCAACTCTCATTGCTGTCATTTGAATACCATTGTCATTTAAATTTTGAATGATTTTTTCAGTTGTATGTTACTAAAACGGGCCTATTCAGTAAAGGCTGTATGTCACGATACTAAATTAAGTACTAAATTTAGCACTAAATTAAGTTATTAATTTAGTACTAAATTTAGAACTAAAAATATTTTATTTTCCGTTTGCAACGATACCAATTTTTAGTACTAAATTTACTATAGGCGCACGCGCATTGACGTATTAATACGTGAAATTAACAGAGAAATGAAATATTATGTGTAAAACAGACAAGTAAATGGTGTTTTTATTATCAATTTGACACTAGTTGACTTAACAACAACCAAATACAGCATAAAAGCCACGAAAAAACACAATAAAACCTACAAAATCAAACAAGCGAACTTTATTCAAGGCGATAATGTAAAATTGTCGCTAATTAAAAATAAAAGGGTACATAAAATACCGTCGTGTCAACTTTTTCTATGAAAAACTTCTGCGCAACATTTCGACGCACTTTTAGTACTAAATTTAGTAGAAAATAGAAAAAGATCTAATTAATTAATGACTTTTTTTAGTGCTAAATTTGCTGTTTGCAACGTGAATTTTTTTAGTACTTAAAAAATGCATTAATTTAGTTCTAAATTTAGTACTTAATTTAGTATCGTGACATACAGCCTTAACTCTGAACGACGTCGTTAATAGACGATAATCGTTCACAGACAACTTTTATTATTCAGTAGACAACGATTATCGTTGAAAATAGACAAATATGGTTGTAAAATTGTCGTTCATCAACGATAGCCACAGAGCTGTCGTTAATAATATGAAGTGTCGTTAAAGTGATTTTTCCATTCCCTCCCATTTTTTATCGTGAGGAAAAATGTGTTTTAAATAATAAAAGCACTTTTTTACAAATTTTACAACTAAATTGCCATCTACCTAATATAGCAAGTACAATTTGTAAGAAATTTTTTTCTAATTTATTTAATTATTTAAAAAAAAAAGTTAGTATTGCCCATTCGACATTTACTATTGGATTCTTATTATTAACAGTGCTGTTCCTAAAGTAGCACTGCGAAACAGTAATAAAACCTATATTATGGAAGTACCTATATTATAATAATACTACTCTCTAACCTAAACAGAAAACGAGGCTAATGGCCTGAGTTGCCAGGAAGCAGGTTTGATAGTATCAAATTTTGTTTCTGTCTTTCAAATCCAATAAATACAACTCGTACTGTTCTCGAGATGTTTTTTGTATTCTTTTGGACTAGTTCTGTTTTTTTTTAATATATCCATACTCATTTAAATAAACCCTACATACAATACACCAGCAAATGGCCCGCGAGAAACAGAATTCCTAGAGCAGTCGACCCCCTGATCGGGTTGTAGGTTAAGAATAATTAATATATTCTGAAAAACAAATGAATATATCTACTGGTAGAATTTTTATTTTACGTTCCAAAAAAATGTCAAATATACCGGGTGTTCAAATTAAAGTGTTATAGTTAAATGCCGCCTTTTATATAAAAAAGAAAGTTTTATAGTTTTTTGGGGAAAAAATTTTGGCTAAAATCGTTTTTTTTATAGCTAACCATAATATGGCCAACTTTTTTTTCGCGAAGTAGAATTCCAATAAAAAAATGTTTCCTTTAGAAGTTCCTTATTTTTTTATGAATTCTAATACCTATATAAAAAAATAGGGTTCAAATTTGAAAAAAAATCCACCTCGATATGGCCATATTATGGGTCAGCTATAGAAAAATGAATTTAGCCAAAATGTTTCCTCCAAAAAACTATAAAACTTTTGTCTGAAACTTTTTTTTATAAAATGCATATTTTCGGCGGTATTTAACTGTAACACTTTAAACATTAACGTTATAAAAGTCGTTGGTTGAACTGTCGTTAGCTTAACGATGTCGTCCATAAACGATAAATTACTGAATAGGGCCCTAAATGTATTATTTTATAACTCTCATCATGCTCAAGGAACGCTATTAATTTACGTTTCTGTTCTTCTGACAAAAAACCCATTTTTTTTATTTTCGCTCATCTTATGTACACCACAATGTCAGTATTTCTTAATTTAGATATAAAACAGACAAATCAAAAACCATGTACCTAAATAAAATCAAACTAACCACGAAATTTAAAAATAAAATCAAAATATATATTATAACCAAAGTTTTAAAACTGCCCACAATACCCACATCTACCAACATGTAGGATCAAAATTTTATGAAAAATTACCGAAGGTGATTGGTGGTTTTAAATGATTGTTTGAAGTTATCACAGACATACCCTACTTTCAATTCCTATAGGATTTCAGATTCCTATTTGATTCGAGAATACATGTCATTGAAGTCGTAGGAAAATACTCGTAGGAATTTGTACTATAGGAATTATTTCCTACAAAGTCGAGAATCGAGACCCAGACCAGACCAGTAGATTGCGGTGATTAGGTACAAGTATATGTAAATCGTGTCTCTATTCACTTATTCAAAAATTAATGGTTATTGTTTTTAAATATGTAGAGGTAGTTTTAATTTTGTTTCGAAGCTTTATTTACTGTATTTTGTGTTCCTTAAGTTTTTCTAAGATCTAATAATTATATTATGTATACGTGTGTTAGTTTTTTATTATGAAAATTTTTAATTTAAAACTTTTTTTTATTTTTTTTTTTTTAATTAACTATTTGTTTTATGTTCCGAAATATGTTTTATATTCTAATTTTAATACATTTTATGTTTATTTTTTGAGTTAATCAGAATTTTTAATACAACTTTGACCGTCACGAATTAAATATGTAGGTATATCAATCATATCGCAAAATAAAATACAGATGCCATTTAGTCCTGTCCTGCCGTATTATTTGTACCGCCCGCCCGCTCCGTATTTTGATACTTCCTAAAACCTACATGATTTTACTGCAACTGGCAACTTCACATATACCTACGAACATCGCGAGTCGCGATTATCGCGTTCTCCACTCGAGGAACGGGATACGGTAAAAGAATATGCGGTATGTGGCGTGATACGGAACATTTCGCTATTTGGTATCTTGGTCTTGGTAGTTCCAAAGTAACTGGTTACTTGAATGGTATGGAGCGCGACGAGACGGTATCGAAAAATACCGCGACAAAATAACAGTTACGCGAATACCGACACATCCCTAACAGCTATATCTATTTATTGAGTTACCTTTGATTTTAGCTCCCTCTAGTGGGAGTGGTACCTTATTTAAAAGCTAATTTTATTAGTAATTTAATACACAATATAACAAAACATAATTCAATGAAACATGAACCTTAAATAATTATTGAAAAATCGTGCAAATCTCTAACTTTAAGAAATACAAACTTTAATCGCAATCAACTAAAATAGCAAATTTATGCTACACATATGTGATCCATTTACAAAAATGACCTTGATATCTATTTTGTGGTTATGAAGCACTCTGTATTATACCTATAAACCCGTATTTTAATAATTTTTTGCAAACATTTTTAAGAAACTATTACTAAATTATAACCAACCTCTCGCTGAAGCAATAATGTTTAACTGTTTTTCACAGGATATCAGGGCACTGCAAGCGAACTGCATACAAAATAGTAAAATATTTGTAGCTCGAATCGATATCGTCGGGCCCTTTGTGGGAGATTCTTGCCGAACAGTTTTTTTCAGCACTCCTGTTAAAATTGTGTTTGTCGTCATTGGTCCAAGCCCTTGGTTCACTTTGGCCCATCCTACATAAGAACACATTATCACCATGATTCTCAGTTTGCTTCAAACAGTTAAATTTGATATAAATTATTATTGAATGCGATAAAGACTTTTAAAGGGCCTTTTAATTGTTTAAAACCCTCTTACCTGGAGCTGTGCAGTGACCATCCAAATATACCAAAACCTCAGGACTGGATATTTTCATTAAAGTTACTGATAAGTTAGCAAAAGCTACTTTCATAAAACTTCCAACATAAACTCTAGTCACCACAATATGTAGGGCTGTTAAATATTCCACAATATCTTTGATACAAAAGTATGCTTCAATTTTACTCAAAGCCATATTATTATTCAGTAAAATAACTACGCAATCGTTTTCTTCAAAATATAATTTACCACTTTTTTCTTCAGATTCGAAATTACCTACAAATGAAAGACAAAATAGAAAGTGCATTATACGAGTATAGCTAACAAATAATTAATAATAATAATAATAATATTAATAATAATAAAAAAACTCTCCCTAATTCACCCCCTTACGAGTGAATTTTAACCCCAAAAGCTAAGCTTGTCCGGGGAAAGGGACATATATTATTATTATTTGCCGTGGCGCTCCGGGGCGACCTAAAGATGATTGATGGTGCCATTTGACTTACAGGTGAGGAAAACCCGGAAAACCCCACCCACCATCTTCGAAAACGGTAACGCATGGTGATTTTTAATAATCTGGATGTCATATCAACAGAAATTAAATTTCTGCTAATACGGCGTCCATCAAATCCTACGCTCCGTGCGAAGTAATGGAAAGGGAAGCAAAAGCGATACTAGCGCTAGCTGCGTATAATTCGTGCATTTTAGGGCGATATTTTTTAATTTTGGCATATCAAATACACGTATACATTTTACTTTTTTTCAAAAAAGTAGGTAAAAACAATACAATAAGCAAAAGAAGTTGCTGTGTTGAAAATTGTACAAATACTAGCAAAAAAACAGTGAAACTTATATAAAAAATTTCAGTAGCAAAATGGAAATTAAATCAAAGAAATAATGGATAGGTGTACAATAAGAAGAAAAATTACCTTTATTTTTGTAATAGTAGCAGTAATGATGGAAATAGTAGAGATCAGAAACTTGAAAGGTTTTAAATAAACAATAAATTATAATTTTACGATGTTCTTTAATATCCCTTTATTCTTAAATGTTCATTCAGCAAGGACTAGATTTCAAGATTTCTGCCTTTGATTGTTATGTGGCTGGAATGCAATTTTGTGAATTACTGGTGGGAAACCAGTTTTAATCATTCATTCTATGTTTTCTTTCGAACAAAAATCAAAATATAAATAACGATCCTTTTTTTATACATTTTAAATTCACGCTATTAATAAATGGTATTTTTTTATTTTGACAGAATAGTCTAATTCTTCAATGACAATCTATTAGACTTAGGCAACTTCTCATACGTTTTCCAGTAAATACTGTTGCCTGCCTATATTTTATTATTGATTTTTATTGATTATACATAATTTTCTTTAATTTAGGCGATAAAAATATATAATAATAATAATAATAATAAATTAATGTTTTACTTGTTTTACAAATCTATATACTTTTATTAAAACTAACATATATACTTTTTAATTACGAATTCTATTAAAAATTGTATTTGTCAGTATATGCAGAAATAGTCCATTAGTAGCTGTCGCGCACGGAGCGAATAAAGAACCATGCCAATAAATTCACATGGTCTTCCGTAGGATCTGAAACCGTGTCTCGTTTACCAGAAAATTGGCTCGCAAATGAATGCGACGCCGTAGACACCTGCGCTACCGTAGCCGATTGGCAGATTCCAATCACACCAGCGCTGGTACTTTTTCTTATTAATATTTAATCCAATGCTTAGGTATGTTTCCAGGATGGAGGAGAAAGGGAAAGTAACGAATTAGATATCAGCAATTTCATTTAGCATGACCGTCTACAGATAAATTGATTTCAATATACAAAATACCTATAATTGATAGGTGTGGAAAAATAAAAGTTATAGTTTATATCTGCAAGAAAATAACAAAGACACTTTTAATAAAAATAATTAGTTTTTTTGTGATTTTAATATTTGATTTGTAACCCAAACCAACCAAAATGTGTATCACTCCTCCATCCCTCATCAAAATCCTGTTCTGTTCTTGTCTTTAATAGGAAACAAAAACAAATCCCACACAAAGCACATTTTTAAAGAGCAGTTCTTTAGGCTTGCATCATACCTAATATGCTTATAACATGAATCAAGAAATACAACATTTACTTAATACAAAATAAAGACCCCACAAAAGATCCCACAAAAAAATAGGCAATGACTGACAAAGAGAGAGAAAGAGATAAATACGAGTCATATCCGTAACAATTGTATTCTGTATCGATCTCTATCTCTCTATACAATGATACTAGATAATACTAAAAGTGTCCGCTAGTGGAACAAGTCAGTTTTGGTGAGAATAAATGCCAGTTTTTAAAAATACCTTCATTTAAATGATATAAAAACATTTTCATTACGTCAATCTTCAAAAATAAAATTATTGACTTCAAATAAATCAAAAGTACGACTCGTAAGTCGCCAATTTTATTACATCCATCTGTCATGTCGCAAAATAGTGTTTTTGTCGTCTCTACTTCATTCTATCTTGATAGTGATAACTAAGAGCGGCTCTGAATTAAATCCAAACTGACAATTAAACAGAAGAATTGTACGCTCAACATACGTGCATTTTATCAAAGCATACTTTAGAAATATCTTTTTTTTACCCACTTCTTAAAATTAACCAAGA